>CAXDIO010000109.1:5000-276977 GCA_963989345.1 Clangula hyemalis | reverse complement strand
TGATGATGGATTGATGATGATGTGATGATGTAGCTATGATGCTGTGATGATGCAGTGAGGATGCAGTGATCAAAGCGTCATCACAGCATCATCACAGCATATCGCAGCGTCATCACTGCATCATCACAGCGTCATCACAGCATCATCTCAGCATCATTACTGCATCGTAACAGCATCATCAAAGCATAAACACATCATCAATACGTCATCACAGAATCATTATTGCATCATCAAAACATCATCACATTGTCATCAAAGCGTAATCACAACATCATAATAGCATCACAACAGCATGATCACAGCACCATTACAATATCACCACAGCATCAGAGCGTCATCAAAGCGTTATGAGAGCGTCATCACAGCATCAGCATAGCATAATCACACCATCATAACAACATCATCACAGCGTCATAACAGCATCATCACAGCATTACAACAGCATCATCACAGCATCACAACAGCATCATAACAAAATCATCGCAGCGTCATCACAGCGTCATCACTGCATCATCACTGCATCATTACAGCGTCATCAGAGCATCATCACAGCATCATCAAAGCATCACAGCGTCATCAAAGTGTCATCAGAGCATCATCACGGCATCACTACAGCATCAGCATATCATCACAGCATTATTACAGCATCATCACAGAGTCATCACTGCGTCATCACAGCATCATCACAGCATCATCACTGCATTATTACTTCATCATCACTGCATAATTACAGCATCATCAGTGCATCATCAGAGCATCATCACTGCATCATCACAGCATCATCGAAGCGTCATCACAGTATCATCACAACATCATCACAGCATCATCACATCATCATTATTGCATCATGACTGCATCATTACAGCATCATCACAGCAGAATCAGTGCGTCGTCAGAGCATCATTGCTGCATCATCACAACATCATCACAGTGTTATTGCAGCGTCATCACAGCATCACCACAACATCATCACAGAATCATTACAGCATCATTGCAGCATCATGACTGCATCATCACAACATCATCAAATAATCATTAAAGCATCACAGCTTCATCAAAGCGTCATCAGAGCGTCATCACTGTATCTTCACTGCATCATCAGAGCATCATCACAGCATCATCTCATCATCATCACTGCATCATCACTGCATCATCACAGCATCATAACAGCATCACAGCGTCATCACAGCGTCATCACAGCATCACCAAAGATTCGCAGCGTCATCATTGCATCATCACAGAATCATCAAAACATCATCATAGTGTCATCAGAGCATTATCGCTGCCTTATCACTGCATCATCACAGCATCATCACTGCGTCATCACAACATCATCACTTCAACATCACAACAACATCACACTGTCATCAAAGCGTCATCACAGCATCATTACTGCATCACAGCGTCATCAAAGACTCATCACAGCATCATCACAGCATCGCCACTGCGTCATCAAATCATCATTACAGCATCATCACAACAGCATCACCACAGCATCATAACATCATCATTTCTGGTGCCAACGCAGAAATCTTGTTTTTTTTTGACCATGGGGCACTTTACTCAGCACCTGGCCTGATGGCCGCAGACGGGTCCCTATCTTTTAGGGGAAAAAGGATCCCGGGCCAGGAGCTGGCAGGGCTCATTGAGAGGGCTTTAAACTAGGTAAGAAGGGGGATGGGGCTGAAGCAAGGATTGTTGGGGCTGTGCCAGGGGGAACAATGGCAAGGCCGGAGGATAGGGCAATGGCCCAGCTGAAGTGCATCTACACCAATGCTCTGATGATGCTCTGATGATGCAGTGATGTTGCAGTAGTGACGCTGTGATGACGCTTAGATGTTGCTTTGATGATGCTGCAATGAAGTTCTGGTGATGCTCTGATGATACAGTGATGATAATTTGATGACGCTATGATGCTGTGATGATGCTGTGATGCACAGCACACATGATCAGAGCATCACAGCATCACCATAGTATCATCACAGCATCATCACCGCATCATCACAGCGTCCTTACAGTGTCATCACAGCTTGTGATGCTGTGATGATGGTGATGATGCAGTGAGGATGCTGTTACGATGCTGTGATGACGCTGTGATGATGCAGTGATGATGCACTGATAATGCTGTCATGACGATGTGATGATGCTGTGATGATGCTGTTATGACGCAGTGATGATGCTTGGATGATGCTGTGATGATGATATGATGATGCAGTGTTGAAGCAGTGATGACGCAGTGATGGTGATTTGATAACGCAGTGATAGTACTCTGATTATGCAGTGATGATGCTGTGATGCTGAGATGATGTTGTGATGATGCAGTGATGATGTTGTGATGACGCAGTGATGATGCTTCGATGATGTGGTGATGATGTGAAGATGCTGTGATGACGCAGTGACGATGCTGTGATGATGCTGTGATGACGCTTTGATGACGCTATAGTGATTCTGTGATGATGCTGTAGTGGTACTATGATGATGCTGTGAGGATGCTGCGATGACGCTCTGATGACGCATAATCATGATGTAATGATGCTGTGTTGACGCTGCGATGACACTGTCGTGATGCTGTGATGACGCTGTGATGATGCTGTGATGATACTGAGATGGCGTTGTGATGATGCATTGATGATGCAGTGATGACGCAGTAATGATGCTATGATTACGTAGTGATGATGTAGTGATGATGCTCTGATGATGCACTGACAGTAGTGTGATGACGCTGTGAGGATGCAGTGAGTAAGCAGTAAAGATGCTTTGATGATGCTGTTATGATGCTGCAATGATGCTGTGATGATGCTGTGGGCTGCTCTGATGACAATTTGATGACGTAGTGATGATTCTGTCATGACGCCATGATGCTGCTCTGATGCTGCTCTGATGATGCTGTGATTATGCTGTGATGACGCTCTGATGACACAGTGATGATGCTGTGATGACGCTATGATGATGCTGTGATGATGCTGTGATGATGTTTTGATGATGCTCTGATGATGCAGTGATGATACTGTGATGGCACTCTGATGATGTTGTGATGATGATGTGATTATTCTCTGATGATGCAGTGATGATACTGTGATAACGCTGTGATGATGCAGTGTTTATGCAGTAATGATTCTGTGATAATGCTGTGATGATGTTGTTATGACACTGATGATTTTGTGATGATTTATGATGATGCTGTGATGATGTAGTGATGATGCTGTGATTATGGAGCTATGAAGCTGTGATGATGCTGTGATGATGATGTGATGATGCTGTGATGATGCAGTGATGATGTAGTGATGATACTGTGATGATGCTCTCATGACCCTGTGATGATGCGGTGATGATGCAGTGATTATGCATTTATGATGCTGTGATGATATTTTGATGATGCTGTAACGATGCATTGATGACACTGCGAAGATGCTGAGATGATGATTCTGTGATGAAGCAGTGATGGTGATGTGATGGCGCTCTGATCACGAAGTGATGACGCTGCGATGATGATGTGATGATGCTGTGATGAATATGGGATGATGCAGTGATGATGATGTGATGATGCTGTGATGACGCTGTTATGATGCAGTGATGATGATGTGATGACGTAGTGAGGATGCTGTGATGACGCTATGATCATGCTGTGTGGATGCTGTGACGACACTGTGATGATGATTATGCAGTGATGATACTGTGATGACGCTGTGATGATGCAGTGATTATGCAGTAACAATTCTGTAATGACGCTGAGATGATGCTGTGATGATGCAGCGATGATGCAGTGATGATGATGTCATGATGCAGTGATGATGCTGTGATGATGCTGTGATGACCCTGTGATGATGCGGTGATGATGCAGTGACGATGCTGTGATGATATTGTGATGATGCTGTAACGATGCATTGATGACACTGCGAAGATGCTGAGATGGTGATTCTGTGATGACGCAGTGATGGTGATGTGATGACGCTCTGATCACAAAGTGATGACGCTGCGATGATGATGTGATGATGCTGTGGTGAATATGGGATGATGCTGTGATGATGCTGTTATGATGCTGTGATGACGCAGTGATGAAACCATGATGGTGGTGTGATGATGTTGTGTTGATGCAGTGATGATGATGTGATGATGCAGATATGATGGTGTTATGATGCAGTGAATACACCGTGATGACGCTGTGATGATGCAGTGAGGAAGCAGTAATGATGCTGTGATGATGCTGTGATTATACGGTTTTTATGCAGTAATTATGCAGTGATGATGCTGTAAAGACACTGTAATGATGCTGTGATGAGGCAGAGATGATGCAGTGATGATGCTGTGATGATGTTGTGATGAAGCTGTGATGATGCAGTGATGATGATGGGATTATGAAGTGATGATGATGTGATGATGCAGTGATGATACTGTGATGACGCTGTGATAATGCAGTGATTATGCAGAAATGATGCTGTGATGACACTGAGATGATGCTTTTATGATGCAGTGATGATGCTGTGAGGATGCAGTGAGGACACAGTGATGATGTTGTGCATATGCTGTGATGATGTTTTGATTACGTAGTGATGATGCAGTGATGATGCAGTGATGATGCAGTGATCAAAGCGTCATCACAGCATCATCACAGCATATCGCAGCGTCATCACTGCATCATCACAGCGTCATCACAACATCATCACAGCGTCATCACAGCATCATCTCAGCAACATTACTGCATCGTAACAGCATCATCAAAGCATAAACACAACATCATCAATACGTCATCACAGCATCATTATTGCATCATCAAAACATCATCATATTGTCATCAAAGCGTCATCACAGCATCATAACAGCATCAAAACAGCATCATCACAACAGTATCACAACATCACCACAGCATCAGAGCGTCATCAAAATGTTATGAGAGCGCCATCACAGCATCAGCATAGCATAATCACACCATCATAACATCATCACAGCGTCATAACAGCATCATCACAACATAATCACAGCATAATCACAGCATCATCACAACATCATCACAGCATTATCACAGCATCATCGCTGCATCATCACAGCATCATAACATCATCATCAGAGCATCACAGCATCATCACAGCATCATCACTGCATCATCAGAACATCATCACAGTGTCATCAAAGCGTCATCACAGCATCATCACAGCATCATCACAGTATCAAGACAACATCATCACTGCAAAATCAGTGCATTATCAATGCATCATCAGAGCTTCAAAAAGGCATCACAGTGCCATCACAGTGTCATCACTGCATCATCAGAGTCATCAAAGCATCATCACATCATCATCACAGCATCATCACAGCGTCATCAATGCGTCATCACCACTACATCGTCACAGCATCATCACTGCATCATCACTGCATCATAACAGCGTCATCACAGCGTCATCACAGCGTCATCACTGCATCTTCACAGAATTATCAAAGCATCATCGCAGCGTCATCACTGCATCATGACAGCATGATCACAGCATGATCACAGCGTCATCACAGCATCATAACAGCATTATCGTAGCGTCATCACAGCATAATCACAACATCATCACAGCATCATCGCTGCATCATTACAGCATCATCACAGCATCATCACTGCGTCATCACTGCATGATTACTGCATCATCAGAACATTATCATAGTGTCATCAAAGCGTCAACACAGCATCATCACAGCATCACAACAGCATCATCGCAGCATCATCACTGCATCATCACAGCATCACAACAGCATCATAACAAAATCATCACAGCGTCATCAAAGCGTCATCACAGCGTCATCACAGCATCATCACTACGTCATCACTGCATCATTACAGCGTCATCAGAGCATCATCACAGCATCATCACAGCATCACAACAGCATCATCGCAGCGTCATCACTGCATCACTACAGCATCACAACAGCATCATAACAAAATCATCACAGCGTCATCAAAGCGTCATCACAGCGTCATCACTACATCATCATCACTGCATCATTACAGCATCATCAAAGCATCACAGCGTCATCAAAGTGTCATCAGAGCATCATCACGGCATCACTAGAGCATCATCCTATCATCACAGCATTATTACAGCATCATCACAGAGTCATCACTGCATCATCACAGCATCATCACTGCATCATTACTGCATCATCACTGCTTCATTACAGCATCATCACAGCATCATCAGTGCGTCGTCACAGCATCATTACTGCATCATCACAACATCATCACACTGTTATCGCAGCGTCATCACAACATCATCACAGAATCATAACACATCATCACAGCATCATCACAGCACCATCACAGCGTCATCACTGCATCATCACAGTATTATCATCACAGCATCCCAACAGTATCATCACTGCGTCATCACACCATCATCACAGCATCATCGCAGCATCATCACAGCATCATTAAAGCATCACAGCATCATCAAAGAGTCATCACAGTGTCATCACAGCATCACCACTGCGTTATCAGAGCGTCATCAAAGAACCATCACAGCGTCATCAGAGCTTCATCACAGCATCAACACAGCATCATCACAGTGTCATGAAAGTGTCATCACAGCATCATCAACGCATCATCACAGAATCATCACAGCGTAATAACAATATTATCAGTTCGTCATCACAGTGTAATCACAGCATCATCGCAGCGTCATCACTGCATTATCACAGCATCATAACTGCATCATCTCTGCATCATCACAACATCATCAAATAATCATGAAAGCATCACAGCTTCATCAAAGCATCACCAGAGCGTCATCACTGCATCTTCACTGCATCATCACTGCATCATCACAGCATCATCGCATCATCATCACAGCATCACAGCGTCATCACAGCGTCATCACAGTATCATCACTCCGTTATCACAGCATCATCACAGCATCATCACAGAATAACCAAAGATTCGCAGTGTCACCATTGCATCATCACAGAATCATCAAAGCATCATCATAGCGTCATCAGAACATTATCGCTGCCTCATCACTGCATCATCACAGCATCATCAAAGCATCACAGTGTAATCAGTCATCACAGCTTCATCACGGCATCAACACCGCATCATCACAGAATCATCACGCCATCATCACAGAATCATCACGCCATCATAATGCCATCATCACAGCATCATCAAAGCGTCATCACAGCATCATCAGCGCGTCATCACAGAATCATCACAGCGTAATAACTACATTATCAGTGCATCATCACAGCGTCATCACAGCATCATTACAGCATCATCACAGCGTTATCACTGCATCATCACAGCATCACCAAAGAATCACAGCGTCATCATTGTATCACAGCATCATCATAGCATCATCACAGCATTATTGCTGCCTCATCACTGCATCATCACAGCATCATCACAACATTATCACAGTATCACAGCGTCATCACAGCAGCATCATCACATCATCACTGCACCATCGCTGTGTCATCACTGCATCATCACTGCATCATCAAAGCATCACAGCGTCATCAGAGCAGCATCACAAAATCATTACTGCGTCATCACAGCGTCATCAAAGCACCATCACAGCGTCATCAAAGCTTCATCACGGCGTCACTACAACATCATTACAGTGCCATCAAAGTGTCATCACAGAGTCATCACAGCATCATCACAGCATCACCATAGTATCATCAGAGCATCATCACCGCATCATCACAGCATCATCACAGCGTCCTTACAGTGTCATCACAGCTTGTGATGCTGTGATGATGGTGATGATGCAGTGAGGATGCAGTTACGATGCTGTGATGATGCTGTTATGACGCAGTGATGATGCTTACATGATGCTGTGATGATGATATGATGATGCAGTGATGAAGCAGTGATGACGCAGTGATGGTGATTTGATAACACAGAGATAGTGCTCTGATTATGCAGTGATGATGCTGTGATGTTGTGATGATGCAGTGATGATGCTGTGATGATGCAGTGATCTTGCAGTGATGATGTTGTGATGATGCAGTGATCTTGCTGTGATGATGTTTTGATGACTCAGTGATGATGCTTCGATGATGTGGTGATGATGTGAAGATGCTGTGATGACGCAGTGACAATGCTGTGATGATGCTGTGATGATGTTGTGATGAAGCTGTGATGATGCAGTGATGATGATGGGATTATGAAGTGATGATGATGTGATGATGCAGTGATGATACTGTGATGACGCTGTGATAATGCAGTGATTATGCAGAAATGATGCTGTGATGACACTGAGATGATGCTTTTATGATGCAGTGATGATGCTGTGAGGATGCAGTGAGGACACAGTGATGATGTTGTGCATATGCTGTGATGATGTTTTGATTACGTAGTGATGATGCAGTGATGATGCAGTGATGATGCAGTGATCAAAGCGTCATCACAGCATCATCACAGCATATCGCAGCGTCATCACTGCATCATCACAGCGTCATCACAACATCATCACAGCGTCATCACAGCATCATCTCAGCAACATTACTGCATCGTAACAGCATCATCAAAGCATAAACACAACATCATCAATACGTCATCACAGCATCATTATTGCATCATCAAAACATCATCATATTGTCATCAAAGCGTCATCACAGCATCATAACAGCATCAAAACAGCATCATCACAACAGTATCACAACATCACCACAGCATCAGAGCGTCATCAAAATGTTATGAGAGCGCCATCACAGCATCAGCATAGCATAATCACACCATCATAACATCATCACAGCGTCATAACAGCATCATCACAACATAATCACAGCATAATCACAGCATCATCACAACATCATCACAGCATTATCACAGCATCATCGCTGCATCATCACAGCATCATAACATCATCATCAGAGCATCACAGCATCATCACAGCATCATCACTGCATCATCAGAACATCATCACAGTGTCATCAAAGCGTCATCACAGCATCATCACAGCATCATCACAGTATCAAGACAACATCATCACTGCAAAATCAGTGCATTATCAATGCATCATCAGAGCTTCAAAAAGGCATCACAGTGCCATCACAGTGTCATCACTGCATCATCAGAGTCATCAAAGCATCATCACATCATCATCACAGCATCATCACAGCGTCATCAATGCGTCATCACCACTACATCGTCACAGCATCATCACTGCATCATCACTGCATCATAACAGCGTCATCACAGCGTCATCACAGCGTCATCACTGCATCTTCACAGAATTATCAAAGCATCATCGCAGCGTCATCACTGCATCATGACAGCATGATCACAGCATGATCACAGCGTCATCACAGCATCATAACAGCATTATCGTAGCGTCATCACAGCATAATCACAACATCATCACAGCATCATCGCTGCATCATTACAGCATCATCACAGCATCATCACTGCGTCATCACTGCATGATTACTGCATCATCAGAACATTATCATAGTGTCATCAAAGCGTCAACACAGCATCATCACAGCATCACAACAGCATCATCGCAGCATCATCACTGCATCATCACAGCATCACAACAGCATCATAACAAAATCATCACAGCGTCATCAAAGCGTCATCACAGCGTCATCACAGCATCATCACTACGTCATCACTGCATCATTACAGCGTCATCAGAGCATCATCACAGCATCATCACAGCATCACAACAGCATCATCGCAGCGTCATCACTGCATCACTACAGCATCACAACAGCATCATAACAAAATCATCACAGCGTCATCAAAGCGTCATCACAGCGTCATCACTACATCATCATCACTGCATCATTACAGCATCATCAAAGCATCACAGCGTCATCAAAGTGTCATCAGAGCATCATCACGGCATCACTAGAGCATCATCCTATCATCACAGCATTATTACAGCATCATCACAGAGTCATCACTGCATCATCACAGCATCATCACTGCATCATTACTGCATCATCACTGCTTCATTACAGCATCATCACAGCATCATCAGTGCGTCGTCACAGCATCATTACTGCATCATCACAACATCATCACACTGTTATCGCAGCGTCATCACAACATCATCACAGAATCATAACACATCATCACAGCATCATCACAGCACCATCACAGCGTCATCACTGCATCATCACAGTATTATCATCACAGCATCCCAACAGTATCATCACTGCGTCATCACACCATCATCACAGCATCATCGCAGCATCATCACAGCATCATTAAAGCATCACAGCATCATCAAAGAGTCATCACAGTGTCATCACAGCATCACCACTGCGTTATCAGAGCGTCATCAAAGAACCATCACAGCGTCATCAGAGCTTCATCACAGCATCAACACAGCATCATCACAGTGTCATGAAAGTGTCATCACAGCATCATCAACGCATCATCACAGAATCATCACAGCGTAATAACAATATTATCAGTTCGTCATCACAGTGTAATCACAGCATCATCGCAGCGTCATCACTGCATTATCACAGCATCATAACTGCATCATCTCTGCATCATCACAACATCATCAAATAATCATGAAAGCATCACAGCTTCATCAAAGCATCACCAGAGCGTCATCACTGCATCTTCACTGCATCATCACTGCATCATCACAGCATCATCGCATCATCATCACAGCATCACAGCGTCATCACAGCGTCATCACAGTATCATCACTCCGTTATCACAGCATCATCACAGCATCATCACAGAATAACCAAAGATTCGCAGTGTCACCATTGCATCATCACAGAATCATCAAAGCATCATCATAGCGTCATCAGAACATTATCGCTGCCTCATCACTGCATCATCACAGCATCATCAAAGCATCACAGTGTAATCAGTCATCACAGCTTCATCACGGCATCAACACCGCATCATCACAGAATCATCACGCCATCATCACAGAATCATCACGCCATCATAATGCCATCATCACAGCATCATCAAAGCGTCATCACAGCATCATCAGCGCGTCATCACAGAATCATCACAGCGTAATAACTACATTATCAGTGCATCATCACAGCGTCATCACAGCATCATTACAGCATCATCACAGCGTTATCACTGCATCATCACAGCATCACCAAAGAATCACAGCGTCATCATTGTATCACAGCATCATCATAGCATCATCACAGCATTATTGCTGCCTCATCACTGCATCATCACAGCATCATCACAACATTATCACAGTATCACAGCGTCATCACAGCAGCATCATCACATCATCACTGCACCATCGCTGTGTCATCACTGCATCATCACTGCATCATCAAAGCATCACAGCGTCATCAGAGCAGCATCACAAAATCATTACTGCGTCATCACAGCGTCATCAAAGCACCATCACAGCGTCATCAAAGCTTCATCACGGCGTCACTACAACATCATTACAGTGCCATCAAAGTGTCATCACAGAGTCATCACAGCATCATCACAGCATCACCATAGTATCATCAGAGCATCATCACCGCATCATCACAGCATCATCACAGCGTCCTTACAGTGTCATCACAGCTTGTGATGCTGTGATGATGGTGATGATGCAGTGAGGATGCAGTTACGATGCTGTGATGATGCTGTTATGACGCAGTGATGATGCTTACATGATGCTGTGATGATGATATGATGATGCAGTGATGAAGCAGTGATGACGCAGTGATGGTGATTTGATAACACAGAGATAGTGCTCTGATTATGCAGTGATGATGCTGTGATGTTGTGATGATGCAGTGATGATGCTGTGATGATGCAGTGATCTTGCAGTGATGATGTTGTGATGATGCAGTGATCTTGCTGTGATGATGTTTTGATGACTCAGTGATGATGCTTCGATGATGTGGTGATGATGTGAAGATGCTGTGATGACGCAGTGACAATGCTGTGATGATGCTGTGATGACGCATAATCATGATGTAATGGTGCTGTGTTGACGCTGCGATGACACTGTCATGATGCTGTGATGACGCTGTGATGATGCTGGGATGATACTATGACGTTGTGATGATGCATTGATGATGCAGTGATGACGCAGTAATGATGCTATGATTATGTAGTGATGATGTAGTGATGACGCAGTGATGATGCTCTGATGATGCTGTGATGATGATGTGATGATGCAGTGATGATGATGTGATGATGTAGTGATTCTGCACTAATGATGCTGTGATTATGCTGAGATGATGCTCTGATGATGCAGTGATGATTCTGCGATGATGTTGTGATGATGTTGCTATGATGTGATGATACTGTGATGATGCAGTGATGACGCTGCAATGATGCTCTGATGAATCTGTGATGACGCTATGATTACGCTGTCGTGATGCTCAGATAACACTGTTGTGATGCTATGATGATGCTGCGATGATGTTGTGATGATGGTGTGATGATGCAATGATTCTGCAGTACTGATACTGTGATGATGATGAGATTATGCTGTGATAATGCTGTGATGATGCAGTGATGATGATGTGATGATGCAGGGATGATGATGTGATGACGCGGTCATGATTCTGTGACTATGCAGTGATGATGCTGTGATGACCCTGACGTGATGTTGTGATGACGCTGTCGTGATGCTGTGATGATGCTGTGATGACAATATGATGACGTAGTTATGATGCTGTTATGATGCAGTCATTATGCAATGATGATGCAGATATGAGTCTGTGATGAAGCTGTGATGATAGTGTGATGATGCTGTGATGACGCTGTGATGACACAGTGATGATGCTGTGATGATTCTGCGATGACTCTGTGATGACCATATCGTGATTATGTGATAACACTGTGATGATGCTGTGATGACGCAGTGATGATGCAGTGATGATGATATGATGATGCAGTGATGATGATGTGATGATGCTGTGATGACACTGTGATGATACAGTGATGATGCTGACATGACGCTGTGATGACGCTGTTATGATGCAGTGAAGATGCTGAGATGATGCTGTGATGATGCAGTGATGATACTGTGATGATGCTGTGATGATGCAGTGATAATACTGTGATGATACAGTGATGATGCTGACATGACGCTGTGATGACGCTGTTATGATGCAGTGAAGATGCTGAGATGATGCTGTGATGATGCAGTGATGACGCTGTGATGATGTGGTGATGACGCAGTGATGATGCTGCGATGATTCTGCGATGATGCTTTGGTGATGATGTGATGATGCTGTGATGACTCAGTGACGATGCTGTAATGATGCTGTGATGACACTGATGACGCTATAGTGATTCTGTGATGATGCTGTAGTGGTACTATGATGATGCTGTGAGGATGCTGCGATGACACTGTCGTGATGCTGTGATGATGCTGTGATGATACTGAGATGACGTTGTGCTTATGCAGTGATGATGCAGTGATGATGCAGTGATGACGCAGTAATGATGCTATGATTATGTATTGATGATGTAGTGATTACGCTGTGATGACGCAGTGATGATGCTCTGATGATGCTGTGATTATGATGTGATGATGTGTTGATCATGATGTGATGATGCTTTGATGATGCTGTGATGATGCAGTGATGACTCTGTGATGATGCAGTGTTTATGTAGCTATGATGCTGTGATGATGATGTGATGATGCAATTATAATGATGTGATGATGCAGTGATGATGATATGATGATGCAGTGATGATGATGTGATGATGCAGTGATTCTGCACTTATGATGCTGTGGTTATGCTGAGATGATGCTCTGATGATGCAGTAATGAGTCTGCGATGATGTTGTGATGATGTTGCTATGATGTGATGATACTGTGATGATGCAGTGATGACGCTGCAATGATGCTCTGATGAATCTGTGATGACGCTATGATTACGCTGTCGTGATGCTCAGATAACACTGTTGTGATGCTATGATGATGCTGCGATGATATTGTGATGATGGTGTGATGATGCAATGATTCTGCAGTACTGATACTGTGATGATGATGAGATTATGCTGTGATGATGCTGTGATGATGCAGTGATGATGATGTGATGATTCTGTGACAATGTAGTTATGATGCATTGAAGATGCTGTGAGGATTCTATGATGATGCTCTGATGCTGCAGTGATGACGCTTCGATCCTGCTGTGATTATGCTGTTATTACGCTGTGATGATGATGTGATTACGCTGTGATGATGCTGTGATGATGCAGTGATGATGATGTGATGATGCAGGGATGATGATGTGATGATGTTGTGATGATGCTGTAACGACGCTGTGATGACGCAGTGATGATGCTGTGATGATGCTGCGATGACTCTGTGATGACCCTATCGTGATTATGTGATAACGCTGTGATCATGCTGTGATGATGCAATGATGATGCTGTGATGACGCAGTGATGATGCAGTGATGATGATGTGATGATGCAGTGATGGTGATGTGATGATGCAGATATTTTGATGTGATGATGTAGTGATTCCGCAGTATTGATACCGTGGTGATGCTGAGATGAAGCATTGATGATACAGTGATGATGCTGTGATGATGTTATGATTATTTTGTGATGATGTAGTGATGATGCATTTATGACACTGCGACGATGTTGTGATTACTATGTAATGATTCTGTGATGACACTGTTGTGATGCTCTGGTAACGCTGTCGTGATGCTGTGATGATGCTGCGATGATGTTGTGATGATTTTGTGATGATGCAATGATGATGCTGTGATGATGCAGTGCTTATGCAGTTATGACACTGTGATGACCCTGTTATGATGCCTTAATGAGGATGCGATGATGCTGTGACTATGCAGTGATGATGCAGTGATGATGCTGCGATGATGCAGTGATGACGCTGCGATGATGATATGATGATGCAGTGATGATACTGTGATAATGTTGTGATGATGCAGTGATGATGCAGTGATGATGCTGTAATGATGCAGTGATTATGCAGTAATGATGCTGTAGTTACGCTGCGATTATGCTGTGATGATTCTGTGATGTTGCTGTGGTGACGCTGTGTTGAGGGTGTTGTGATGCTCTGATAACGCTGTTGTGATGTGATGATGCTACGACGATGTTGTGATGATGCTGTGATGATACCGTGATGATGCAGTTACGATGCAGTGATGATGCTGTGATGTTGCTGCGATGACGCTGTGGTGACGATGTGATGATGCAGTTATGATGTAGTGATGATGCAGTTATGATGCTTTAATGAAGTTGTGATGATATTGTGATTATGCTGTGATGACATAGTGATGATGCTGTGATGATTCTGTGATGATGCTCTGATGATGATGTGATGATGCTGTGATGATGCTGTTATAAGACTGTGATGACACTGTGATGATGCTGAGATGATGCAGTGATTATGCAGTGATGATGCAGTGATGAGACTGTGATGATGCTGTGATGATGGTTTGATGATGCATTGATGATGATGTGATGATGTAGCTATGATGCTGTGATGATGCAGTGATGAAACCGTGATGACACTCTGATGATGCAGTGAGTAAGCAGTAATGATGCTGCAATGACGCTGTGATGATGCTGTGATTATACGGTTTTTATGCTGTAATTATGCAGTGATGATGCTGTCATGACACTCTAATGATGTTGTGATGAGGCAGAGATGATGCAGTGATGATGCTGTGATGATGTTGTGATGAAGCTGTGATGATGCAGTGATGATGCTAATATTATGAAGTGATGATGATGTGATGATGCTAGTGATGATACTGTGATGATGCTGTGATAATGCAGTGATTATGTAGAAATGATGCTGTGATGACATTGAGATGATGCTTTGATGATGCAGTGATGATGCTGTTAGGATGCAGTGATGATGCAGTGGTCAAAGCGTCATCACAGCATCATCACAGCATATCGCAGTGTCATCAATGCATCATCACAGCATCATCACAGCATCATCACAGCGTCATCACAGCATCATCTCAGCATCATTACTGCATCGTAACAGCATCATCAAAACATCATCACATTGTCATCAAAGCATCATCACAGCATGATAACAGCATCACAATAGCATCATCACGGCACCATCACAACATCACAACAACATCAGAGCATCATCAAAGAGTTATGAGAGAGTCATCACAGCATCAGCATAGCATAATCACACCATCATAACAACATCATCACAGTGTCATAACAGCATATTCACAGCATGACAACAGCATCATCGCAGTATCATCACTGCATCATCACAGCATCACAACAGCATCATAACAAAATCATCGCAGCGTCATCAAAGCGTCATCACAGCGTCATCACAGCATCATCACTACATCATTACAGTGTCATCAGAGCATCATCCCAGCATCATCAAAGCATCACAGCGTCATCAAATCAGAGCATCATCACGGCATCACTACAGCGTCATCATATCATCACAGCATTATTACAGCATCATCACAGAGTCATCACTGCGTCATCACAGCATCATCACAGCATCATCACTGCATCATCACAGCATCATCACTACATCATCACAGCATCACCGAAGCATCATCACAGTATCATCACAACATCATCATAGCATCATCACATCATCATTATTGCATCATGACTGCATAATTACAGCATCATCACAGCAGAATCAGTGCGTCGTCACAGCATCATTACTGCATCCTCACAACATCATCAGAACATAATCACACTGTCATCAAAGCGTCATCACAGCATCATCACGGCATCATAACAGCATCATAACATATCATCACAGCATCATCACAGCACCATCACAGCGTCATTACTGCATCATCACAATATTATAATCACAGCATCCCAACAGTATCATCACTGCGTCATCAGACCATCATCACAGCTTCATCGCAGCATCATCACAGCATCATCACTGCGTTATCAGAGTGTCATCAAAGAACCATCACAGCGTCATCAGGGCTTCATCACAGCATCAACACAGCATCATCACAGTGTCATCAAAGTGTCATCACAGCATCATCAACGCATCATCACAGAATCATCACAGCATAATAACAACATTATCAGTTCAGTGTCATCACAGCATCATCACAGCATCAACACAGCATCATCGCAGTGTCATCAATGCATCATCGCATCGTCATCAATGCATCATCACAGCATCATAACTGCATCATGACTGCATCATCACAACATCATCAAATAATCATTAAAGCATCACAGCTTCATCAAAGCGTCATCAGAGTGTCATCACTGCATCTTCACTGCATCATCACAGCATCATCACAGCATCATCTCATCATCATCACTGCATCATCACAGCATCATCGCATCATCATAAAAGCATCACAGTGTCATCACAGCGTCATCACAGCATCATCACTTTATCATCACTCCGTTATCACAGCATCATCACAGCATCATCACAGCATCACCAAAGATTGGCAGCGTCATCATTGCATCATCACAGAATCATCAAAGCATCATCATAGCGTCATCAGAGCATTATCGCTGCCTCCTCACTGCATCATCACAGCATCATTACTGCGTCATCACAACATCATAACTTCAACATCACAACAACATCACACTGTCATCAAAGCGTCATCACAGCATCATAACACATCATCACCACATCACAACAGCATCATCACAGCATCATAACAGCATCATCCAGGCGTCATCACTGTATCATCACAGCGTCACCACAGCATCATCACTGTATCATCACTGCATCATCACAGCATCATCGCAGCATCATAACAGCATCATCAAAGCATCACAGAGTAATCAAAGCGTCATCACAGCTTCATCACGGCATCAACACCGCATCATCACAGCATCATCAAAGAGTCATCACGCCATCATCACAGCATCATCACAGCATCATTAAAGCATCACAGCGTCATCAAAGAGTCATCACAGCGTCATCACAGCATTACCACTGCGTCATCAACGCACCATCACAGCGTCATCACAGCTTCATCACAGCATCATCACAGTGTCATCAAAGCGTCATCACAGCATCATCAGCACATCATCACAGAATCATCACAGCGTAATAACTACATTATCAGTGCATCATCACAGCGTCATCACAGCATCATTACAGCATCAACACAGCATCATCACTGCATCATCACAGCATCATAACAACATCATCACATCATCATCACTGCATCATCACAACATCAAAGAAGAATAACAGCGTCATCATTGCATCATCACAGCATCATCACAATATTATCACAGCCTCACCACAGCGTCATAACTGCATCATCACTGCATCATCACTGTATCATCAGAGCATCATCACTGCATGATCACAGCATAATAACAGCATCATCACGACATCATCACAGCGTCATCACGGCATCATTACTGCATAATCACAGAATCATCACTGCATCAACACAACATCATCACAGAATCATCACGGCATCATCACAGCATCATTACTGCATCATCACAGCATCATCAGAGCTTCAACAAAGCATCACAGTGCCATCACAGCGTCATCACTGAATCATCACAGAGAAATCACAGCATCATCACAGCATCATCGCAGCATCATCACTGCATCATCACAGAATCATCATAACATGATCACAGCATCATCATTGCGTCATCACAGTATCATTACTTCATCATCACAACATTATCATAGTGTCATCAAAGCGTCATCAAAACATTATCACAGCATCATAACATTATGATCACTGCATCATGAAAACGTCATCACAGCATCACCACAACGTCATCACAGCATCACAGCGTCATCACAGCGTCATCACAGCATCATCACAGCATCATCAAAGAATCAAAGCGTCATCAAACCGTCATCACAGCATCATCACAGTATCATCACTGCATCATCACAGCATCATCGCAGCGTCATCACAGCATCATTACAGCATCATTACTGCATCATCACAATATCATCACAGCGTCATCATAGCGTCATCACAGCATCATCACAGCATCATCACAACATTATCACAGTATCACAGCGTCATCACAGCATCATCATCACATCATCAATGCACCATCGCTGTGTCATCACAGCATCATTACCGCATCATCACAACATCATCACAGTGTTATCAAAGCATTGTCACAGCATCATCACAACATCAAAACAGCATCATAGCATGATCATCACTGCATCATCATTGCATCATCATAGCATCATCACAGCATCACAACAGCATCATCACAGCGTCATCTCTGCATCATCCAGGCGTCATCACAGCATCATCTCAGCGTCACCACAGAGTCATCACTGCATCATCACAGCATCATCAAAACATCACAGCGTCGCCATCACTGCATCATCACAGAATCATCACTGTATCATCGCAGTGGTATCACTGCATCATCACAGCATGATCACAGCATGATCACAGCACCATCACAACATCATCACAGCATCATCACTCCGTCATTACAGCGTCATCAGAGCATCATCACAGCATCATCACCGCATCATCACAGCATCATCACCGCATCATCACAGCATCATCACAGCCTCCTTACAGTGTCATCACAGCTTGTGATGCTGTGATGATGGTGATGCGGTGATGATGCAGTGAGGATGCAGTTACGATGCTGAGATGGTGCTGTGATGATGCTGTGATGAGGCTGTGATGATTCTATGATGACGCTGTTATGATACAATTATGATGGTGTGATGACGCTGCGATGATGCTGCCATGATGCTATGATGATGTAGTGATGGTGCTGTGATGACGCAGTGATGATGCAGTGATGACGCTCTGATGATGTGATGACGCAGTGATGATGCTGCGATGATGCTGTGGTGGTGATGTGATGATGCTGCGATGACGCTTTGATGACGCTATAGTGATTCTGTGATGATGCTGTAGTGGTACTATGATGATGCTGTGAGGATGCTGCGATGACGCTCTGATGACGCAGTAAGCATGATGTAATGATGCTGTGATGACGCTGCAATGACACTGTCGTGATGCTGTGATGACGCTGTGATGATGCTGTAATGATGCTATGATTATGTAGTGATGATGTATTGATTACGCTGTGATGACGCAGTGATGATGCTCTGATGATGCTGTGATTATGATGTGATGATGCAGTGATGATGATGCAGTGATGATGATGTGATGATGCAGTGATTCTGCACTAATGATGCTGTGATTATACTTAAATGATGCTCTGATGATGCAGTGATGATAATGAGATGATGTTGTGATGATGTTGCTATGATGTGATGATACTGTGATGATGCAGTGATGACGCTGCAATGATGCTCTGATGAATCTGTGATGATGCTATGATTAAGCTGTCGTGATGCTCAGATAACACTGTTGTGATGCTATGATGATGCTGCGATGATGTTGTGATGATGGTGTGATGATGCAATGATTCTGTAGTACTGATACTGTGATGATGCTGAGATAATGCTGTAATGATGCTGAGATGATGCAGTGATGATGATGTGATGATGCTGTGATGATGCTGTGATTACGCTGTGATGATGCTGTGATGATGTAGTGATGATGATGTGATGATGCAGGGATGATGATGTGATGATGTTTTGTTGATGCTGTGATGATGCTGTCATGATTCTGTGATGATGTAGTGCTGATGCTCTGATGACCCTGACGTGATGTTGTGATGACACTGTCGTGATGCTGTGATGACAATATGATGACGTAGTTATGATGCTGTTATGATGCAGTCATTATGCAGTGATGATGCAGATATGAGGCTGCGATGACACTGTGATGATATTGTGATGATGCTGTGACGACGCTGTAATGACAAAGTTATGATGCTGTGATGATGCTGCGATGACTCTGTGATGACCCTATCGTGATTATGTGATAACGCTGTGATGATGCAGTGATGATGCAATGATGATGCTGTGATGATGCAGTGATGATGCAGTGATGATGCAGTGATGACTCAGTGATGATGCTGTGATGACGCTGTGATGACGCAGTGATGATGCAGTGATGGTGATGTGATGATGCAGATATTTTGATGTGTTGATGCAGTGATTCCGCAGTATTGATACTGTGATGATGCTGAGATGAAGCATTGATGATGCAGTGATGATGATGTGATGGTGCAGTGATGATTTGATAATGCTGTGACGATGCAGTGATGATACAGTGATGATGCTGTGATGATGCTATGATTATGTTGTGATGATGTAGTGATGATGCATTTATGACACTGCGATGATGTTGTGATGACTATGTGATGACACTGTGATGACACTGCTGTGATGCTCTGGTAACGCTGTCGTGATGCTGTGATGATGCTGCGATGATGTTGTGTTGATTTTGTGATGACGCAATGAAGATGCTGTGATGATGCAGTGTTTATGCTGTTATGACGCTGTGATGACCCTGTTATGATGCCTTTATGAGGACGCGATGATGCTGTGACTATGCAGTGATGATGCAGTGATGATGCTGCGATGATGCAGTGAAGACTCTGCGATGATGATATGATGATGCAGTGATGATACTGTGATAACGTTGTGATGATGCAGTGATGATGCTGTAATGATGCAGTGATGATGCAGTTATGACGCTTTTATGACGTTGTGATGATATTGTGATTATGCTGTGATGACATAGTGATGATGCTGTGATGATTCTGTGATGATGCTCTGATGATGATGTGATGATGCTGTGATGATGCTGTTATAACACTGTGATGACACTATGATGATGCAGTTATGACACTGTTATGACGGTGTGATGATGTTGTGAGTAAGCAGTAAAGATGCTTTGATGATGCTGTTATGATGCTGCAATGATGCTGTGATGATGTTGTGGGCTGCTCTGATGACAATTTGATGACGTAGTGATGATTCTGTCATGACGCCATGATGCTGCTCTGATGCTGCTGTGATGATGCTGTGATTATGCTGTGATGACGCTCTAATGACACAGTGATGATGCTCTGATGACGCAGTGATGATACTGTGATGGCACTCTGATGATGTTGTGATGATGATGTGATTATTCTCTGATGATGCAGTGATGATACTGTGATAATGCTGTGATGATGCAGTGTTTATGCAGTAATGATTCTGTGATAATGCTGTGGTTATGCTGTGATGACACTGTGATGATTTTGTGATGATTTATGATGATGCTGTGATGATGATGTGATGAAGCAGTGATGATACAGTGATTATGCTGTGATTAAGCTGTGATGACACAATTATGATGCTATGATGATGCAGTGATGATGCAGTGTTGATGCAGTGAAGATGCAGTGATGACGCAGTGATGATGCAGTGATAATACTGTGATGATGCTGTGATGATGCTGTGAAGGCGCAGTGGTGATACTTTGATTATGCTGTGATGACGCAGTGATGATGCAGTGATGATGCTGTGATGATTCTGTAATGACGCTGTGATGATTCAGTGATTATGCAACGATGATGCAGTGATGATGTTGTGCTGATGATGTTTTGATTACGCAGTGATGATGCTGTGGTGATGCAGTGATGATACAGTGATGATGCAGTGATCAAAGCGTCATCACTGCATCATCAGAGCGTCATCACAACATCATCACAGCG
Source organism: Clangula hyemalis (assembly GCA_963989345.1). Next base: position 254,485 of record CAXDIO010000109.1, on the reverse strand, counting down.
TCATCACAGCATCATCACAGCATCATTACTGCATCGTAACAGCATTATCAAAGCATAAACACAACATCATCACTACGTCATCACAGCATCATCACATTGTCATCAAAGCGTCATCACAGCATCATAACAGCATTACAAGAACATCATCACAGCACCATCACAACATCACCACAGCATCAGAGCGTCATCAAAGTGTTATGAGAGCGTCATCATAGCATCAGCATAGCGTAATCACACCATCATAACAACATCATCACAGCGTCATCACTGCATCATCACAGCATCATCACTGCGTCATCACAGCGTCATCACAGCATCATCACTGCATCATCATATAATCATGACAGCATCATAGCTGTATAATCACAGCATCATCAAAGCGTCATCACAACATCATCACAGCATCATTACAGCATCATCAAAGCTTCATCAGAGTATCATAACTGCATCATCACTGAATAAACACTGCATCAGCACAGCATCATCAGAGCATCATCACAGCATCATGACAGCATCATCATATCATCCTGAGAGCATCATAGCTGCATAATCAGAGCATCTTCAAATTGTCATAATAGCATCATCAGAGCGTCATAACAGCATAATAACATCGTCATCAGAGCGTCATCAAAGCATCATCACAGCGTCATCAGAGCATCATCACAGCATCATTACAGCATCCTCACTGCATCATCACAGCATCAGCATAGTATCATCACAGCATCATCACCGCATCATCACAGCATCATCACAGCAACATCACTCCATCATTACAGCGTCATCACAGTGTCATCACAGCATCATCCAAGCATCACAGTGTAATCAAAGCGTCATCAAAGCGTCATCAAAACGTCATCACAGCGTCATCACAGCTTCATCACGGCGTCATCACAGTGTAATTAAAGCGTTTTCACAGAGTCATCACAGCATCTTCACAGCATCATTACATCGTCATGTCTGCATCATCACAGCATCATCATAACAAAAAACGTTTTTATAAATACATCAACACAAAAAGGAGGACTAAGGAGAATCTCCATCCTTTACTGGATGCGGGGGGAAACTTAGTTACAAGAGATGAGGAAAAGGCGGAGGTGCTCAATGCCTTCTTTGCCTCAGTCTTTAGCGGCAATACCGGTTGTTCTCTGGATACCCAGTACCCTGAGCTGGTGGAAGGGGATGGGGAGCAGGATGGGGCCCTCACTATCAACGAAGAACTGGTTGGTGACCTGCTACGGCACTTGGAGGTGCACAAATCGATGGGGCCGGATGGGATCCACCCAAGGGTACTGAGAGAACTGGCAGAGGAGCTGGCCAAGCCCCTGTCCATCATTTACCAGAAGTCCTGGCTATCGGGGGAGGTCCCAGCTGACTGGCGACTAGCAAATGTGACGCCCATCTACAAGAAGGGCCGGAGGGCAGACCCGGGAAACTACAGGCCTGTCAGTTTGACCTCAGTACCGGGGAAGCTCATGGAGCAGATCCTCTTGAGAGTCATCATGCAGCACTTGCAGGGCAAGCAGGCGATCTGGCCCAGCCAGCATGGGTTTATGGAAGGCAGATCCTGCTTGACAAACCTGATCTCCTTCTATGACAAAGTGACGCGCTGGGTGGACGAGGGAGAGGCTGTGGATGTGGTCTACCTTGACTTCAGCAAGGCATTTGACACCATCTCCCACAGCATTCTCCTCAAGAAACTGGCTGCTCTTGACTTGGACTGGCGCACGCTTCGTTGGGTTAGAAACTGGCTGGATAGCCGGGCCCAAAGAGTCCTGGTAAATGGAGTCAAGTCCAGTTGGAGGCCAGTCACTAGTGGCATCCCCCAGGGCTCGGTGCTGGGGCCGGTCCTCTTTAATATCTTCATCAATGATCTGGATGAGGGCATTGAGTGCACCCTCAGTAAGTTTGCAGATGACACCAAGTTAGGTGCGTGTGTTGATCTGCTCGAGGGTAGGAAGGCTCTGCAGGAGGATCTGGATAGGCTGCACCGGTGGGCTGAGGTCAACTGTATGAAGTTCAACAAGGCCAAGTGCCGGGTCCTGCACCTGGGGCGCAACAACCCCAAGCAGAGCTACAGGCTGGGAGATGAGTGGTTGCAGAGCTGCCAGGCAGAGAAGGACCTGGGAGTGATGGTGGACAGTCGGCTGGATATGAGCCAGCAGTGTGCTCAGGTGGCCAAGAAGGCCAACGGCATCCTGGCTTGTATCAGAAACAGTGTGACCAGCAGGGCTAGGGAGGTGATCGTCCCCCTGTACTCGGCTCTGGTGAGGCCGCACCTCGAGTACTGTGTTCAGTTTTGGGCCCCTCGCTACAAGAAGGACATCGAGGTGCTTGAGTGGGTCCAGAGGAGGGCGACGAAGCTGGTGAGGGGCCTGGAGAACAAGTCCTACGAGGAGCGGCTGAGGGAGCTGGGCTTGTTCAGCCTGGAGAAGAGGAGGCTCAGGGGCGACCTTATCGCTCTTTACAGGTACCTTAAAGGTGGCTGTAGTGAGGTGGGGGTTGGCCTGTTCTCCCACGTGCCCGGTGACAGAACGAGGGGGAATGGGCTAAAGTTGCGCCAGGGGAGTTTTAGGTTAGATGTTAGGAAGAACTTCTTTATTGAAAGGGTTGTTAGGCACTGGAACAGGCTGCCCAGGGAAGTGGTGGAGTCACCATCCCTGGAAGTCTTTAAAAGACGTTTAGATGTAGAGCTTAGGGATATGGTTTAGTGGGGACTGTTAGTGTTAGGTCAAACGTTGGACTCGATGATCTTGAGGTCTCTTCCAACCTAGAAATTCTGTGATTCGATGATTCTATAACATCATCACAGTGTCATCAAACCGTCATCACAGCATCGTCAGACCATCACAACAGCATCATCACCGCGTCATCACTGCATCATCACAGCATGATCACTGGGACATCAGAACATAATCACAGTGTCATAAAACCGTCATCACAGTATCATCACAGCATCATCACAGTATCAAGACAACATCATCACTGCATAATCAGTGCATTATCAATGCATTATCAGAGCTTCAACAAGGCAACACAGTGCCATCACAGTGTCATCACTGCATCATCATAGAGTCATCACAGCATCATCACATCATCATCACAGCATTATCACAGCATCATCAATGCGTCATCACTGCATCATAACAGCGTCATCACAGCGTAATCACAGCGTCATCACAGTGTCATCACGTCGTCATAACTGCATCTTCACAGAGTCATCAAAGCATCATCGCATAGTCATCAGTGCATCATGACAGCATGATCATAGCATGATCACAGCGTCATCACAGTATCATAACAGCATTATCGTAGCGTCATCACAGCATAATCACAACATCATCACAGCATCATCGCTGCATCATTACAGCATCATCACAGCATCATCACTGCATCATCACTGCATCATTACTGCATCATCGGAACATTATCATAGTGTCATCAAAGCGTGAACACAGCGTCATCACAGCATCACAACAGCTTCATCGCAGCATCATCACTGCATCATCACAGCATCACAACAGCATCATAACAAAATCATCACAGCGTCATCAAAGCGTCATCACAGCATCATCACTCCATAATAACTGCATCATTACAGCGTCATCAGAGCATCATCACAGCATCACTATAGCATCATCATATCATCACAGCATCATTAAAGCATCACAGCGTCATCAAAGACTCATCAAAGCGTCATCACAGCATCACCACTGTGTCATCAGAACGTCATCAAAGCACCATCACCGCGTCATCACAGCTGCATCACAGCATCAACACAGCATCATCACAGTGTCATCACAGCGTCATCATAGCATCATTACAGCATCAACACAGCATCATCGCAGCGTCATCACTGCATCATCGCAGCGTTCTTACAGTGTCATCACAGTGTCATCACAGCTTGTGATGCTGTGATGATGGTGATGCGGTGATGATGCAGTGAGGATGCAGTTACGATGCTGTGATGACACTGTGATGATGCTGTGATGACGCTGAGATACTGCGGTGATGATGCTCTGATGATGCTGCGATGACTCTGTGATGACGCTTTGATGATGCAGTGATGATGATAGGATGATGCAGTGATGATGCAGTGATTCTGCAGTAGTGATACTCTGATGACACTGAGATAATGCTGTGATGATGCAGTGATTATGCAGTGATGGTGCTGTGTTATTGCTGAGATGATGCTGTGATGATGCAGTGATTGTGCAGTGATTATGAAGTGATGACACAGTGATGATGCTGTGATGAAAATGCGAAGATGCTGGGATGATGCAGTGATGACGCTGTGATGAGTCCGCGATGATGATGTGATGAGAATTTGATGATGAGGTGATGATGCTGTGATGGTGCTATGATGATGCTGAAATGCTGTCGTGATTATGACTCTATAATGCTGTAATGATGCTGTGATGATGCTTTTATGACGCTGTGATGACACAGTGATTATGCTGTGATGACACTCTGATGATTTTGTGATGATGCTGTGATGATGCTGTGATGACACTGTGATCATGATGTGATGATGCTGTGAGTACGCTGTGATTGTGCAGTGATGATGCAGTGATGATGCTGTGATGATGTAGTGATGATGCTGTGATGACCCTGTCGTGATGATGCTGAGATGACGCTGTGATGACACTGTGATGATGCATTTATGATGCTGTGATTATGTACCTATGATGCAGTGATGATTCTGCGATTATTCATTGATGATGCAGTGATGATGTAGTGATGATGCTGTGATGATGCAGTGATGATACTGTGATGACGCTCTTATGATGCAGTGAGTAAGCAGTAATGATGCTGTGATGTTGCTGAGATGATGTTGTGATGATGCTATGATTATGTTTTGATGATGCTGTGATGATGCAGTGATGGTGCTGTGATGATGCAGTGATGATGCAGTGATGACGCAGTGATGGTGATGTGATAACGCAGTGATTATGCTCTGATGATGCTGTGATGATGCAGTGATGATGATGTGATGATGCTGTGGTGATGATTTGATGATGCTGTGATGATGCATTGATCATGCAGTGATGATGTTGTGATGACGCAGTGATGATGCTGTGATGATGCTGCGATGATGCTGTGGTGACGATATGATGATTCTGTTATGATGATGTGATGATGCTGTGATGATGCAGTGGTGACGCTGTGATGATGCAGTGATGACACTGTGATGATGCTGTGAAGATACTGAGATGACGGTGTGCTGTTTCAGTGATGATGTAGTGATGATGCAGTGATGACACAGTAATTATGCTATGATTATGTATTGATGATGTAGTGATTATGCTGTGATGACGCAGTGATGATGCTCTGATGATGCTGTGATTATGTTGTGATGATTCTGTTATGACGCTGTGATGACTGTCGTGATGCTCTGATAACTCTGTCCTGATGCTGTGATGATGCTGCGATGATGTTGTGATGATGCAAAGATTATGCTGTGTTGATGTAGTAATAATGATGTTATGATGCTGAGGTGCTGCAGTGATGGTGCAATGATGCTGCTGTATTGACGCAGTGATGATGCTGTGATGATGCAGAGTTTATTCAGTTATGACACTGTGATTATGCTTTGATGATGACGCAATGATGCTGTGATGATGCAGTGATTACGCTGCGATGATGCTGTTATGATGCTGCGATGATGCTGTGATGATGCAGTGATAATGATGTGATAATGCTGTGATGGTGATGTGATAACGCTTTGATGATGCAATGGTGATGATGTGATGATGTAGTGATGATGATGTGATGACGCACTGATGATGCAGTGATGATCCAGTGATTCTGCAGTATTGATACTGTGATGATGCTGAGATGATGCTGTAACGATGCAGTGATGATACAGTGATAATGCTGTGATGATGCTATGATAATTTTGTGATGATGCTGTGATGATGCAGTTATGACGCTGCGATGATGCTGTGATGACGATGTGATGATTTTGTGATGACTCTGTGATGATGCTGTCGTGATGGTCTGATAACTTTGTCGTAACGCTGTGACGATGCTGCGATGATGTTGTGATGATTCTGTGATGATACAATGATAATGCTGTGATGATGAAGTGATGACGCACTAATAATGCTGTCATGACGATGTGGTGATGCTGTGATGATGCTGTTATGACGCTGTGATGGTGTAGTAATGATGCTGTGATGATGCAGTGATGGTGCTGTGATGATGCAGTGATGGTGCTGTGATGATGCAGTGATGACGCAGTGATGACGCAGTGATGGTGATGTGATAACGCAGTGATGATGCTGATGATGCAGTGATGATGCAGTGATGACGCAGTGATGGTGATGCGATAATGCAGTGATCATGCTCTGATGATGCTGTGATGAAGTAGTGATGATGATGTGATGATGCTGTGGTGATGATGAGATTATGCTGTGATGATGCAGTGATCATGCAGTGATTATGTTGTGATGACGCAGTGATGATGCTGTGATGATGCTTCGATGATGCTGTGGTGATGATATGATGATGCTGTTATGATGATGTGATGATGCTGTGATGATGCAGTGATGACGCTGTGATGATGCAGTGATGACGCTGTGATGTTGTTGTGATGATGCAGTGATGATGCTGCGATGATGATGTGGTGATGATGTGATGATGCTGTGATGACGCAGTGACTATGCTGTGATGATGCTGTGATGACTCTTTGATGACGCTATAGTGATTCTGTGATGATGCTGTAGTGGTACTATGATGATGCTGTGATGATGCTGCGATGACGCTCTGATGACGCAGTAATGATGATGTAATGATGCTGTGATGACACTGCGATGACACTGTCATGATGCTGTGATGACACTGTGATGATGCTGTGATGATACTGAGATGACGTTGTGCTGATGCAGTGATGATGCAGTGATGATGCAGCTATGACGCAGTAATTATGCTATGATTATGTAGTGATGATGTAGTGATTACGCTGTGATGACGCAGTGATGATGCTCTGATGATGCTGTGATTATGATGTGATGACGCATTGATCTTGATGTGATGATGCAGTAATTCTGCACTAATGATGCTGTGATTATGCTGAGATGATGCTCTGATCATGCAGTGATGATTCTGCAATGATATTGTGATGATGTTACTATGATGTTGTTATAAATAGCTCAGTCTTCAAAATAGGTTTAAATAAGAAAATAGGATTTATTAAAAGAATAGAAGTAAGCAAACAGCGCTGGGTGCACCGGGAGTCTCTGCTCCACCAGGACGCACACCAGCCACATCAAGGAGCTGATTTTTATACTCCTCGACTAATACATATTCATTACTACTTGTAAAAAAAATAGGTTATTATAATTAGCTTCCGGGGTCCAGTCCCTCCTACTGGAGCATGCGCATCAGTCTCCGGTGGTCCCTCTGGGGGTCTCTAGGGGTCTTTCATGCTGAAGGCTCGTAGTCTTCCTCTCCAAGTTTTTTCTTGTGTTTCCCCTTTGTACTCCTTTGGCACCGTGTCAAGTTTATACAGCATCCCCTGCAGGTCTTGTCTCCTAGCCGTCCTTCAGCTTCTTTTTTTTCCTCTTCTTAATCTCTTGGACACCTGGCCAGATATCAGAGGCCTGCATAGTATTCCATAACAGTCACTAATTGTTATCAGTTATTCTGAGGCTCCCAGACATCAAAGACGTCATACAAACACAAATAGCTTTCTTATTGACACTTCACAAGCAATTAAAACATTCCTCACCAGCCATTCACAGGGACAGCCACACCTATAGCCGCGTTAAGTTAATTTCGAAGAAGACAAAACAACAGAAAAAAAGGCTGTAACTGTTAGAAATAGAAATCCGGAATAACAAAGGCAAACAAGCTCAAGAATTTGAGGAGTATTTTCTGAAGACTTGATAACTTGACTAGAATGAGGGGGAAACTGGGGCACACTGCATCTGTGGTTAAGGAATCAAACTGCCATTGCAGGGCTCCGAAGCAGACAGAAGCAGACAGGGCTGTTCTTTATGGACACGAATTGTTAAAACATTCCTCACAATGTGATGATACTGTGATGATGCAGTGATGACGCTGCAATGATGCTCTGATGAATCTGTGATGACGCTATGATTACGCTGTCGTGATGCTCAGATAACACTGTCGTGATGCTATGATGATGCTGCGATGATGTTGTGATGATGGTGTGATAATGCAATGATTCTGTAGTACTGATACTGTGATGATGATGAGATTATGCTGTGATGATGCTGTGATGATGCAGTGATGATGATGTGATGATGCTGTGACAATGTAGTGATGATGCAGTGAAGATGCTGTGAGGATACTGTGATGATGCTGTGATGCTGCAGTGATGACGCTGCAATCCTGCTGTGATGATGCTGTGATTACGCTGTGATGATGCTGTGGTGATGCTGTGGTAATGCAGTGATGATGATGTGATGATGCAGGGATGATGCTGTGATGATGCTGAGATGATGCTGTGATGACGCTGTGATGATGCAGTGTGTAAGTAGTAATAATGCTGTCATGATGTTGTGATGATGCTGGGATGATGATGTGATGAAGCAGTGATGATGCTGTGGTGATGCTGTGATGACGCTGCGATATAGCTGTGATGACGCTGTGATGACAATTTGATGATGAAGTGATGACTTTGTGATTACGCTGTGATGACGCATTGAAGATCATGTGATGATGATGTGATGATGCTGTGATGATGCTGTCATCATGCAGTGATGATGCTCTGATGTCGCCCTGATGACGCTGTGATGATGCAGTGATTATGCAGTTATGGTACTGTGATGACGCTGTGATGATGCTGTTATGATGCAGTAATGATGCAGTGATGACGCAGTGATGATTCTGTGATGATGCTGTTATGATGCAGTGATGATATAGTGATGACGCTGTGATGATGCATTGATGATGCTGTAATGATGCTGTGATGACCCTGTGATGATGCAGTGATGACACTGTGATGGTGGTGTGATGATGTTGTGATGATGCAGTAATGATGATGTGATGATGCAGATATGATGGTGTTATGATGCAGTGAATACACCGTGATGACGCTGTGATGATGCAGTGACTAAGCATTAATGATGCTGCGATGATGCTGTGATTATGCTGTGATGATGAGTTGATGATGCAGTGATTATGCAGTGATGATGAGTTGATGATGCAGTGATTATGCAGTGATGATGCTGTCATGATACTCTAATGATGCTCTGATGATGCAGAGATGATGCAGTGATTTTTCTGTGATGATGTTGTAATGATGTTGTGATGATGCAGTGATGATGATGTGATGATGCAGTGATGATAATGTGATGATGCTGTGATAATGCAGTGATTATGCTGTAATGATACTCTGATGACACTGAGATAATGCTCTGATGCTGTAGTGAAGATGCTGTGAAGATGCAGTGAGGACGCAGAGATGATGCTGTGATGAAAATGCGAAGATGCTGTGATGATGCAGTGATGGCGCAGTGATGATGCTGTGATGACACTGTGATTATGTGGTGATGATGATATGATGATGCTGTGATGATGCTGTGATGATGCTGAGATTATGCAGCTATGACGCTGTGATGACAGTGATGATGCTGTGATGACACTGTGATGATGATGTCATGATGCAATGATGATGCAGTGGTGATGCTCTGATGATGCTGTAATGATGCTGTGACGATGAAGTGATGGTGCAGTGATGATGCTGTGATGATTTTGTGATGATGCAGTGGTGATGCCTTGATGACGCAGTGATGACGCTGTAATGATGCTCTGATGACGCTGTGATGATGCCGTGATGATAGATTGATTATACTGTGATGATGTTGTGATGATGCTGTTATGATGAAATGATGATGATGGGATGATGCAATGATGATGATGTGATGATGCAGTGATGATACTGGTACGACGCTGTCATAATGCAGTGATTATGCAGTAATGATTCTGTGATAATGCTGAGATGATGCTGTGATGATGTAGTGATGACGCAGTGATGATGCTTTGATGACAATGCCAAGACTCTGTGATGATGCTGTAATGTTTCCTTGATGACTCTGTGATGATGCTGTGATAGTGCAGTGATTATGCAGTGTTTATGCTGTGATGATGCTCTGATTATGTTGTGATGATGCTGTGATGATATTGTTATGATGCAGTGATGATGTTGTGATAACACAGTGATGATGCTGTGATGATGCAGTCTGAATGATGTGATGATGCTGTGAAGATGCAGTTCTGTTGCAGTGATGATGCTGTGATGATGATGTGATGATGTGATGATGCTGTGATGATGCTGTAATGATGCTGTATTGATGTTGTGATGATGCAATGATGATGTTGTGATGGCGAAGTGATGATGCTGTGATGATGCAGTGATCATGTAGTGATGATGATGTGATGACGCAGTGATTCTGCAGTAATGATGCAGTGATGATGCTGTGATGATACTGTAATGATGCAGTGATGACGCTGCGATGAAGATATGATGATGCAGTGATGATGCTGTGATGACACTGCGATGATGATGTGATGATGCTGTGATGACTGTGATGACGCTCTGATGACACTATTATGATGCTGAGATGATGCAGTGATGATGCAATGATGATGCTGTGATGATGCTGTTATGACGCTGTGATGACGCAGTGATGATGCTGTGATGATGCAGTGTTTATGTAGTTATGAGGCTGTGATGATGTTTTGATTACACAGTGATGATGCTGTGGTGATGCAGTGATGATGCAGTGATGATGCAGTGATCAAAACGTCATCACAGCATCATCACAGCATCATTACTACATCATCAGAGCATCATAACATCATAATCAGAGCATCACAGCATCATCACAGCATCATCACTGCAGCATCAGAATGTCATCACAGTGTCATCAAACCGTCATCACAGCATCATCAGAGCATCACAAGAGCATCATCACCGCGTCATCACTGCATCATCACAGCATGATCACTGGGTCATCAGAACATAATCACAGTGTCATAAAACCGTCATCACAGTATCATCACAGCATCATCACAGTATCAAGACAACATCATCACTGCATAATTAGTGCATTATCAATGCATCATCAGAGCTTCAACAAGGCATCACAGTGCCATCACAGTGTCATCACTGCATCATCATAGAGTCATCACAGCATCATCACTGCATCATCACAGCATCATCGCAGAGTCATCACAGCATCATTACTGCATCAGCACAACATCATCACAGTGTCATCACAGCATAATAACAGCAGAATCAGAGCATCACAACAGCATCATCACAGCGTCATCACTGCATCATCAGAACATCCTCACAGCATCATCAGAGTGTCATCAATGCATCATCACAACATCATCGCAGCGTCATCACAGCATCATCACAGAATCATCACAGCGTCATCATCACATCATCACTGCACCATCACTGTGTCATCACAGCATCATCACTGCATCATCAAAGCATCACAACAGCATCATCGCAGCATCATCAGAGCATCATCAATGCATCACAGCGTCGCCATCACTGCATCATCACAGAATCATCACTGTTTCATCGCAGCGGTATCACTGCATCATCACAGCATGATCACAGCATCATCACAGCACCATCACAACATCATCACAGCATCATCACAATATTATCACAGCCTCAACACAGCGTCATAACTGCATCAACACTGCATTATCACTGCATCATCACAGCGTCATCACAGCATAAACACATCATCATAAATGCATCATCACAGCATCATCAATACATCTTCACAACATCACAGCGTCATCAAAGCATCACCACAGCGTCATCACAATATCATAACAGCATCATCGCAGTGTCATCACTGCAGCATCACAACATCATGACAACATCATCGCAGCATCATCGCAGCGTTATCAATGCATCATCAAAGCATCATCACAGCATCATCGCAGCGTCATCACTGCATCATCACAGCATCATCATAGCATCATGAAAGCATCACAGCATCATCACAGCGTATTCAGTGTCATCACAGTATCAGCACGGCATCATCACTGCATCATGATATAATCATGACAACATCATAGCTGTATAATCACAGCATCATCAAAGCGTCATCACAGCATCATCACTGCATCATCACAGCGTCATCACAGCATCATCACTGCATCATCATATAATCATGACAGCATCATAGCTGTATAATCACAGCATCATCAAAGCGTCATCACAGCATCATCACAGCATCATCACATCATCATCAAAGCTTCATCACAGTATCATAATTGCATCATCACTGCATAAACACTACATCAGCACACCATTATCAGAGCATCATCACAGCATCAAGACAGCGTCATCTGTGCATCATCACAGCATCATCACAATATCATCACAGTGTCATCACAGCATCATCACTGCATCATCATATCATCCTGAGAGCATCATAGCTGCATAATCACAGCATCATCAAATTGTCATAACAGCATCATCACAGCGTCATCACAGCATAATAACATCGTCATCACAGCGTCATCAAAGCATCATCACAGATTCATCAGAGCATCATCACAGCATCATCAGAGCATCATCACAACATCATCACATCATCATGACTGCATCATCACAGCATCATCACTGCGTCATCACAGTGTCATCACAACATCATCACAGTGTCATCAAAGCCTCATCACAGCATCACAACAGCATCATCACAGTGTCATCAAAGCATCATCACAGCGTCATCACAGCATCATCCCAGCATCATAAAAGCATCATCTCTGCATCATCACAGCATCATCGAAGCATCACAGTGTAATCAAAGAGTCATCATAGCGTCATCACTGCATCATCACAGTATCATAACTGCATCATCACTGCATAAACACTGCATCATCACAGCGTCATAACAGCATAATCACAGCATAATCACATTGTCATCAAAGCGTCATCACAGCATCATCGCAGCATCATTACAGCATCATCACAGCATCATCACGGCATCATCACAGCATAACAGCGTCATCAAATTATCATCACTGCATCATCAGAGCATCATCACAACATCATCAAAACGTCATCACAGCACCATCACAGCACCATCACTGCATCATCACTGTGTCATCAAATCATCATCACAGCATCATCACAACAGCATCACCACAGCATCATAACATCATCATTTCTGGTGCCAACGCAGAAATCTTGTTTTTTTTGACCATGGGGCACTTTACTCAGCACCTGGCCTGATGGCCGCAGACGGGTCCCTATCTTTTAGGGGAAAAAGAATCCTGGGCCAGGAGCTGGCATGGCTCATTGAGAGGGCTTTAAACTAGGTAAGAAGGGGGATGGGGCTGAAGCAAGGATTGTTGGGGCTGTGCCAGGGGGAACAATGGCAAGGCCGGAGGTTAGGGCAATGGCCCAGCTGAAGTGTATCTACACCAATGCTCTGATGATGCTCTGATGATGCAGTGATGTTGCAGTAGTGACGCTGTGATGACACTGAGATGTTGCTTTGATGATGCTGCGATGAAGTTCTGGTGATGCTCTGATGATGCAGTGATGATAATTTGATGACGCTATGATGCTGTGATGATGCTGTGATGACGCTGTGATGCACAGCACACATGATCAGAGCATCACAGCATCATCACAGCATCACCATAGTATCATCAGAGCATCATCACCGCATCATCACCGCATCATCACAGCGTCCTTACAGTGTCATCACAGTGTCATCATACCTTGTGATGCTGTGATGATGGTGATGCGGTGATGATGCAGTGAGGATGCAGTTACGACGCTGTGATGACGCTATGATGATGCAGTGATGAGGCTGTGATGATGCTGTGATGACACTGTGATGATGTTGTGATGATGCAGTAATGGTGCTGTGATGATGAAGTCATGATGCTCTGATTACGAAGTGATGATGCAGTGATGATGCAGTAATGATGCTGTGATGACTCTGTGATGATGTAGCGATAATGTTGTGATGATGCTCTGATGAAGCTGTGATGATGCTGTGATGATGCTGCGATGATGTTGTGATGATGCAATGATTATGCTGTGATGATGTAGTAATGATGATGTTATGATGCTGAGGTGATTCAGTGATGATGCAATGATGATGCTGTATTGACGCAGTGATTATGCTGTGATGATGCAGAGTTTATGCAGTTATGACACTGTGATTATGCTTTGATGACGGCGCAATGATGATGTGACAATGCAGTGATGATGCTGTGATGATGCTGTGACGATGCAGTGATTACGCTGCGATGATGACATGATGATGATGCGATGATGCTGTGATGATGCAGTGATAATGACGTGATAATGCTGTGATGATGATGTGATGACGCTGTGATGATGCAGTGGTGATTATGTGATGATGTAGTGATGATGATGTGATGACGCACTGATGATGCAGTGATGATACAGTGATTCTGCAGTATTGATACTGTGATGATGCTGAGATGATGCTGTAACGATGCAGTGATGATACAGTGATAATGCTGTGATGATGCTAAGATAATGTTGTGATGATGCTGTGATGATGCAGTTATGAGGCTGCGATGATGCTGTGATGACGATGTGATGATTCTGTGATGACGCTGTGATGATGCTGTCGTGATGGTCTGATAACCTTGTCGTAACGCTGTGACGATGCTGCGATGATGTTGTGATGATTCTGTGATGATGCAATGATGATGCACTGCATGTGAGGATGCAGTGATGATGCACTGATGATGCTGTCATGGCGATGTGATGATGCTGTGATGATGCTGTTACGATGCTGTGATGACGTAGTAATGATGCTGTGATGATGCAGTTTTTACGCAGTTATGATGCTGCTATGATGCAGTGGTGATGATGTGATGATGCTGTTATGATGATGTGATGATGCTGTGATGATGCAGTGATGACGCTGTGATGATGTTGTGATGACGCATTCATGATGTTGCGATGATGCTGTGGTGATGATGTGATGATGCTGTTATGACGCAGTGACTATGCTGTGATGATGCTGTGATGATGCTTTGATGACTCTATAGTGATTCTGTGATGATGCTGTAGTGGTACTATGATGATGATATGATGACGCTGCGATGACACTGTCGTGATGCTGTGATGACGCTGTGATGATGCTGTGATGATACTGAGATGACGTTGTGCTGATGCAGTGATGATGCAGTAATGATGTAGTGATGACGCAGTAATGATGCTATGATGATGCTGTGATTATGATGTGATGATGCATTGATCACGATGTGATGATGCTGTGATGATGCAGTGATGACACTGTGATGATTTTGTGATGATTTATGATGATGCTGTGATGATGTAGTGATGATGCTGTGATTATGTGATTATGGAGCTATGAAGCTGTGATGATGCTGTGATGATGCTGTGATGACACAGAGATTATGCTGTGATGACACTTACATGATGTTGTGATGATGATGTGATGCTGTGACGATGTAGTGATGATACTGTGATGACGCTGTGATGATGCAGTGAGTAAGTAGTAATGATGGTGAGATGATGCTGAGATGTTGCTGTGAAGATGCACTGATAATGCAGTGATGATGCTGTGATCATGCTATGATTATGTTTTGTTGACGCTGCGATGATGATGTGGTGATGTTCTGGTGACACTGCGATGACACAGTGATGGTGCTGTTATGATGCTAATGACGCTCTTATGATGTTGTGATGATGCTGTGATTATGCTGTGATGATGCAGTAATGATGCTGTGATGATGCTGTGATGATGCAGCAATGACGCTGTGATGATGCAATGATGATGATGTGATGATGCTGTGATGACACTTTCATGATGTAGTGATGATGATGTGATGATGCTGTGATGACACTGTGATGATGCAGTGATGATGATTTGATGATGTTGTAATGACGCTGTGATGATGCTGTGATGATGATGTGATGATGCTGTGATGATGTAGTTACGATGCAGTGATGATGCTGTGATGTTTCTGCGATGACGCTGTGGTGATGATGTGATGATGCAGTGATGATGCAGTTATGATACAGTGATGATGCAGTTATGACGCTTTAATGACGTTCTGATGATATTGTGATTATGCTGTGATGACATAGTGATGATGCTGTGATGATTCTGTGATGACGCTCTGATGATGATGTGATGATGCTGTGATATTGCTGTTATAACACTGTGATGACACTGTGATGATGCTGAGATTATGCTGTGAAGATGCAGTGATGATGCAGTGATCACAGAATCACAGAATTTCTAGGTTGGAAGAGACCTCAAGATCATCGAGTCCAACCTTTGACCTAACGCTAACAGTCCCCACTAAACCATATCCCTAAGCTCTACATCTAAACGTCTTTTAAAGTCTTCCAGGGATGGTGACTCCACCACCTCCCTGGGCAGCCTGTTCCAGTGCCTAAGAACCCTTTCAGTAAAGAAGTTCTTCCTAACATCTAACCTAAAACTCCCCTGGCGCAACTTAAGCCCATTCATTCCCCGTCGTTCTGTCACCAGGCACGTGGGAGAACAGGCCAACCCCCACCTCACTACAGCCTCCTTTAAGGTATCTGTAGAGAGCGATAAGGTCGCCCCTGAGCCTCCTCTTCTCCAGGCTGAACAAGCCCAGCTCCTTCAGCCGCTCTTCGTAGGACTTGTTCTCCAGGCCCCTCACCAGCTTCGTCGCCCTCCTCTGGACCCGCTCAAGCACCTCGATGTCCTTCTTGTAGCGAGGGGCCCAAAACTGAACACAGTACTCGAGGTGCGGCCTCACTAGAGCCGAGTACAGGGGGATGATCACCTCCCTAGCCCTGCTGGCCACACTGTTTCTGATACAAGCCAGGATGCCGTTGGCCTTCTTGGCCACCTGAGAATACTGCTGGCTCATATTCAGCCGACTGTCCACCATCACTCCCAGGTCCTTCTCTGCCTGGCAGCTCTCCAACCACTCATCTCCCAGCCTGTAGCTCTGCTTGGGGTTGTTGCGCCCCAGGTGCAGGACCCGGCACTTGGCCTTGTTGAACTTCATACAGTTGACCTCAGCCCATCGGTGCAGCCTATCCAGATCCTCCTGCAGAGCCTTCCAACCCTCGAGCAGATCGACACACGCACCTAACTTGGTGTCATCTGCAAACTTACTGAGGGTGCACTCAATGCCCTCGTCCAGATCATTGATGAAGATATTAAAGAGGACCGGCCCCAGCACCGAGCCCTGGGGGACGCCACTAGTGACTGGCCTCCAACTGGACTTGACTCCATTTACCAGGACTCTTTGGGCCCGGCTATCCAGCCAGTTTCTAACCCAACGAAGCGTGCGCCAGTCCAAGTCAAGAGCAGCCAGTTTCTTGAGGAGAATGCTGTGGGAGACGGTGTCAAATGCCTTGCTGAAGTCAAGGTAGACCACATCCACAGCCTTTCCCTCGTCCACCCAGCGCGTCGCTTTGTCATAGAAGGAGATCAGGTTTGTCAAGCAGGATCTGCCTTCCATAAACCCCTGCTGACTGGGCCAGATCGCCTGCTTGCCCTGCAAGTGCTGCATGATGACTCTCAAGAGGATCTGCTCCATGAGCTTCCCCGGTACTGAGGTCAAACTGACAGGCCTGTAGTTTCCCGGGTCTGCCCTCCGGCCCTTCTTGTAGATGGGCGTCACATTTGCTAGTCGCCAGTCAGCTGGGACCTCCCCCGATAGCCAGGACTGCTGATAAATGATGGACAGGGGCTTGGCCAGCTCCTCTGCCAGTTCTCTCAGTACCCTTGGGTGGATCCCATCCGGCCCCATCGATTTGTGCACCTCCAAGTGCCGTAGCAGGTCACCAACCAGTTCTTTGTGGATAGTGAGGGCCACATCCTGCTCCCCATCCCCTTCCACCAGCTCAGGGTACTGGGTATCCAGAGAACAACCGGTATTGCCGCTAAAGACTGACGCAAAGAAGGCATTGAGCACCTCCGCCTTTTCCTCATCTCTTGTAACTAAGTTTCCCCCCGCATCCAGTAAAGGATGGAGATTCTCCTTAGTCCTCCTTTTTGTGTTGATGTATTCATAAAAACGTTTTTTGTTATCTTTAACAGCAGTAGCCAGATTGAGCTCCAGATGAGCTTTGGCCTTCCTAATTTTGTCCCTACACAGCCTCGCTACATCCTTATAGTCCTCCCTAGTGGCCTGCCCACTTTTCCAAAGATTATAAACCCTCTTTTTTCTCCTAAGCTCAAGCCACAGTTCTCTGTTGAGCCAGGCTGGTCTTCTTCCCTGCTGGCTCATCTTTGGGCACATGGGGACAGACCGCTCCTGCGCCATTAAGATTTCCCTCTTGAAGAGCGCCCAGCCTTCCTGGACTCCTCTGCCCTTCAGAACCGCCTCCCAAGGAACTCCACCAACTAGTGTCCTGAGCAGCCCAAAGTCAGCCCTCCGAAAGTCCAATACAGCTGTTTTACTGGTCCCCTTCCTGGCCTCGCCAAGAATAGTGAACTCCACCATTTCGTGGTCACTCTGCCCAAGACAGCTCCCGACAATCACATCCTCCACCAGTCCTTCTCTGTTTGTGAAGAGAAGGTCTAGCGGGGCACCACCCCTGGTAGGTTCACTAACCAGCTGTGTCAGGAAGCTATCTTCCACGCCCTCCAGAAACCTCCTAGACTGCTTTCTCTGGGCTGTGTTGTGCTTCCAGTATGTGTCAGGGAAGTTAAAGTCCCCCACGAGTACAAGCGCTGAAGATTTTGCAACTTCTGTCAGCTGCCTGTAGAACTCCTCATCCTTGTTCGGCGGTCTATAGCAGACCCTGACCAGGACACTAGCCTTGATGTCCCTGCCGATCCTAACCCAAAGGGACTCGACCTTGTCATTCCTAGCCTCGAGTTCTACAACATCGAAAGACTCTCTAATATAGAGAGCCACACCACCAGCCCTTCTGTGCTGCCTGTCCCTTCTGAAGAGCTTATAGCCAGGCATTGCAGCACTCCAGTCATGACTGTGGTCCCACCACGTCTCCGTGATGGCAACCAAGTCGTAGCCTGCCTGCTGCACAATGGCTTCCAGCTCCTCCTGTTTGTTACCCATGCTGCGTGCATTGGTGTAGATGCACTTCAGCTGGGCCATTGCCCTATCCTCCGGCCTTGCCATTGTTCCCCCTGGCACAGCCCCAATAATCCTTGCTTCAGCCCCATCCCCCTTCTTACCTAGTTTAAAGCCCTCTCAATGAGCCCTGCCAGCTCCTGGCCCAGGATCCTTTTTCCCCTAAAAGATAGGGACCCGTCTGCGGCCATCAGGCCAGGTGCTGAGTAAAGTGCCCCATGGTCGAAAAACCCAAGATTTCTGCATTGGCACCAGCCCCGGAGCCACGTGTTTAACAGGTGGGCTTTCCGTGTCCTCTCTGTACCCCTCCCTGCCACCGTAGGGATGGACGAAAACACCACCTGCACTCCCGCTCCATCCACTAACCGTCCCAGCCCCCTAAAGTCTCTTTTGATAGCCTTCAGGCTTCTCTCTTCAATGTTGTCACTGCCCGCCTGGACTATCAAAAGAGGATAATAATCAGAGGGGCGTACCAGGTTGGGAAGCTTCCTGGCAACGTCCCTGACCCTGGCCCCAGGGAGGCAGCAGACTTCCCTACGGGTAGGGTCAGGCCGACAAATAGGGCCCTCTGTTCCCCTAAGAGTAGAGTCTCCAACAACAATAACCCTCCTGTCTTTCTTGATGGAGGCAGTCCTGAGGCGTGGAGTCGACCTCCTCGCCCTAGGCATCCTCCTGGGAACACTTGCTACCTCTTCCTCAGCTACTGGTCTGTCAAGCTCCAGGGCCTCAAACCTGTTGCTTAGGGGCACCTGGGAAGGTGGGGCCGGAAGGGGAGGGCATAGCCTGTGACGTCGAGCAGGGACCTGTTTCCATTCCTCCTCAACTCCCAGATCCCCTCCCTCTGCCCGACAACAGCAGGGCAGAGGGTCCACCCCCATTTGGGGTGTCTCACCCCGGTACCTCTCCTTGAGGCCCTGCAGGGAGTTACTCCACAAGTCTATCTCCCGCTCACACTCCCTGATATCCCTCAGCCTCTCGACCTCCTCCTTGAGCTCCGCCACCATGCGGACCAGGTCATCCACCTGCTCGCACCTCACGCACGCAGTGTCTCTGCCGCCCGCCGATGGCAACAACAGGCTCAGACACTCCCTGCATCCGGTGACCTGAACTGCTGCATTTTTTAACGGGTAGTCGGTCTGGGTGTGTACCGACTTCCTGGAGAGCGCACCGTGCCTGGTGGAGACCATTATCACCTAGCTAACGGCTGTCGTTAAGAGGTGTTCGTGTGGGCGGGGGGGAGCGCTCTGCCCTTCCTGCTCGCCCTGCCTGCGCGAACTGCCGCGCTAACTGCCGCGCCACTCCCTTCTGACGCGCCACGCCCTGTTTGCCCGTCCTGGTCGCTCGCGCTCCCCAGGGGCAGCTTTTGAACGGCTGCGGAGGAGGCGCTGCTGGCTCCACCTTCGCCTCATCAGCCTCCCTCACGAGGGCTGCCAGGTCCTGGCGGCTCCCTCAAGTACGCTCGATGCCGGAAAATTTAGCCCTGCCTGGCCCGATCCCCCGCTCCGCTGCAGAATGCATCTGCCCCGGAGCCGATCACCTCGGCAAATGGCATGCAGTTATGACCGGCAAATGATGATGCAGTTATGACCCTGTGATGACACTGTGATGATGCAGTGATGACACGGTGATGACGGTGTGATGATGTGATTATGGTGTGCTGATGCAGTGATGATGCTCTGATGATGCACTGACAATAGTGTGATGACGCTGTGAGGATGCAGTGAGTAAGCAGTAAAGATGCTTTGATGATGCTGTTATGATGCTGCAATGATGCTGTGATGATGCTGTGGGTTGCTGTGATGACAATTTGATGACGTAGTGATGATTCTGTCATGACACCATGATGCTGCTCTGATGCTGCTGTGATGATGCTGTGATTATGCTGTGATGACGCTCTGATGACACAGTGATGATACTGTGATGGCACTCTGATGATGTTGTGATGATGATGTGATTATTCTCTGATGATGCAGTGATGATACTGTGATAATGCTGTGATGATGCAGTGATGATGTAGTGATGATGTTGTTATGATGATGTGATAATGCTGTGATGATGCAGTGAGTCAGCAGTAATGATGCTGTCATGATGTTGTGATGATGCTGGGATGATGCGGTGATGATGCTGTGATTATGCAGCTATGAAGCTGTGATGATGCTGTGATGATGCTGAGATGATGCAGTGATGATGCTGTGATGATGCTGAGATGATGCTGTGATGACGCTGTGATGATGCAGTGTGTAAGCAGTAATGATGTTGTCATGATTTTGTGATGATGCTGGGATGATGATGTGATGACACAGTGATGATGCTGTGGTGATGCTGTGATGACGTTGCGATACAGCTGTGATGATGCTGTGATGACGCTCTGATGGCAATTTGATGATGAAGTGATGACTTTGTGATTACGCTGTGATGACGCATTGAAGATTATGTGATGATGATGTGATGATGCAGTGATGATGATGTCATGATGCAGTGATGATGCTCTGATGTCGTTCTGATGATGCTGTGATGATGCAGTGATGATATAGTGATGACGCTGTGATGATGCATATTTTCATAGCGACCATGAAGTGGTTGAGTTCAAAATTTACGGTGACAGAAGGAAAAGTGCCACCAAAACCTCATCCCTAGATATGGGGAAAGCGGACTTCAGGCTGCTCAGGGAACTAGTCAGCAAGGTCCCCTGGGAAACTGCTCTTGAAGGCCTCGATGTCCACCAGTGCTGGTCATTCTTTAAGCGATGCCTCCTAGAAGCACAAGATCAGGCAATTCCTAAACATCGCAAGTCAGGCAGGCGGGACAGGAGGCCGGCGTGGCTGACCAGGCACATTCTAATGGAGATTAGGCGGAAACAGAGAGTGTTTCGCTACTGGAAGGAGGGCCAGGTGTCAAGGAAAGAATACAGGGATGCTGTTCGTGTTTGTAGGGAGAAAATTTGTGTGGCCAAAACACACCTAGAGTTGAAGCTGGCTGTGTCTGTGAGAGAAAATAAAAAGGGTTTTTTTAGATATGTGAATGGAAAAAGGAGAACTAAAGAATACATAGGGCCGCTCCTTGATAGGGAAGGTCTCCTCACAGACAATGACATAGGCAAAGCAGAGACGCTTAACGCCTTCTTTGCCTCTGTCTTCAATGCCGATGATGGGCTTCGGGACCCAGGGTGCCCTGAGCTGGAGGACCGGGACGGTGGGGATGACAAACTCCCAACCGACCCTGAAAGTGTGCGGGATTTGCTACTCCACCTGGATCCCTACAAGTCCATGGGTCCGGATGGGATTCATCCCCGGGTGCTGAAAGAGCTGGCGGACGTCATCGCGGAACCTCTCTCAATTATTTTTCAACGATCCTGGGAATTTGGAGAGGTCCCGGTAGACTGGAAGCTGGCAAATGTTGTGCCGATTTTCAAGAAGGGTCAGAAAGAAGACCCTAGCAATTACAGGCCTGTCAGTCTCACGTCAGTGCCTGGTAAAATCATGGAGAAGATGGTTCTCGAACTTATTGAGGCGCACCTGGGGGACAAAGCAGTCATTGGTCCCAGCCAGCATGGGTTTGTGAAGGGTAGGTCCTGCCTAACTAACCTGATTTCCTTTTATGATAAGATCACCCGTATGGTGGACCAAGGGAAACCAGCTGATGTGATTTTTTTGGACTTCAGCAAGGCTTTTGACACGGTTTCCCATAGGATCCTACTGGACAAAATGTCCACCATACAGCTAAATAAAAACATCATACGATGGGTGAGCAATTGGCTAACGGGCAGGGCCCAAAGGGTTATGGTAAATGGGGCTGCGTCAGGCTGGCGGGCGGTCACCAGTGGGGTCCCTCAAGGCTCCATTTTAGGGCCGGTACTTTTCAATATTTTTATAAACGATCTGGATGTAGGAATAGAAGGTATTTTGAGCAAGTTTGCTGATGACACCAAACTTGGAGGAGTTGTGGACTCGAATGAGGGTGGAAAGGCCTTGCAGAGGGACCTGGATAGGTTGGAGAGCTGGGCGATCACCAACCGCATGAAGTTCAATAAGAGCAAGTGCCGGGTCCTGCACCTGGGACGGGGAAACCCTGGCTGCACGTACAGACTGGGCGATGAGACGCTGGAGAGCAGCCTAGAAGAGAGGGATCTGGGGGTCGTGGTAGACAGCAAGTTGAATATGAGCCAGCAGTGTGCCCTGGCAGCCAGGAGGGCCAAGCGTGTCCTGGGGTACATCAAGCACGGCATCGCTAGTAGGTCAAGGGAGGTGATTGTCCCGCTCTACTCTGCACTGGTGCGGCCTCACCTCGAGTACTGTGTGCAGTTCTGGGCACCACAGTATAAAAAGGACATGAAACTGTTGGAGAGTGTCCAGAGGAGGGCTACAAAGATGGTGAAAGGCCTGGAGGGGAAGACGTACGAGGAACGGCTGAGGTCACTGGGCCTGTTCAGCCTGGAGAAGAGGAGGCTGAGGGGAGACCTCATCACAGTCTACAACTTCCTCGTAAGGGGGTGTCGAGAGGCAGGAGACCTTTTCTCCATTAACACCAGCGACAGGACCCGCGGGAACGGGGTTAAGCTGAGGCAGGGGAAATTTAGGCTTGACATCAGGAGGGGGTTCTTCACAGAGAGGGTGGTTGCACACTGGAACAGGCTCCCCAGGGAAGTGGTCACTGCACCGAGCCTGTCTGAATTTAAGAAGAGATTGGACTGTGCACTTAGTCACATGATCTGAACTTTTGGGTAGACCTGTGCGGTGTCAAGAGTTGGACTTGATGATCCTTAAGGGTCACTTCCAACTCAGGATATTCTATGATTCTATGATTCTATGATTGATGATGCAGTGATGATGATGTGATGATGTAGTGATGATAATGTGATGATGCTGTGATAATGCAGTGATTATGCTGTAATGATACTCTGATGACACTGAGATAATGCTCTGATGCAGTAGTGATGATGCAGTGAGGACGCAGAGATGATGCTGTGATGAAAATGCGAAGATGCTGTGATGATGCAGTGATGGCGCAGTGATGATGCTGTGATGACACTGTGATTATGTGGTGATGATGATATGATGATGCTGTGATGATGCTGTGATGATTCTGTGATTATGCAGCTATGACGCTGTGATGACATAGTGATGATGCTGTGATGACACTGTGATGATGATATGATGATGCTGTGATGATGCTGTGATGATGATGTCATGATGCAATGATGATGCAGTGGTGATGATCTGATGATGCTGTAATGATGCTGTGATGGTGCAGTGATGATGCTGTGATGATGATGTGATGATGCTGTGATGATGCAGTGGTGATGCTGTGAAGATGCAGTGATGACGATGCGATGATGCTGTGATGATGCTGTGATGATGCAGTGATGATTCAGTGATGATTCTGTTATGATGCTGTGATGATGCTATTATGATGCTGTGATGACGCTGCGACGACGATATGATGATCCTGTGATTACTCTGTGATGACGTTTTGATGACACTGTTATAATGCTGTGATGATGCAGTGGTGATGCTTTGATGACGCAGAGATGACGCTGTGATGACGCTGTGATGATGCTGTGATGACGCTGTGATGATGCCGTGATGATGCATTCATTATACTGTGATGATGTTGTGATGATGCTGTTATGATGCAATGATGATGATGGGATGATGCTGTTTTGACGCTGTGATGACGCAGTGATGATGCTGTGATGATGCAGTGTTTATGTAGTTATGAGGCTGTGATGATGCTGTGATGATGCTGTGATGATGCTGTGATGATGCTGTAATGATGCTGTGATGATGTTGTGCTGATGCTGTGATGATGTTTTGATTACGCAGTGATGATGCTGTGGTGATGCAGTGATGATGCAGTGATGATGCAGTAATCAAAGCGTCATCACAGCATCATCACTGCATCATCAGAACATCATCACAGTGTCATCAAACCGTCATCACAGCATCATCAGACCATCACAACAACATCATCGCAGCATCATCACAGCATCATCACAGCATCATCACTGCATCATCAGAACGTCATCACAGTGTCATCAAACCGTCATCACAGCATCATCACAGTATCAAGACAACATCATCATTGCATAATCAGTGCATTATCAATGCATCATCAGAGCTTCAACAAGGCATCACAGTGCCATCACAGTGTCATCACTGCATCATCATAGAGTCATCACAGCATCATCACATCATCATCACAGCATCATCACAGCGTCATCAATGCGTCATCACCACTACATCGTCACAGCATCATCACTGCATCATCGCTGCGTCATAACAGCGTCATCACAGCGTCGTCACAGCGTCATCACGTCGTCATCACTGCATCTTCAAAGAATCATCAAAGCATCATCGCAGCGTCATCACTGCATCATCACAGCATGATCATAGCATGATCACAGCGTCATCACAGCATCATAACAGCATCATCAGAATATTATCATAGTGTCACCAAAGCGTCAACACAGCATCACAACAGATTCATCGCAGCATCATCACTGAATCATCACAGCATCACAACAACATCATAACAAAATCATCACAGCGTCATCAAAGCGTCATCACAGCTTCATCACTGCATCATCACTGCATCATCACAGCGTCATCAGAGCATCATCACAGCATCATCAAAGCATCACAGCGTCATCAAAGTGTCATCAGAGCATCATCACGGCATCACTACAGTATCATCCTATCATCACAGCATTATTACAGCATCATCACAGCATCATCAAAGCATCACAGCATAATCAAAGCGTCATCACAGCTTCATCACGGCATCACCAAAGCATCATCACAGCATCATCACAGATTCATCAC
Source organism: Clangula hyemalis (assembly GCA_963989345.1). The sequence goes on along the minus strand of CAXDIO010000109.1, from coordinate 228,593 downwards.
GCCATCATCACAGCATCATCGCAGCATCATCACAGCATCATTAAACCATCACAGCGTCATCAAAGACTCATCGCAGCGTCATCACAGCATCACCACTGCATCATCAGAGCGTCATCAAAGAACCATCACCTCGTCATCACAGCTTCATCACAGCATCAACACAGCATCATCACAGTGTCTTCAAAGCGTCATCACATCATCATCAGCGCGTCATCACAGAATCATCACAGCGTAATAACTACATTATCAGTGCGTCATCACAGCGTCATCACATCATCATTACAGCATCAACACAGCATCATCGCAGCGTCAGCACTGCATCATCGCAGCGTCATCACTGCATCATAACAGCATCATAAGTGAATGATCACTGCATCATCACAGCATCATAACAACATCATCACATCATCATCACTGCATCATCACAGCATCATCACTGAGTCATCACTGCATCATTACTGCATTATCACAACATTATCATAGTGTCATCAAAGCGTCATCACAGCATCATCACAGCATCACAACAGCATCATCGTAGCACCATCACTGCATCATCACTGCATCATCACAGCATCATCACTGCATCATCGCAACATCATCACAGTGTCATCAAAGCGTCATCAAAGCATTATCACAGCATCATAACATCATGATCACTGCATCATGAAAACGTCATCACAGCTTCACCAGAGCATTATTACAACATCATCACAGCATCACAGTGTCATCACAGCGTCATCACAGCATCATCACAGCATCATCAAATAATCAAAGCCTCATCAAAGCGTCATCACAGCATCATCACAGCATCATCACTGCATCATCGCAGCATCATCGCAGCGTCATCACAGTGTAATCAATGCGTCATCATAAATACATCGTCACAGCATCATCACAGTGTCATCAATGCATCATCGCAGCATCATCGCAGCGTCATCACAGTGTAATCAATGCGTCATCAAATAATCAAAGCCTCATCAAAGCGTCATCACAGCATCATCACAGCGCCATCACAGCGTCATCACAGCGTAATCAATGCGTCATCAAAACTACATCGTCACAGCATCATCACAGTGTCATCAATGCATCATCACAGCATCATCACAGCGCCATCACAGCGTCATCACAGAATCATCACAGCATCATCACAGCATCATCACAGCATCACAACAGCATCATCGTTGCATCATCACTGCATCATCACTTCATCATCACAGCTTCATCACTGCATCATCACAACATCATCACAGTGTCATCAAAGCATCATCACAGCATCATCACATCATGATCACTGCATCATGAAAGCGTCATCACAGCATCACCACAGCATCATCACAACAGTATTACAGTATCACAGCGTCATCACAGCGTCATCATCACATCATCACTGTACCATCACTGTGTCATCACAGCATCATTACTGCATCATCACAACATCATCACAGTGCTATCAAAGCATTGTCACAGCATCATCACAACATCACCATCGCATCGTCATCACTGCATCATCAAAGCATCACAACAGCATCATCGCAGCATCATCACAGCATCATCAATGCATCACAGCGTCGCCATCACTGCATCATCACAGAATCATCACTATATCATCGCAGCGGTATCACTGCATCATCACAGCACCATCACAACATCATCACAGCATCATCACTGCTTCATTAAAGCATCATACCTACATCATCACAGCATCACAGCATCATCAAAGTGTCATAACAACGTCATCACAGCATCATCACTGCATCATCACTCCGTCATTACAGCGTCATCAGAGCATCATCACAGCATCACCAAAGCATCATCACTGCATCATCACAGCATCATCACTGCATCATTACAATATCATCGCAGTGTCACCACTGCATCGTCACACCATCATCACAGCATCATCAAAGCATCACAGCGTCATCAGAGCGTCATCACAACATCATCACTGCGTCATCACAGCCTCATCACAGCTTCATCACGGCGTCATTACAGCATCATTACAGTGTCATCAAAGCGTTATCACAGAGTCATCACAGCATCATCACAGCATCATCGCAGTGTCATCACACCATCATCACACTATTATCACAGCCTCACCACAGCATCATAACTGCATCAACACTGCACTATCGCTGCATCATCACAGCGTCATCACAGCATAAACACATCATCATAAATGCATCATCACAGCATCATCAATACATCTTCACCGCATCACAGCGTCATCAAAGCATCATCACAGCAGCATCACTACATCATCACTGTCATCACAGCGTCATCAGAGCATCATCACAACATCATCACAGTGTCATCAAAGCATCATCTCAGCATCATCATAATATCATCACAGCATCATGACAACATCATCGCAGCATCATCGCAGCGTTATCAATGCATCATCACAGCATCATCTCAGCGTCATCACTGAATCATCACAGCATCATCATAGCATCATGAAACCATCCCAGCATCATCACAGCGTATTCAGTGTCATCACTGCGTCATAACAGTGTCATCACAGCATCATCACTGCATCATCATATAATCATGAAAGCATCATAGTTGTGTAATCACAGCATCATCAAAGCTTCATCACAGCATCATCACAGCATCATCAAAGCTTCATCGCAGTATCATAACTGCATCATCACTGCATAAACACTACATCAGCACAGCATCATCAGAGCATCATCACAGCATCATCACAACATCATCACAGCGTCACCACAGCATCATCATTGAGTCTCGACAGCGTCATCACAGCATCATGACTGCATCATCACAGCATCATCACTGCATCGTCATATCATCCTGAGAGCATCATAGTTGTATAATCACAGCATCATCAAATTGTCATAACAGCATCATCACAGCGTCATCACAGCATAATAACATTGTCATCACAGCATCATCAAAGCATCACAGTGTAATCAAAGCGTCATCATAGCATCATCACTGCATCATCACAGCATCATAACTGCATCATCACTGTGTCATCAAATCATCATCACAGCACCATCACAACAGCATCACCACAGCATCATAACATCATCATTTCTGGTGCCAACGCAGAAATCTTGTTTTTTTTTGACCATGGGGCACTTTACTCAGCACCTGGCCTGATGGCCGCAGACGGGTCCCTATCTTTTAGGGGAAAAAGGATCCCGGGCCAGGAGCTGGCAGGGCTCATTGAGAGGGCTTTAAACTAGGTAAGAAGGGGGATGGGGCTGAAGCAAGGATTGTTGGGGCTGTGCCAGGGGGAACAATGGCAAGGCCGGAGGATAGGGCAATGGCCCAGCTGAAGTGCATCTACACCAATGCTCTGATGATGCTCTGATGTTGCAGTAGTGACGCTGTGATGACGCTGAGATGTTGCTTTGATGATGCTGCGATGAAGTTCTGGTGATGCTCTGATGATGCAGTGATGATAATTTGATGACGCTATGATGCTGTGATGACGCTGTGATGCACAGCACACATGATCAGAGCATCACAGCATCATCACAGCATCACCATAGTATCATCAGAGCATCATCACCGCATCATCACAGCATCATCACAGCGTCCTTACAGTGTCATCACAGCTTGTGATGATGTGATGATGGTGACGCGGTGATGATGCAGTGAGGATGCAGTTACAATGTTGTGATGACGCTGTGATGATGCAGTGATGATGCACTGATAATGCTGTCATGACGATGTGATGAAGCTGTGATGATGCTGTGATGATGCAGTGATGATTCAGTGATGATTCTGTTATGATGCTGTGATGATGCTATTATGATGCTGTGATGACGCTGCGACGACGATATGATGATCCTGTGATTACTCTGTGATGACGTTTTGATGACACTGTTATAATGCTGTGATGATGCAGTGGTGATGCTTTGATGACGCAGAGATGACGCTGTGATGACGCTGTGATGATGCCGTGATGATGCAGTGTTTATGTAGTTATGAGGCTGTGATGATGCTGTGATGATGCTGTGATGATGCTGTGATGATGCTGTAATGATGCTGTGATGATGCAGTGATGATGTTGTGCTGATGCTGTGATGATGTTTTGATTACGCAGTGATGATGCTGTGGTGATGCAGTGATGATGCAGTGATGATGCAGTAATCAAAGCGTCATCACAGCACCATCACAGCATCATTACTGCATCATCACAGCATCATAACATCATCATCAGAGCATCACAGCATCATCACAGCGTCATCACTGCATCACAACAACAGCATCACAGTGTCATCAAAGCGTAATCATAGCATTATCAGAGCATCACAACAGCATCATCGAAGCGTCATCACAGCATCATCACAGCATCATCACTGCATCATCAGAACATCATCACAGTGTCATCAAACCGTCATCACAGCATCATCAGACCGTCACAACAACATCATCGCAGCATCATCACTGGGTCATCACAGCATCATCACTGCATCATCAGAACGTCATCACAGTGTCATCAAACCGTCATCACAGCATCATCACAGTATCAAGACAACATCATCATTGCATAATCAGTGCATTATCAATGCATCATCAGAGCTTCAACAAGGCATCACAGTGCCATCACAGTGTCATCACTGCATCATCATAGAGTCATCACAGCATCATCACATCATCATCACAGCATCATCACAGCGTCATCAATGCGTCATCACCACTACATCGTCACAGCATCATCACTGCATCATCGCTGCGTCATAACAGCGTCATCACAGCGTCGTCACAGCGTCATCACGTCGTCATCACTGCATCTTCAAAGAATCATCAAAGCATCATCGCAGCGTCATCACTGCATCATCACAGCATGATCACAGCATGATCACAGCGTCATCACAGCATCATAACAGCATTATCGTAGCGTCATCACAGCATAATCACAACATCATCACAGCATCATCGCTGCATCATTACAGCATCATCACAGCATCATCACTGTGTCATCACAGCATCATTACTGCATCATCAGAATATTATCATAGTGTCATCAAAGCGTCATCACAGCTTCATCACTGCATCATCACTGCATCATCACAGCGTCATCAGAGCATCATCACAGCATCATCAAAGCATCACAGCGTCATCAAAGTGTCATCAGAGCATCATCACGGCATCACTACAGTATCATCCTATCATCACAGCATTATTACAGCATCATCAAAGCATCACAGCGTCATCAAAGTGTCATCAGAGCATCATCACGGCATCACTACAGTACCATCCTATTATCACAGCATCATCGCAGCATCATCACAGCATCATTAAACCATCACAGCGTCATCAAAGACTCATCACAGCTTCATCACAGCATCAACACAGCATCATCACAGTGTCTTCAAAGCGTCATCACATCATCATCAGCGCGTCATCACAGAATCATCACAGCGTAATAACTACATTATCAGTGCGTCATCACAGCGTCATCACATCATCATTACAGCATCAACACAGCATCATCGCAGCGTCAGCACTGCATCATCGCAGCGTCATCACTGCATCATAACAGCATCATAAGTGAATGATCACTGCATCATCACAGCATCACCAAAGAATCACAGCGTCATCATTGTATCATCACAGTATCATCATAGCGTCATCAGAACATTATCGCTGCCTCATCACTGCATCATCACAGCATCATCACTGCATCATCACAGCATCATCACAATATTATCACAGCCTCACCACATTGTCATAACTGGATCATCACTGCATCATCACTGTATCATCAGAGCATCATCACATCATTTCACTACATGATCACAGCATAATAACAGCATCATCACGGCATCATCACAGCATCATCACGACATCATTACTGCATCATCACAGCATCATCAGAGCTTAAACAAAGCATCACAGTGCCATCACAGAATCATCACAACATGATCACAGCGTCATCACAGCATCATCACTGAGTCATCACTGCATCATTACTGCATTATCACAACATTATCATAGTGTCATCAAAGCGTCATCACAGCATCATCACAGCATCACAACAGCATCATCGTAGCACCATCACTGCATCATCACTGCATCATCACAGCATCATCACTGCATCATCGCAACATCATCACAGTGTCATCAAAGCGTCATCAAAGCATTATCACAGCATCATAACATCATGATCACTGCATCATGAAAACGTCATCACAGCTTCACCAGAGCATTATTACAACATCATCACAGCATCACAGTGTCATCACAGCGTCATCACAGCATCATCACAGCATCATCAAATAATCAAAGCCTCATCAAAGCGTCATCACAGCATCATCACAGCATCATCACTGCATCATCGCAGCATCATCGCAGCGTCATCACAGTGTAATCAATGCGTCATCATAAATACATCGTCACAGCATCATCACAGTGTCATCAATGCATCATCGCAGCATCATCGCAGCGTCATCACAGTGTAATCAATGCGTCATCAAATAATCAAAGCCTCATCAAAGCGTCATCACAGCATCATCACAGCATCATCAAATAATCAAAGCCTCATCAAAGCGTCATCACAGCATCATCACAGCATCATCACTGCATCATCGCAGCATCATCAAAGCTTCATCGCAGTATCATAACTGCATCATCACTGTATAAACACTACATCAGCACAGCATCATCAGAGCATCATCACAGCATCATCACAACATCATCACAGCGTCACCACAGCATCATCATTGAGTCACGACAGCGTCATCACAGCATCATGACTGCATCATCACAGCATCATCACTGCATCATCATATCATCCTGAGAGCATCATAGCTGTATAATCACAGCATCATCAAATTGTCATAACAGCATCATCACAGCGTCATCACAGCATAATAACATTGTCATCACAGCATCATCAAAGCATCATCACTGCATCATCACAGCATCATAACTGCATCATCACTGTGTCATCAAATCATCATCACAGCACCATCAAATAATCAAAGCCTCATCAAAGCGTCATCACAGCATCATCACTGCATCATCGCAGCATCATCAAAGCTTCATCGCAGTATCATAACTGCATCATCACTGTATAAACACTACATCAGCACAGCATCATCAGAGCATCATCACAGCATCATCACAACATCATCACAGCGTCACCACAGCATCATCATTGAGTCACGACAGCGTCATCACAGCATCATGACTGCATCATCACAGCATCATCACTGCATCATCATATCATCCTGAGAGCATCATAGCTATATAATCACAGCATCATCAAATTGTCATAACAGCATCATCACAGCGTCATCACAGCATAATAACATTGTCATCACAGCATCATCAAAGCATCACAGTGTAATCAAAGCGTCATCATAGCATCATCACTGCATCATCACAGCATCATAACTGCATCATCACTGTGTCATCAAATCATCATCACAGCACCATCACAACAGCATCACCACAGCATCATAACATCATCATTTCTGGTGCCAACACAGAAATCTTGTTTTTTTTTGACCATGGGGCACTTTACTCAGCACCTGGCCTGATGGCCGCAGACGGGTCCCTATCTTTTAGGGGAAAAAGGATCCCGGGCCAGGAGCTGGCAGGGCTCATTGAGAGGGCTTTAAACTAGGTAAGAAGGGGGATGGGGCTGAAGCAAGGATTGTTGGGGCTGTGCCAGGGGGAACAATGGCAAGGCCGGAGGATAGGGCAATGGCCCAGCTGAAGTGCATCTACACCAATGCTCTGATGATGCTCTGATGTTGCAGTAGTGACGCTGTGATGACGCTGAGATGTTGCTTTGATGATGCTGTGATGAAGTTCTGGTGATGCTCTGATGATGCAGTGATGATAATTTGATGACGCTATGATGTTGTGATGACGCTGTGATGCACAGCACACATGATCAGAGCATCACAGCATCATCACAGCATCACCATAGTATCATCAGAGCATCATCACCGCATCATCACAGCATCATCACAGCGTCCTTACAGTGTCATCACAGCTTGTGATGATGTGATGATGGTGATGCGGTGATGATGCAGTGAGGATGCAGTTACAATGCTGTGATGATGCTGTGATGATGCTGTTATGACGCAGTGATGATGCTTAGATGATGCTGTGATGATGATGTGATGATGCAGTGATGAAGCAGTGATGGTAATTTGATAACGCAGTGATAGTGCTCTGATTATGCAGTGATGATGCTGTGATGCTGAGATGATGTTGTGATGCTGCAGTGATGATGCTGTGATGATGCAGTGATCATGCAGTGATGATGCTGTGATGACGCAGTGACGATGCTGCGATGATGCTGTGGTGATGATGTGATGATGCTGTGATGATGCTTTGATGACGCTATAGTGATTCTGTGATGATGCTGTAGTGGTACTATGATGATGCTGTGAGGATGCTGCGATGACGCTCTGATGACGCATAATCATGATGTAATGATGCTGTGTTGATGCTGCGACGACACTGTTGTGATGCTGTGATGACGCTGTGATGATGCTGTGATGATACTGAGATGGCGTTGTGATGATGCATTGATGATGCAGTGATGACGCAGTAATGATGCTATGTTTATGTAGTGATGATGTAGTGATGACGCAGTGATGATGCTCTGATGATGATGTGATGATGCAGTGATGGTGATGTGATGATGTAGTGATTCTGCACTAATGATGCTGTGATTATGCTGAGATGATGCTCTGATGATGCAGTGATGATTCTGCGATGATGTTGTGATGATGTTGCTATGATGTGATGATACTGTGATGATGCAGTTATGACGCTGCAATGATGCTCTGATGAATCTGTGATGATGCTATGATTACACTGTCGTGATGCTCAGATAACACTGTTGTGATGCTATGATGATGCTGCAATGATGTTGTGATGATGCAATGATTCTGCAGTACTGATACTGTGATGATGCTGAGATTATGCTGTGATGATGCAGTGATGATGATGTGATGATGCTGTGACAATGTAGTGATGATGCAGTGAAGATGCTCTGAGGATACTGTGATGATGTTGTGATGCTGCAGTGATGACGCTTCGATCCTGCTGTGATGATGCTGTGATTACGCCGTGATGATGCTTTGATGATGCTGTGATAATGCTGTGATGATGCAGTGATGATGATGTGATGATGCAGGGATGATGATGTGATGATGCTGTGATGACGCGGTCATGATTCTGTGACAATGCAGTGATGATGCTGTGATGACCCTGACGTGATGTTGTGATGACGCTGTCGTGATGCTGTGATGATGACAATATGATGACGTAGTTATGATGATGTTATGATGCAGTCATTATGCAATGATGATGCAGATATGAGGCTGTGATGAAGCTGTGATGATATTGTGATGATGCTGTGACGACGCTGTGATGACACAGTGATGATGCTGTGATGATTCTGCGATGACTCTGTGATGACCGTATCGTGATTATGTGATAATACTGTGATGATGCTGTGATGACGCAGTGATGATGCAGTGATGATGATATGATGATGCAGTGATGGTGATGTGATGATGCAGATATTTTGATGTGTTGATGCAGTGATTCCGCAGTATTGATACTGTGATGACACTGAGATGAAGCATTGATGATGCATTGATGATGATGTGATGGTGCAGTGATGATTTGATAATGCTGTGACGATGCAGTGATGATGCTGTGATGATACTATGATTATGTTGTGATGATGTAGTGATGAGGCATTTATGACACTGCGATGATGTTGTGATGACTATGTGATGATTCTGTTATGACACTGTGATGAAACTGCTGTGATGCTCTTGTAACGCTGTCGTGATGCTGTGATGATGCTGCGATGATGTTTTGATGATTTTGTGATGACGCAATGATGATGCTGTGATGATGCAGTGTTTATGCGGTTATGATGCTGTGATGACCCTGTTATGATGCGTGTATGAAGACGCGATGATGCTGTGACTATGCAGCGATGATGCAGTGATGACGCTGCGATGATGATATGATGATGCAGTGATGATACTGTGATAACGTTGTGATGATGCAGTGATTATGCTGTAATGATGCAGTGATTATGCAGTAATGATGCTGTAGTGACACTGCGATTATGCTGTGATGATTCTGTGATGTTGCTGTGGTGACACTGTTGAGGCTGTTGTGATGCTCTGATAATGCTGTTGTGATGCTGTGATGATGCTGTGATGATACCGTGATGATGCAGTTACGATGCAGTGATGATGCTGTGATGTTGCTGCGATGACGCTGTGGTGACGATGTGATAATGCAGTGATGATGCAGTTATGATGCAGTGATGATGCAGTTATGATGCTTTAATGACATTGTGATGATATTGTGATTATGCTGTGATGACATAGTGATGATGCTGTGATGATTCTGTGATGACGATCTGATGATGATGTGATGATGCTGTGATGATGCTGTTATAACACTGTGATGACACTGTGATGATGCTGAGATTATGCTGTGGAGATGCAGTGATGATGCAGTGATGATGCAGTTATGACCCTGTGATGACACTGTGATGATGCAGTGGTGACACTGTGATGACGGTGTGATTATGCTGTGATGACGCTGTAATGATACAGTGATGAGGCTGTGATGACCCTGTCGTGATGCTGTGATGATGCTGAGATGATGCTGTGATGACACTGTGATGATGCATTTATGACGCTGTGATTATGTAGCTATGATGCAGTGATGATTCTGCGATGATTCATTGATGATGCAGTGATGATGCTGCGATGATAATTTGAAGATGCAGTGATGATGCAGTGATGATGCTGTGAAGGCGCAGTGGTGATGCTTTGATTATGCTGTGATGATGCAGTGATTATGCATCTATGGTGCTGTGATGATGCTGTGATGATACTGTGATGACGCTGTGATGACAGAGTGATGATGCTGTGATGACACTCTGATGATGTAGTGATGATAATGTGATGATGCCGTGATGATGCTGTGAAGGCGCAGTGGTGATGCTTTGATTATGCTGTGATAATGCATTGATTATGCAGTAATGATGCTGTGATGATGCTGAGATGATGCTGTGATGATGCAGTGATGGTGCAATGATGATGCAGTGATGATGCTGTGATGACGGTGCAATGATGATTTGATGATGCTGTGATGACTGTGATGACACTGTGATGACACTATTATGATGCTGAGATGATGCAGTGATGACGCAATGATGATGCAGTGATGATGCTGTTATGACGCTGTGATGACGCAGTGATGATGCTGTGATGATGCAGTGTTTATGTTGTTATGAGGCTGTGATGATGCTCTGATGATGCCGTTATGACACTGTGATAATGCAGTGATGATGCTGTCATGATGCTGTGATTATGCGTTTATGATGTAGTGATTATGCAGTGATGATGATGTCATGACACTGTAATGATGCTGTGATGAGGCAGAGATGAAGCAGTGATGATACTGTGAAGATGTTGTGATGAAGCTGTGATGATGCAGTGATGATGATGGGATTATGTAGTGAAGATGATGTGATGATGCAGAGATGACGCTGTGATAATGCAGTGATTATTCAGAAATGATACTGTGATGACACTGAGATGATGCTTTTATGATGCAGTGATGATGCTGTGGTGATGCATTGATGATGCAGAGATGATGCAGTGATCAAAGCGTCATCACAGCATCATCACAACATCATCACAGCGTCATCACAGCATCATTATTGCATCATCAAAACATCATCACATTGTCATCAAACCGTCATCACAGCACCATAAGAGTATCACAACAGCATCATCGCCTCGTCATCACAGCATCATCACAGCATCATCACTGCATCATCAGAACATCATCACAGTGTCATCAAACTGTCATCACAGCATTATCAGAGCATCACAACAGCATCATCGCAGCGTCATCACAGCGTCATCACTGCATCATCAGAACGTCATCACAGTGTCATCAAACCGTCGTCACAGCATCATCAGAGCATCACATCAGCATCATCATTGAGCCATCACTGCATCATCACAGCATCATCACTGGGTCATCAGAACATAATCACAGTGTCATAAAACCGTCATCACAGCATCATCACAGTATCAAGACAACATCATCACTGCATAATCAGTGCATTTTCAATGCATCATCAGAGCTTCAACAAGGCATCACAGTGCCATCACAGTGTCATCACTGCATCATCATAGAGTCATCAAAGCATCACCACTACATCGTCACAGCATCATCACTGCATCATCACTGCATCATAATAGCGTCATCACAGCGTCATCACAGCGTCATCACGTCGTCATCACTGCACCTTCACAGAATCATCAAAGCATCATCGCAGCGTCATCACTGCATCATCACAGCATGACCACAGCAAGATCACAGCATCATAATAGCATTATCGTACCGTCATCACAGCATAATCACATCATCATCGCTGCATCATTACAGCATCATCACAGCATCATCACTGCGTCATCACTGCATGATTACTGCATCATCAGAACATTATCATAGTGTCATCAAAGCGTCAACACAGCATCATCACAGCATCACAACAGCATCATAACAAAATCATCACAGCGTCATCAAAGCGTCATCACTGCATCATCACTGCATCATCACTGCATCATTACAGCGTCATCAGAGCATCATCACAGCATCATCAAAGCATTACAGCATCATCAACGTGTCATCAGAGGATCATCACGGCATCACTGCAGCATCATCATATCATCACAGCATTATCACAGCATCATCACAGTCATCACTGCGTCATCACAGCATCATCACTGCATCATCACAGCACCGTCACAGCATCATCACTGCATCATCAAAGCATCATCACAGCATCATCACTGCATCATCACAGCATCATCACTGCGTCATCACAGCATCATCACAGCATCATCGAAGCGTCATCACAGTATCATCACAATATCATCACAGCATCATCACATCATCATTATTGCATCATGACTGCATCATTACAGCATCATCAGAGCAGAATCAGTGCGTCGTCACAGCATCATTACTGCATCACCACATCATCACTGTGTTATCGCAGTGTCATCACAGCATCATCACAACATCATCACAGAATCATCACAGCATCATTGCAGCATCATCACATCATCAATACTGCGTCATCACAGCATCATCAGAACATAGTCACACTGTCATCAAAGCGTCATCACAGCATCGTCACAGCATCATAACACATCATCACAGCATCACAACAGAATCATCACAGCTTCATAACAGCATCATCCAGGCGTCATGTCATCAACGTGTCATCAGAGCATCATCACAGCATCACTACAGCATCATCATATCATCACAGCATTATTACAGCATCATCACAGAGTCATCACAGCATCATCACTCCGTCATTAGAGCGTCATCAGAGCATCATCACAGCATCACCAAAGCATCATCACAGCATCATCACAGCGTCATCAAATTATCATCACTGCATCATCAGAGCATCACCAGAAATTCATCGCAGCATCATCAAAGCAACATCACAGCGTGACTACTGCAACATCACTGAATCATCTGAGCATCATCACTGCGTCATAACAGACTTATCACAGCACCATCACAGCATTATCACAACAGCATCACCACAGCATCATAACATCATCATTTCTGGTGCCAACGCAGAAATCTTGTTTTTTTTTGACCATGGGGCACTTTACTCAGCACCTGGCCTGATGGCCGCAGACGGGTCCCTATCTTTTAGGGGAAAAAGGATCCTGGGCCAGGAGCTGGCAGGGCTCATTGAGAGGGCTTTAAACTAGGTAAGAAGGGGGATGGGGCTGAAGCAAGGATTGTTGGAGCTGTGCCAGTGGGAACAATGGCAAGGCCGGAGGATAGGGCAATGGCCCAGCTGAAGTGCATCTACACCAATGCTCTGATGATGCTCTGATGATGCAGTGATGTTGCAGTAGTGACGCTGTGATGACACTGAGATGTTGCTTTGATGATGCTGCGATGAAGTTCTGGTGATGCTCTGATGATGCAGTGATGATAATTTGATGACGCTATGATGCTGTGATGACGCTGTGATGCACAGCACACATGATCAGAGCATCACAGCATCATCACAGCATCACCATAGTATCATCAGAGCATCATCACCGCATCATCACAGCATCATCACAGCGTCCTTACAGTGTCGTCACAGTGTCATCATACCTTGTGATGCTGTGATGATGGTGATGCTGTGATGATGCAGTGATGAGGCTGTGACGATGCAGTGAGGACAATGTGGTGACGCTGTGTTGACACAGTGATGACGCTGTGTCGATGATGTGATGATGATCTGATGATGCAGTGATGATGCTTTGAGGACGCAGTGATGATGCAGTGATGATGCTGTGATGACGCCGTGATGAGGCCACGATGATGCTGTGATGACAATTTGATGATGTAGTGATGATGCTTTGATGCCGCTATGATGATGCAGTGATGATGCAGAAATGCTGTCGTGATTATGACTCTATGATGCTGTAATGATGTTGTGATGATGCAGTGATTATGAAGTAATGATGCTGAGATGATGTTGTGATTATGCCGTGATGATGCAGTGATGATTCTGTGATGATGCTGTGATGATGCAGTGATTATGCAGTGATGACACTGTGATGACGGTGTGATGATGTTGTGATTATGGTGTGATGATGTAGTGATGATGCTCTGAAGATGCACTGACAATAGTGTGATGACACTGTGATGATGCAGTGAGTAAGCAGTAAAGATGCTTTGATGATGCTGTTATGATGCTGCAATGATGCTGTGATGATGCTGTGGGTTGCTGTGATGACAATTTGATGACGTAGTGATGATTCTGTCATAACGCCATGATGCTGCTCTGGTGCTGCTGTGATGATGCTGTGATGACGCAGTGAAGATTATGAGATGATGATGTGATGACGCTGCGATGATCATGTGATAATGCAGTGACGATGATGTTATGATGCTCTGATGATGCAGTCATGACACTGTGATATCTCTCTGATGATGCTGTGATGGTGTAGTGATGATACTGTGATGATGTTGTGATGATGCTATGATGATGATCTTATGATTCTGTTGTGACGCTGTGATGACGCAGTAATGATGCTGTGGTGATTCTGTGATGACACTGTGATGACGCTGCGATGATCATGTGACGATGCAGTGACGATGCAGTGATGACACTGTGATGACGCTGTGACGATGCAGTGATTATGCAGTAATGATGCTGTGATGATGCTGCAATGATGCTGTGACGATGCAGTGATGGTGCAGTAATGATGCTTTGATGATGCTGTAATGATATGGTGATGATGCAGTGATTATGCTGTGATGATGCTGTTACAATACTGTGATGATGTTGTGATGATGATGTGATGATGCTCTGATGACGCAATGATGATGCTGGGATGATGCTGTGATGACGATGTGATGATGCTGTGATGACACTGTTATGATGTTGTGATGATGATGCTGTGATGATGCTGTGATGATGAAATGATTATGCAGTGATGATGCTGTGATGATGTTGAGATGTTGCAGTGATGATGCTGTGATGACGCTGTTATAACGTAGTGATGATGCTGTGATGATGCAGTGAAGATGCAGTGATTATGCAGTTAAGATGCTGTGATGACACATGATTTTGTGATGATAATGCAGTTATGATGCTGTGATTATGAAATGATTATGCAGTGATGATGCTGAGATGTTGCAGTGATGATGCTGTGATGATGCTGAGATGATGCTGTAATGATGTTGTGATGATGTGTGATGATGCTGTGATGACACATTGATGATGCTGTCATGATGCAGTGATTATGCAGTGATAATGCTTTGATGACGCTGCGCTGATGCAGTGATGACACAGTTATGATGCAGTGATGATGCAGTGATGACACTGTCATGACGCTGTGATGATGCAGTGAGTAAGCAGTAATGATGCTGTGATGATGCTTTAATAATGCGGTCATGATGCTGTGATGATGCAGTGATGATGCTCTGATGACACTGTGATAATTTTGTGATGATGATGTGATGATGCAGTGATGATGCTAAGATTGTTTTGTGATTATGCTGTGATGATGCCGTGATGATGCTATGATTATGTTTTGATGATTATGTGATGATGCAGTGATCATGCTGCAACGCTGCTGTGATGATGCTGTGATTATGCTGTGGTGATGCTATGATTATGTTGTGATGATGCTGTGATGATGCTCTGATGCTGCTGTGATGCTGCTGTGATGCTGCTGTGATGATGCAGTGATGATGTTGCGATGGTGCCGTGATGATGCAGTGGTGACGCTGGGATGATGCTGTGATGATGCAGTGATGATGCAGTGATGACGATGTGATGATGCAGTGATGATGCAGTGATGATGATGTGATGATGCAATGATTATGCAGTAATGGTGCTTTGATGATGCTGAGAAGATGCAGTGATTATGCAGTGATGATGCACTCATGACGCTGTGAAGATTTTTTGATGATGCTCTGATGACGAAGTGATGATGTTGTAATGATGATGTGTTGATGCAGAGATGATGCTGTGATGCCGTTGTGATGATGCTGTTATGACGTTGTGACGATGCTCTGTTGATGCTGTGATGATGCAGTGATGACGCTGCGGTGATGCTGTGATGATACAGTCATGATGTTACGATGACGCTGTGATGATGCTGTAATGATGTTGTGATGATGCTGTCGTTACGCTATGATGATTCTGTGATTATGTAGCTAAAATGCTGTGATGATGATGTGATGATGTAGTGATGATGCAGTGGTGATGCTCTGATGACGATGCAAAGATGCTGTGATGATGCAGTAATGATGCTGTGATGATGCTGTGATTATGCTGAGATTATGCTCAGATTATGCTCTGATGATGCAGTGATGGTACAGTGATGACTCAGTGAGGAGTCAGTGATGATGATGTGATTATGATGCGGAGATGCTGTGATCATGCAGTAAGGATGCAATGATGATGCTGTGATGACACTGTGATTATGTTGTGTTGATACTTGTAATGATGTTTTGATGACGATGTGATGATGCTGTGATGATGCAGTGATTATGCAGTGATGATGCTGTGATGATGTGGTGATGATATTGTGATGATGATATGAAGATGCTATGATGATTCAGTGATGATTCTGTGATGATGCATTTACGATACTGTGATGACACTGTGATGATGTTGTTATGATGGTGTGATGATGCTGTGATGATATTTTGATGATACTGTGACAATGATGTGATGATGCAGCAATGATGCAGTGTTGATGATGTGATGATGCGGTGATGATGCAGTGATTATGCAGTGATGATACTGTGATGATGCATTGGTGGTGCTGTGATGATGCTTGGATGATGCTTGGATGATTCAGTGATGATTCTGTGATGACACTGTGATGATGTGATGATGCAGTGAATATACTGTGATGACACTATGATGATGCAGTGATTATGCAGAAATGATTCTGTGATGATGCTGAGATGATGTTGTTATGATGCAGTGATGATGCTTTGATGACGCTGTCGTGATGGTGAGATGACGCTGTCGTGATGCTTTGATGATGCTGTGATGACACTGTGATGATGCAGTGATGATACTGTGATGACGCTGTGAAAATGCAATGATTATGCAGAAATGATTCTGTGATGATGCTGAGATGATGCTGTGATGATGCAGTGAGTAAGCAGTGATGATGCAGTAATGATGCCATGATGATGCTGAGATGATGCTGTGATGTTGCAGTGATGGTGCAGTGATGATTCAGTGAGGACACTGTGATGATGCTGTGATTACAATCTGATGACGTAGTGATGATGCTGTGATGACCTTATGATGATGCTGTGATGATTCTGTGATGATGCTGTGATTATGCTGCTATGATGCAGTCATGATGCAGTGATGATGCTGAGATGACACTGATGATGCTGTGATAATGACGTGATGATGCTGTGATGATGTATTGATGACAGTGAAGATGCTATAATGATGATGTGATGATGCAGTGATGATGCTGTGATAATGTTCTGATGATGAAGCTATGATGTTATGATGCAGTGATGACACTGTCATGACGCTGTGATGATGCAGTGAGTAAGCAGTAATGATGCTGTGATGATGCTGAGATGATGATGTGATGATGCAGTGGTGATGCTCTGATGACGATGCAAAGATGCTGTGATGATGCAGTAATGATGCTGTGATGATTCTGTGATGATTTGGTGATGATGCTGTGATGACAGTTTGATGACGTTGTTATGATGCTGTGATGACACTGAAAACGTTGTGATGATGATGTAATAATGCTGTGATGATGGAGTGATGATGTATTTATGACATTGTGATTATGCCGAGATGATGCTTTGATGATGCAGTTATGATGCTGTGATGATGATGCACTCATGATGCAGTGAGGATGCAGTGATGATGCTGTGATGATGCTCTGATGATGACGAAGTGATGATGCTGTGATGATGTAGTGATGATGCAGTGATGTGTAGTGATGACGCTGTGATGATATTGTGATGATGATGTGATGATGCTGTGATTATGCGGAGATTATGCAGTGATTATGCAGTGATGATGCTGTCATGACAGTGTGATGATGCTGTGATGATGCTGCGATGTTGCTGTGAGGATGCTGTGATGATGCAGTGATTCTGAAGTAATGATGCTGCGATGTTGCTGTGATGGTGCTGTGGTGATGCAGTGATGATGCAGTGATGATATGATGATGCAGTGATTATGCTGTAATAATTCTGTGACTATACTGAGATGATGCTGTAATGATGCATTGATGACGCTGTGATGACGCTGTGTTGATGCTGTGAGGATGCTGTGATGACTCTGTGATGATGTTGTGATGATGCTGTGATGATGCTCTGATGATGCTGTGATGATGCAGTGATGATGCTGTGATGATGCAGTGATGATGCATTGATGATGTAGTGATGACGCTGTGATGATACTGTGATTATGCTGAGATGATGCTGTGATGATGTGAGGATGCTGTGATGATGCAGTGATTATGCAGTGATGATGCTGACATGAAACTGATGATGTTGTGATGATGATGTGATGATGCTATGATGATGCAGTGATTCTGCAGTAATGATGCTGTGATGGTGCTGTGATGATGCAGTGATGATGCAGTGATGACGATATGATGATGCAGTGATTATGCAGTGATTATGCTGTGACTATACTGAGATGATGCTGTAATGATGCATTGTTGACGTTGTGATGACGCTGTATTGATGCTGTGAGGATGCTGTGATGATGCAGTGATTATGCAGTGATGATGCTGTGATGACTCTGTGATGATGTTGTGATGATGCTGTGATGATGCTCTGATGATGCTGTGATGATGCAGTGATGATGCTGTGATGATGCAGTGATGATGCATTGATGATGTAGTGATGACGCTGTGATGATACTGTGATTATGCTGAGATGATGCTGTGATGATGTGATGATGCAGTGATGATGCAGTGATGATATGATGATGCAGTGATTATGGTGTAATAATTCTGTGACTATACTGAGATGATGCTGTAATGATGCATTGATGACGCTGTGATGACGCTGTGTTGATGCTATGAGGATGCTGTGATGATGCAGTGATTATGCAGTGATGATGCTGACATGAAACTGATGATGTTGTGATGATGATGTGATGATGCAGTGAGTAAGCAGTAATGATGCTGAGATGATGATGTGATGATGCTGTGATGATGCTCTGATGATGCTGTGATGACGCAGTGATGATTCTGTGATGATGCAGTGATGATGTAGTGATGATGCTGTGATGATACTGTGATTATGCTGTGATGATGCTGTGATGATGCTCTGATGATGCTGTGATGACGCAGTGATGATTCTGTGATGATGCAGTGATGATGCTGTGATGACGCAGTGATGATTCTGTGATGATGCAGTGATGATGCTGTCATGACACTGTGATGATGATGCGATGATGCTGTGATGATGCTGCGATGTTGCTGTGAGGATGCTGTGATGATGCAGTGATTCTGCAGTAATGATGCTGTGATGATGCTGTGATGATGCAGTGATGACGCTGTGATGACTATGCGATGATGATGTGATGATGCTGTGATTATGCAGCTATGATGCTGTGATGATGCAGTGATTCTGCAGTAATGATGCTGTGATGGTGCTGTGATGATGCAGTGATGATGCAGTGATGACGATATGATGATGCAGTGATTATGCAGTGATTATGCTGTGACTATACTGAGATGATGCTGTAATGCATTGTTGACGTTGTGATGACGCTGTATTGATGCTGTGAGGATGCTGTGATGATGCAGTGATTATGCAGTGATGATGCTGTGATGACTCTGTGATGATGTTGTGATGATGCTGTGATGATGCTCTGATGATGCTGTGATGATGCAGTGATGATTCTGTGATGATGCAGTGATGATGCATTGATGATGTAGTGATGACGCTGTGATGATACTGTGATTATGCTGAGATGATGCTGTGATGATGTGATGATGCAGTGATGATTCACTGAGTAAGAAGTGATTATGTAGTGATGACGCTCTGATGACGCAGTGATGATGTTGTGATGATGTTGTGATAATGCAGTGATGATGCTGTGATGACACTGTAATGACGCTGTCGTGATGCTGTGATGACGTAGTCATGGTGTTGTAATGATGCTGTTATGACACTGTGATTATGCAGTGATGATGCTATGATGATGCTGTGATGATACAGTGATGACAATTTGATGATGTAGTGATGATGCTGTGATGACTCTATGATTATGCAGCTATGATGCTATGATGATGATGTGAGGATGAAGTGATTATGCATTTTTGATGCTGTGATGACGCTGTCATGATGCTGTGATGAAGCTGCGATGATGCAGTGATTATGCAGTTAGGACGCTTTGATGACACTGTGATGATGCATTTATGACACTGTAATGACGCTGTGATGATGTTGTGATGATGCAGTGAATAAGCAGTAATGATACTGTGATGATGCTGAGATGATGCTGTGATAACGCAGTGATGATGCTGTGATGACGCTTTGATGATGTTGTGATTATGATGTGATGCAGTGATGATTTTGTGATGATGCAGTTTAGATGCAGTGACGATGCAGTTATGACGCTGTGATGACGCGGTGATGATGCTGTGATGATGCTTTGATGATTTTGTTATGTTGTTGTGATGATGCAGTTATGATGATATGACGATGCTGTAACGATGCCGTGATGATGCTGTGATGATGCTGTGATTATTCAGTGATGATGCTGTGATGATGCTGTGATGATGCAGTAATGATGCTGTGATGATGCATGATGATGCTACGATGATGTTGTGATGATGCAGTAATGATGCTGTGATGATGCATGATGATGCTACGATGATGTTGTGATGACACTGTGATGATGATGTGATGATGCTGCAATGATGCTGTGATAATTCTGTGATGATATTGTGATGATGCTGTGATGACGCTGCGATAACACAGTGATGATGTGGTGATGCAGTAATGATGCTGTGACGACGCACTGATTCTGCTCTGATGATGCTGTAATGATGCAGTCATGATGCAATAATGATGATGCTGTGATGATGCAGTGATGATGTTGTTATGACGCTGTGATGAAGCTGTGATAATATTATGATGATGCTATGATGACATAGCGATGATGCTGTGAAGATTCTTTGATGACGATGTGATGACGATGTGATGATGCTCTGGTGATGCTGTTATGACGCTGTGATGATGCTGTGATGGTTCTTTGATGATGCAGTGTTTATGCAGTTATGACGCTGTGATGACGCTGTGATGATGCTTTGATCATGCTGTGATGATTCTGTGATGATGCTGTGATTATGCTGAGATTATGCTCAGATTATGCTCTGATGATGCAGTGATGGTACAGTGATGATTCAGTGAGGAGTCAGTGATGATGATGTGATTACGATGCGGAGATGCTGTGATCATGCAGTAAGGATGCAATGATGATGCTGTGATGACACTGTGATTATGTTGTGTTGATACTTGTAATGATGTTTTGATGACGATGTGATGATGCTGTGATGATGCAGTGATTATGCAGTGATGATGCTGTGATGATGTGGTGATGATGCAGTGATTATGCAGTGATGATGCTGTGATGATGCAGTGATGATGCTGTGATGATATTGTGATGATGATATGAAGATGCTATGATGATTCAGTGATGATTCTGTGATGATGCATTTACGATACTGTGATGACGCTGTGATGATGTTGTTATGATGGTGTGATGATGCTGTGATGATATTTTGATGATACTGTGACAATGATGTGATGATGCAGCAATGATGCAGTGTTGATGATGTGATGATGCGGTGATGATGCAGTGATTATGCAGTGATGATACTGTGATGATGCATTGGTGGTGCTGTGATGATGCTTGGATGATGCTTGGATGATTCAGTGATGATTCTGTGATGACACTGTGATGATGTGATGATGCAGTGATGATACTGTGATGACGCTGTGAAAATGCAATGATTATGCAGAAATGATTCTGTGATGATGCTGAGATGATGCTGTGATGATGCAGTGATGGTGCAGTGATGATTCAGTGAGGACACTGTGATGATGCTGTGATTACAATTTGATGACGTAGTGATGATGCTGTGATGACCTTATGATGATGCTGTGATGATTCTGTGATGATGCTGTGATTATGCTGCTATGATGCAGTCATGATGCAGTGATGATGCTGAGATGACACTGATGATGCTGTGATAATGATGTGATGATGCTGTGATGATGTATTGATGACAGTGAAGATGCTATAATGATGATGTGATGATGCAGTGATGATGCTGTGATAATGTTCTGATGATGAAGCTATGATGTTATGATGCAGTGATGACACTGTCATGACGCTGTGATGATGCAGTGAGTAAGCAGTAATGATGCTGTGATGATGCTGAGATGATGATGTGATGATGCAGTGGTGATGCTCTGATGACAATGCAAAGATGCTGTGATGATGCAGTAATGATGCTGTGATGATTCTGTGATGATTTGGTGATGATGCTGTGATGACAGTTTGATGACGTTGTTATGATGCTGTGATGACACTGAAAACGTTGTGATGATGATGTGATAATGCTGTGATGATGGAGTGATGATGTATTTATGACATTGTGATTATGCCGAGATGATGCTTTGATGATGCAGTTATGATGCTGTGATGATGATGCACTCATGATGCAGTGAGGATGCAGTGATGATGCTGTGATGATGCTCTGATGATGACGAAGTGATGATGCTGTGATGATGTAGTGATGATGCAGTGATGTGTAGTGATGACGCTGTGATGATATTGTGATGATGATGTGATGATGCTGTGATTATGCGGAGATTATGCAGTGATTATGCAGTGATGATGCTGTCATGACAGTGTGATGATGCTGTGATGATGCTGCGATGTTGCTGTGAGGATGCTGTGATGATGCAGTGATTCTGAAGTAATGATGCTGTGATGGTGCTGTGATGATGCAGTGATGATGCAGTGATGATGCAGTGATGATATGATGATGCAGTGATTATGCTGTAATAATTCTGTGACTATACTGAGATGATGCTGTAATGATGCATTGATGACGCTGTGATGACGCTGTGTTGATGCTGTGAGGATGCTGTGATGATGCAGTGATTATGCAGTGATGATGCTGACATGAAACTGATGATGTTGTGATGATGATGTGATGATGCTATGATGATGCAGTGAGTAAGCAGTAATGATGCTGAGATGATGATGTGATGATGCTCTGATGATGCTGTGATGACGCAGTGATGATTCTGTGATGATGCAGTGATGATGTAGTGATGATGCTGTGATGATACTGTGATTATGCTGTGATGATGCTGTGATGATGCTCTGATGATGCTGTGATTACGCAGTGATGATTCTGTGATGATGCAGTGATGATGCTGTGATGACGCAGTGATGATTCTGTGATGATGCAGTGATGATGCTGTCATGACACTGTGATGATGATGCGATGATGCTGTGATGATGCTGCGATGTTGCTGTGAGGATGCTGTGATGATGCAGTGATTCTGCAGTAATGATGCTGTGATGATGCTGTGATGATGCAGTGATGACTCTGTGATGACTATGCGATGATGATGTGATGATGCTGTGATTATGCAGCTATGATGCTGTGATGATGCAGTGATTCTGCAGTAATGATGCTGTGATGGTGCTGTGATGATGCAGTGATGATGCAGTGATGACGATATGATGATGCTGTGATTATGCAGTGATTATGCTGTGACTATACTGAGATGATGCTGTAATGATGCATTGTTGACGTTGTGATGACGCTGTATTGATGCTGTGAGGATGCTGTGATGATGCAGTGATTATGCAGTGATGATGCTGTGATGACTCTGTGATGATGTTGTGATGATGCTGTGATGATGCTCTGATGATGCTGTGATGATGCAGTGATGATGCTGTGATGATGCAGTGATGATGCATTGATGATGTAGTGATGACGCTGTGATGATACTGTGATTATGCTGAGATGATGCTGTGATGATGTGATGATGCAGTGATGATTCACTGAGTAAGAAGTGATTATGTAGTGATGACGCTCTGATGACGCAGTGATGATGTTGTGATGATGCTGTGATGACACTGTAATGACGCTGTCGTGATGCTGTGATGACGTAGTCATGGTGTTGTAATGATGCTGTTATGACACTGTGATTATGCAGTGATGATGCTATGATGATGCTGTGATGATACAGTGATGACAATTTGATGATGTAGTGATGATGCTGTGATGACTCTATGATTATGCAGCTATGATGCTATGATGATGATGTGAGGATGAAGTGATTATGCATTTTTGATGCTGTGATGACGCTGTCATGATGCTGTGATGAAGCTGCGATGATGCAGTGATTATGCAGTTAGGACGCTTTGATGACACTGTGATGATGCATTTATGACACTGTAATGACGCTGTGATGATGTTGTGATGATGCAGTGAATAAGCAGTAATGATACTGTGATGATGCTGAGATGATGCTGTGATAACGCAGTGATGATGCTGTGATGACGCTTTGATGATGTTGTGATTATGATGTGATGCAGTGATGATTTTGTGATGATGCAGTTTAGATGCAGTGACGATGCACTTATGACGCTGTGATGACGCGGTGATGATGCTGTGATGATGCTTTGATGATTTTGTTATGTTGTTGTGATGATGCAGTTATGATGATATGACGATGCTGTAACGATGCCGTGATGATGCAGTGATGATGCTGTGATTATTCAGTGATGATGCAGTGATGATGCTGTGATGATGCTGTGATGATGCAGTAATGA
Source organism: Clangula hyemalis (assembly GCA_963989345.1). The sequence goes on along the minus strand of CAXDIO010000109.1, from coordinate 203,179 downwards.
TGCTGTGATGATGCATGATGATGCTACGATGATGTTGTGATGACGCTGTGATGATGATGTGATGATGCTGCAATGATGCTGTGATGATTCTGTGATGATGTTGTGATGATGCTGTGATGACGCTGCGATAACACAGTGGTGATGTGGTGATGCAGTAATGATGCTGTGACGACGCACTGATTCTGCTCTGATGATGCTGTAATGATGCAGTCATGATGCAATAATGATGATGCTGTGATGATGCAGTGATGATGTTGTTATGACGCTGTGATGAAGCTGTGATAATATTATGATGATGCTATGATGACATAGCGATGATGCTGTGAAGATTCTTTGATGACGATGTGATGACGATGTGATGATGCTCTGATGATGCTGTTATGACGCTGTGATGATGCTGTGATGGTTCTTTGATGATGCAGTGTTTATGCAGTTATGACGCTGTGATGACGCTGTGATGATGCTTTGATCATGCTGATATGATGCAGTTATTATGACGCCATGATGTTGTGACAATGCAGTGATGATGCGGTGATGACGCTGTGATGATGCTGTGATGATGTAGTGATGATGCTGTGAAGACGCTCTCATGACACTGTCGTGAAGCTGTGATGATGATGTCGCGATGCTGTGATGATGCTGTGATGACGCTGTGATAACGCTGTGATGACGCTGTGATGATACTCTATTGATGCTGTGATGATGCAGTAATAACGCTGTGATGACGCTCTTATAATTTTGTGATGATGCTGTGATGATACTGTGGTGATGCAGTGATGATGCAGTGATGACGCTGTGATGAGTCTCTGATGATGCTGAGATGACGCTGTGATGATGCAGTGATGACGCTGTGATGACACTATCGTGATTCTGTGATGATGATGTGATGATGCAGTAATGATGCTGTGATGATGCACTGATGATACTGTGATGACGTTGTGATAATGCAATGATTAGGCAGTAATGATGCTGTGATGATGCTGAGATGACACTGTGATGATGCAGTAATGGTGCAGTGATGATGCAGTTGAGACACCGTGATAATGCTGTGATGCCGCAGTGAGTAAACAGTAATGATTCTGTGATGATGCAGTGATGATGATGTGATGATGCTGCGATGATGCTTTGATGATGCTGTGATGCTGCAGTGATGAAGCTGTGATGATTTTGTGATGATGCAGTTTAGATGCAGTGACGATGCAGTTATGACGCTGTGATGATGCGGTGATGATGCTGTGACGATGCTTTGATGGTTTTGTTATGTTGTTGTGATGATGCAGTTATGATGATATGACGATGCTGTAACGATGCCGTGATGATGCTGTGATGATGCTGTGATGATGCAGTGATGACGCTGCGGTGATGCTGTGATGATGCTGTGATGATACAGTCATGATGTTACGATGACGCTGTGATGATGACGTAATGATGTTGTGATGATGCTGTCGTTACGCTATGATGATTCTGTGATTATGTAGCTAAAATGCTGTGATGATGATGTGATGATGTAGTGATGATGCAGTGGTGATGCTCTGATGACGATGCAAAGATGCTGTGATGATGCAGTAATGATGCTGTGATGATGCTGTGATTATGCTGAGATTATGCTCAGATTATGCTCTGATGATGCAGTGATGGTACAGTGATGATTCAGTGAGGAGTCAGTGATGATGATGTGATTACGATGCGGAGATGCTGTGATCATGCAGTAAGGATGCAATGATGATGCTGTGATGACACTGTGATTATGTTGTGTTGATACTTGTAATGATGTTTTGATGACGATGTGATGATGCTGTGATGATGCAGTGATTATGCAGTGATGATGCTGTGATGATGTGGTGATGATGCAGTGATTATGCAGTGATGATGCTGTGATGATGCAGTGATGATGCTGTGATGATATTGTGATGATGATATGAAGATGCTATGATGATTCAGTGATGATTCTGTGATGATGCATTTACGATACTGTGATGACGCTGTGATGATGTTGTTATGATGGTGTGATGATGCTGTGATGATATTTTGATGATACTGTGACAATGATGTGATGATGCAGCAATGATGCAGTGTTGATGATGTGATGATGCGGTGATGATGCAGTGATTATGCAGTGATGATACTGTGATGATGCATTGGTGGTGCTGTGATGATGCTTGGATGATGCTTGGATGATTCAGTGATGATTCTGTGATGACACTGTGATGATGTGATGATGCAGTGATGATACTGTGATGACGCTGTGAAAATGCAATGATTATGCAGAAATGATTCTGTGATGATGCTGAGATGATGTTGTTATGATGCAGTGATGATGCTTTGATGACGCTGTCGTGATGGTGAGATGACGCTGTCGTGATGCTTTGATGATGCTGTGATGACACTGTGATGATGCAGTGATGATACTGTGATGACGCTGTGAAAATGCAATGATTATGCAGAAATGATTCTGTGATGATGCTGAGATGATGCGGTGATGATGCAGTGAGTAAGCAGTGATGATGCAGTAATGATGCCATGATGATGCTGAGATGATGCTGTGATGGTGCAGTGATGGTGCAGTGATGATTCAGTGAGGACACTGTGATGATGCTGTGATTACAATCTGATGACGTAGTGATGATGCTGTGATGACCTTATGATGATGCTGTGATGATTCTGTGATGATGCTGTGATTATGCTGCTATGATGCAGTCATGATGCAGTGATGATGCTGAGATGACACTGATGATGCTGTGATAATGACGTGATGATGCTGTGATGATGTATTGATGACAGTGAAGATGCTATAATGATGATGTGATGATGCAGTGATGATGCTGTGATAATGTTCTGATGATGAAGCTATGATGTTATGATGCAGTGATGACACTGTCATGACGCTGTGATGATGCAGTGAGTAAGCAGTAATGATGCTGTGATGATGCTGAGATGATGATGTGATGATGCAGTGGTGATGCTCTGATGACGATGCAAAGATGCTGTGATGATGCAGTAATGATGCTGTGATGATTCTGTGATGATTTGGTGATGATGCTGTGATGACAGTTTGATGACGTTGTTATGATGCTGTGATGACACTGAAAACGTTGTGATGATGATGTGATAATGCTGTGATGATGGAGTGATGATGTATTTATGACATTGTGATTATGCCGAGATGATGCTGTAATGATGCAGTTATGATGCTGTGATGATGATGCACTCATGATGCAGTGAGGATGCAGTGATGATGCTGTGATGATGCTCCGATGATGACGAAGTGATGATGCTGTGATGATGTAGTGATGATGCAGTGATGTGTAGTGATGACGCTGTGATGATATTGTGATGATGATGTGATGATGCTGTGATTATGCGGAGATTATGCAGTGATTATGCAGTGATGATGCTGTCATGACAGTGTGATGATGCTGTGATGATGCTGCGATGTTGCTGTGAGGATGCTGTGATGATGCAGTGATTCTGAAGTAATGATGCTGTGATGGTGCAGTGATGATGCAGTGATGATGCAGTGATGATGCAGTGATGATATGATGATGCAGTGATTATGCTGTAATAATTCTGTGACTATACTGAGATGATGCTGTAATGATGCATTGATGACGCTGTGATGACGCTGTGTTGATGCTGTGAGGATGCTGTGATGATGCAGTGATTATGCAGTGATGATGCTGACATGAAACTGATGATGTTGTGATGATGATGTGATGATGCTCTGATGATGCAGTGAGTAAGCAGTAATGATGCTGAGATGATGATGTGATGATGCTGTGATGATGCTCTGATGATGCTGTGATGACGCAGTGATGATTCTGTGATGATGCAGTGATGATGTAGTGATGATGCTGTGATGATACTGTGATTATGCTGTGATGATGCTGTGATGATGCTCTGATGATGCTGTGATGACGCAGTGATGATTCTGTGATGATGCAGTGATGATGTAGTGATGACGCTGTGATGATACTGTGATTATGCTGTGATGATGCTGTGATTATGCGGTGATTATGCAGTGATGATGCTGTCATGACACTGTGATGATGATGCGATGATGCTGTGATGATGCTGCGATGTTGCTGTGAGGATGCTGTGATGATGCAGTGATTCTGCAGTAATGATGCTGTGATGATGCAGTGATGACGCTGTGATGACTATGCGATGATGATGTGATGATGCTGTGATTATGCAGCTATGATGCTGTGATGATGCAGTGATTCTGCAGTAATGATGCTGTGATGGTGCTGTGATGATGCAGTGATGATGCAGTGATGACGATATGTTGATGCAGTGATTATGCAGTGATTATGCTGTGACTATACTGAGATGATGCTGTAATGATGCATTGTTGACGTTGTGATGACGCTGTATTGATGCTGTGAGGATGTTGTGATGATGCAGTGATTATGCAGTGATGATGCTGTGATGACTCTGTGATGATGTTGTGATGATGCTGTGATGATGCTCTGATGATGCTGTGATGATGCAGTGATGATGCTGTGATGATGCAGTGATGATGCATTGATGATGTAGTGATGACGCTGTGATGATACTGTGATTATTTTGAGATGATGCTGTGATGATATGATGATGCAGTGATGATTCACTAAGAAGTGATTATGTAGTGATGACGCTCTGATGACGCAGTGATGATGTTGTGATGATGTTGTGATAATGCAGTGATGATGCTGTGATGACACTGTAATGACGCTGTCGTGATGCTGTGATGACGTAGTCATGGTGTTGTAATGATGCTGTTATGACACTGTGATTATGCAGTGATGATGCTATGATGATGCTGTGATGATACAGTGATGACAATTTGATGATGTAGTGATGATGCTGTGATGACTCTATGATTATGCAGCTATGATGCTATGATGATGATGTGAGGATGAAGTGATTATGCATTTTTGATGCTGTGATGACGCTGTCATGATGCTGTGATGAAGCTGCGATGATGCAGTGATTATGCAGTTAGGACGCTTTGATGACACTGTGATGATGCATTTATGACACTGTAATGACGCTGTGATGATGTTGTGATGATGCAGTGAATAAGCAGTGATGATGCTGTGATGACGCTTTGATGATGTTGTGATTATGATGTGATGCAGTGATGATTTTGTGATGATGCAGTTTAGATGCAGTGACGATGCAGTTATGACGCTGTGATGACGCGGTGATGATGCTGTGATGATGCTTTGATGATTTTGTTATGTTGTTGTGATGATGCAGTTATGATGATATGACGATGCTGTAACGATGCCGTGATGATGCAGTGATGATGCTGTGATTATTCAGTGATGATGCAGTGATGATGCTGTGATGATGCTGTGATGATGCAGTAATGATGCTGTGATGATGCATGATGATGCTACGATGATGTTGTGATGACGCTGTGATGATGATGTGATGATGCTGCAATGATGCTGTGATGATTCTGTGATGATGTTGTGATGATGCTGTGATGACGCTGCGATAACACAGTGATGATGTGGTGATGCAGTAATGATGCTGTGACGACGCACTGATTCTGCTCTGATGATGCTGTAATGATGCAGTCATGATGCAATAATGATGATGCTGTGATGATGCAGTGATGATGTTGTTATGACGCTGTGATGAAGCTGTGATAATATTATGATGATGCTATGATGACATAGCGATGATGCTGTGAAGATTCTTTGATGACGATGTGATGACGATGTGATGATGCTCTGGTGATGCTGTTATGACGCTGTGATGATGCTGTGATGGTTCTTTGATGATGCAGTGTTTATGCAGTTATGACGCTGTGATGACGCTGTGATGATGCTTTGATCATGCTGTTATGATGCAGTTATTATGACGCCATGATGTTGTGACAATGCAGTGATGATGCGGTGATGACGCTGTGATGATGCAGTGATGATGCAGTAATGACGCTGTGATGATTTTGTGATGATGCTCTGATGACGCAGTGATGATGCTGTGATGATGTAGTGATGATGCTGTGAAGACGCTCTCATGACACTGTCGTGAAGCTGTGATGATGATGTCGTGATGCTGTGATGACGCTGTGATAACGCTGTGATGACGCTGTGATGATGCTCTATTGATGCTGTGATGATGCAGTAATAACGCTGTGATGACGCTCTTATAATTTTGTGATGATGCTGTGATGATACTGTGGTGATGCAGTGATGATGCAGTGATGACGCTGTGATGAGTCTCTGATGATGTTGAGATGACGCTGTGATGATGCAGTGATGACGCTGTGATGACACTATCGTGATTCTGTGATGATGATGTGATGATGCAGTAATGATGCTGTGATGATGCACTGATGATACTGTGATGACGTTGTGATAATGCAATGATTAGGCAGTAATGATGCTGTGATGATGCTGAGATGACACTGTGATGATGCAGTAATGGTGCAGTGATGATGCAGTTACGACACCGTGATAATGCTGTGATGCCGCAGTGAGTAAACAGTAATGATTCTGTGATGATGCAGTGATGATGATGTGATGATGCTGCGATGATGCTTTGATGATGCTGTGATGCTGCAGTGATGAAGCTGTGATGATTTTGTGATGATGCAGTTTAGATGCAGTGACGATGCAGTTATGACGCTGTGATGACGCGGTGATGATGCTGTGACGATGCTTTGATGGTTTTGTTATGTTGTTGTGATGATGCAGTTATGATGATACGACGATGCTGTAACAATGCCGTGATGATGCTGTGATGATGCTGTGATGATGCAGTGATGACGCTGCGGTGATGCTGTGATGATGCTGTGATGATACAGTCATGATGTTACGATGACGCTGTGATGATGCTGTAATGATGTTGTGATGATGCTGTCGTTACGCTATGATGGTTCTGTGATTATGTAGCTAAAATGCTGTGATGATGATGTGATGATGTAGTGATGATGCAGTGGTGATGCTCTGATGACGATGCAAAGATGCTGTGATGATGCAGTAATGATGCTGTGATGATTCTGTGATGATGCTGTGATTATGCTGAGATTATGCTCAGATTATGCTCTGATGATGCAGTGATGGTACAGTGATGATTCAGTGAGGAGTCAGTGATGATGATGTGATTACGATGCGGAGATGCTGTGATCATGCAGTAAGGATGCAATGATGATGCTGTGATGACACTGTGATTATGTTGTGTTGATACTTGTAATGATGTTTTGATGACGATGTGATGATGCTGTGATGATGCAGTGATTATGCAGTGATGATGCTGTGATGATGTGGTGATGATGCAGTGATTATGCAGTGATGATGCTGTGATGATGCAGTGATGATGCTGTGATGATATTGTGATGATGATATGAAGATGCTATGATGATTCAGTGATGATTCTGTCATGATGCATTTACGATACTGTGATGACGCTGTGATGATGTTGTTATGATGGTGTGATGATGCTGTGATGATATTTTGATGATACTGTGACAATGATGTGATGATGCAGCAATGATGCAGTGTTGATGATGTGATGATGCGGTGATGATGCAGTGATTATGCAGTGATGATACTGTGATGATGCATTGGTGGTGCTGTGATGATGCTTGGATGATGCTTGGATGATTCAGTGATGATTCTGTGATGACACTGTGATGATGTGATGATGCAGTGATGATACTGTGATGACGCTGTGAAAATGCAATGATTATGCAGAAATGATTCTGTGATGATGCTGAGATGATGCTGTGATGATGCAGTGATGGTGCAGTGATGATTCAGTGAGGACACTGTGATGATGCTGTGATTACAATCTGATGACGTAGTGATGATGCTGTGATGACCTTATGATGATGCTGTGATGATTCTGTGATGATGCTGTGATTATGCTGCTATGATGCAGTCATGATGCAGTGATGATGCTGAGATGACACTGATGATGCTGTGATAATGATGTGATGATGCTGTGATGATGTATTGATGACAGTGAAGATGCTATAATGATGATGTGATGATGCAGTGATGATGCTGTGATAATGTTCTGATGATGAAGCTATGATGTTATGATGCAGTGATGACACTGTCATGACGCTGTGATGATGCAGTGAGTAAGCAGTAATGATGCTGTGATGATGCTGAGATGATGATGTGATGATGCAGTGGTGATGCTCTGATGACGATGCAAAGATGCTGTGATGATGCAGTAATGATGCTGTGATGATTCTGTGATGATTTGGTGATGATGCTGTGATGACAGTTTGATGACGTTGTTATGATGCTGTGATGACACTGAAAACGTTGTGATGATGATGTGATAATGCTGTGATGATGGAGTGATGATGTATTTATGACATTGTGATTATGCCGAGATGATGCTTTGATGATGCAGTTATGATGCTGTGATGATGATGCACTCATGATGCAGTGAGGATGCAGTGATGATGCTGTGATGATGCTCTGATGATGACGAAGTGATGATGCTGTGATGATGTAGTGATGATGCAGTGATGTGTAGTGATGACGCTGTGATGATATTGTGATGATGATGTGATGATGCTGTGATTATGCGGAGATTATGCAGTGATTATGCAGTGATGATGCTGTCATGACAGTGTGATGATGCTGTGATGATGCTGCGATGTTGCTGTGAGGATGCTGTGATGATGCAGTGATTCTGAAGTAATGATGCTGTGATGGTGCTGTGATGATGCAGTGATGATGCAGTGATGATGCAGTGATGATATGATGATGCAGTGATTATGCTGTAATAATTCTGTGACTATACTGAGATGATGCTGTAATGATGCATTGATGACGCTGTGATGACGCTGTGTTGATGCTGTGAGGATGCTGTGATGATGCAGTGATTATGCAGTGATGATGCTGACATGAAACTGATGATGTTGTGATGATGATGTGATGATGCTATGATGATGCAGTGAGTAAGCAGTAATGATGCTGAGATGATGATGTGATGATGCTCTGATGATGCTGTGATGACGCAGTGATGATTCTGTGATGATGCAGTGATGATGTAGTGATGATGCTGTGATGATACTGTGATTATGCTGTGATGATGCTGTGATGATGCTCTGATGATGCTGTGATTACGCAGTGATGATTCTGTGATGATGCAGTGATGATGCTGTGATGACGCAGTGATGATTCTGTGATGATGCAGTGATGATGCTGTCATGACACTGTGATGATGATGCGATGATGCTGTGATGATGCTGCGATGTTGCTGTGAGGATGCTGTGATGATGCAGTGATTCTGCAGTAATGATGCTGTGATGATGCTGTGATGATGCAGTGATGACTCTGTGATGACTATGCGATGATGATGTGATGATGCTGTGATTATGCAGCTATGATGCTGTGATGATGCAGTGATTCTGCAGTAATGATGCTGTGATGGTGCTGTGATGATGCAGTGATGATGCAGTGATGACGATATGATGATGCTGTGATTATGCAGTGATTATGCTGTGACTATACTGAGATGATGCTGTAATGATGCATTGTTGACGTTGTGATGACGCTGTATTGATGCTGTGAGGATGCTGTGATGATGCAGTGATTATGCAGTGATGATGCTGTGATGACTCTGTGATGATGTTGTGATGATGCTGTGATGATGCTCTGATGATGCTGTGATGATGCAGTGATGATGCTGTGATGATGCAGTGATGATGCATTGATGATGTAGTGATGACGCTGTGATGATACTGTGATTATGCTGAGATGATGCTGTGATGATGTGATGATGCAGTGATGATTCACTGAGTAAGAAGTGATTATGTAGTGATGACGCTCTGATGACGCAGTGATGATGTTGTGATGATGCTGTGATGACACTGTAATGACGCTGTCGTGATGCTGTGATGACGTAGTCATGGTGTTGTAATGATGCTGTTATGACACTGTGATTATGCAGTGATGATGCTATGATGATGCTGTGATGATACAGGGATGACAATTTGATGATGTAGTGATGATGCTGTGATGACTCTATGATTATGCAGCTATGATGCTATGATGATGATGTGAGGATGAAGTGATTATGCATTTTTGATGCTGTGATGACGCTGTCATGATGCTGTGATGAAGCTGCGATGATGCAGTGATTATGCAGTTAGGACGCTTTGATGACACTGTGATGATGCATTTATGACACTGTAATGACGCTGTGATGATGTTGTGATGATGCAGTGAATAAGCAGTAATGATACTGTGATGATGCTGAGATGATGCTGTGATAACGCAGTGATGATGCTGTGATGACGCTTTGATGATGTTGTGATTATGATGTGATGCAGTGATGATTTTGTGATGATGCAGTTTAGATGCAGTGACGATGCAGTTATGACGCTGTGATGACGCGGTGATGATGCTGTGATGATGCTTTGATGATTTTGTTATGTTGTTGTGATGATGCAGTTATGATGATATGACGATGCTGTAACGATGCCGTGATGATGCAGTGATGATGCTGTGATTATTCAGTGATGATGCAGTGATGATGCTGTGATGATGCTGTGATGATGCAGTAATGATGCTGTGATGATGCATGATGATGCTACGATGATGTTGTGATGACGCTGTGATGATGATGTGATGATGCTGCAATGATGCTGTGATGATTCTGTGATGATGCTGTGATGACGCTGCGATAACACAGTGGTGATGTGGTGATGCAGTAATGATGCTGTGACGATGCACTGATTCTGCTCTGATGATGCTGTAATGATGCAGTCATGATGCAATAATGATGATGCTGTGATGATGCAGTGATGATGTTGTTATGACGCTGTGATGAAGCTGTGATAATATTATGATGATGCTATGATGACATAGCGATGATGCTGTGAAGATTCTTTGATGACGATGTGATGACGATGTGATGATGCTCTGATGATGCTGTTATGACGCTGTGATGATGCTGTGATGGTTCTTTGATGATGCAGTGTTTATGCAGTTATGACGCTGTGATGACGCTGTGATGATGCTTTGATCATGCTGATATGATGCAGTTATTATGACGCCATGATGTTGTGACAATGCAGTGATGATGCGGTGATGACGCTGTGATGATGCAGTAATGACGCTGTGATGATTTTGTGATGATGCTCTGATGACGCAGTGATGATGCTGTGATGATGTAGTGATGATGCTGTGAAGACGCTCTCATGACACTGTCGTGAAGCTGTGATGATGATGTCGCGATGCTGTGATGATGCTGTGATGACGCTGTGATAACGCTGTGATGACGCTGTGATGATACTCTATTGATGCTGTGATGATGCAGTAATAACGCTGTGATGACGCTCTTATAATTTTGTGATGATGCTGTGATGATACTGTGGTGATGCAGTGATGATGCAGTGATGACGCTGTGATGAGTCTCTGATGATGCTGAGATGACGCTGTGATGATGCAGTGATGACGCTGTGATGACACTATCGTGATTCTGTGATGATGATGTGATGATGCAGTAATGATGCTGTGATGATGCACTGATGATACTGTGATGACGTTGTGATAATGCAATGATTAGGCAGTAATGATGCTGTGATGATGCTGAGATGACACTGTGATGATGCAGTAATGGTGCAGTGATGATGCAGTTATGACACCGTGATAATGCTGTGATGCCGCAGTGAGTAAACAGTAATGATTCTGTGATGATGCAGTGATGATGCTGCGATGATGCTTTGATGATGCTGTGATGCTGCAGTGATGAAGCTGTGATGATTTTGTGATGATGCAGTTTAGATGCAGTGACGATGCAGTTATGACGCTGTGATGATGCGGTGATGATGCTGTGACGATGCTTTGATGGTTTTGTTATGTTGTTGTGATGATGCAGTTATGATGATATGACGATGCTGTAACGATGCCGTGATGATGCTGTGATGATGCTGTGATGATGCAGTGATGACGCTGCGGTGATGCTGTGATGATGCTGTGATGATACAGTCATGATGTTACGATGACGCTGTGATGATGACGTAATGATGTTGTGATGATGCTGTCGTTACGCTATGATGATTCTGTGATTATGTAGCTAAAATGCTGTGATGATGATGTGATGATGTAGTGATGATGCAGTGGTGATGCTCTGATGACGATGCAAAGATGCTGTGATGATGCAGTAATGATGCTGTGATGATGCTGTGATTATGCTGAGATTATGCTCAGATTATGCTCTGATGATGCAGTGATGGTACAGTGATGATTCAGTGAGGAGTCAGTGATGATGATGTGATTACGATGCGGAGATGCTGTGATCATGCAGTAAGGATGCAATGATGATGCTGTGATGACACTGTGATTATGTTGTGTTGATACTTGTAATGATGTTTTGATGACGATGTGATGATGCTGTGATGATGCAGTGATTATGCAGTGATGATGCTGTGATGATGTGGTGATGATGCAGTGATTATGCAGTGATGATGCTGTGATGATGCAGTGATGATGCTGTGATGATATTGTGATGATGATATGAAGATGCTATGATGATTCAGTGATGATTCTGTGATGATGCATTTACGATACTGTGATGACGCTGTGATGATGTTGTTATGATGGTGTGATGATGCTGTGATGATATTTTGATGATACTGTGACAATGATGTGATGATGCAGCAATGATGCAGTGTTGATGATGTGATGATGCGGTGATGATGCAGTGATTATGCAGTGATGATACTGTGATGATGCATTGGTGGTGCTGTGATGATGCTTGGATGATGCTTGGATGATTCAGTGATGATTCTGTGATGACACTGTGATGATGTGATGATGCAGTGATGATACTGTGATGACGCTGTGAAAATGCAATGATTATGCAGAAATGATTCTGTGATGATGCTGAGATGATGCTGTGATGATGCAGTGATGGTGCAGTGATGATTCAGTGAGGACACTGTGATGATTTTGTGATGATGCTCTGATGACGCAGTGATGATGCTGTGATGATGTAGTGATGATGCTGTGAAGACGCTCTCATGACACTGTCGTGAAGCTGTGATGATGATGTGATGATGCAGTAATGGTGCAGTGATGATGCAGTTATGACACCGTGATAATGCTGTGATGCCGCAGTGAGTAAACAGTAATGATTCTGTGATGATGCAGTGATGATGATGTGATGATGCTGCGATGATGCTTTGATGATGCTGTGATGCTGCAGTGATGAAGCTGTGATGATTTTGTGATGATGCAGTTTAGATGCAGTGACGATGCAGTTATGACGCTGTGATGACGCGGTGATGATGCTGTGACGATGCTTTGATGGTTTTGTTATGTTGTTGTGATGATGCAGTTATGATGATACGACGATGCTGTAACGATGCCGTGATGATGCTGTGATGATGCTGTGATGATGCAGTGATGACGCTGCGGTGATGCTGTGATGATGCTGTGATGATACAGTCATGATGTTACGATGACGCTGTGATGATGCTGTAATGATGTTGTGATGATGCTGTCGTTACGCTATGATGATTCTGTGATTATGTAGCTAAAATGCTGTGATGATGATGTGATGATGTAGTGATGATGCAGTGGTGATGCTCTGATGACGATGCAAAGATGCTGTGATGATGCAGTAATGATGCTGTGATGATGCTGTGATTATGCTGAGATTATGCTCAGATTATGCTCTGATGATGCAGTGATGGTACAGTGATGATTCAGTGAGGAGTCAGTGATGATGATGTGATTACGATGCGGAGATGCTGTGATCATGCAGTAAGGATGCAATGATGATGCTGTGATGACACTGTGATTATGTTGTGTTGATACTTGTAATGATGTTTTGATGACGATGTGATGATGCTGTGATGATGCAGTGATTATGCAGTGATGATGCTGTGATGATGTGGTGATGATGCAGTGATTATGCAGTGATGATGCTGTGATGATGCAGTGATGATGCTGTGATGATATTGTGATGATGATATGAAGATGCTATGATGATTCAGTGATGATTCTGTGATGATGCATTTACGATACTGTGATGACGCTGTGATGAGGTTGTTATGATGGTGTGATGATGCTGTGATGATATTTTGATGATACTGTGACAATGATGTGATGATGCAGCAATGATGCAGTGTTGATGATGTGATGATGCGGTGATGATGCAGTGATTATGCAGTGATGATACTGTGATGATGCATTGGTGGTGCTGTGATGATGCTTGGATGATGCTTGGATGATTCAGTGATGATTCTGTGATGACACTGTGATGATGTGATGATGCAGTGAATATACTGTGATGACACTATGATGATGCAGTGATTATGCAGAAATGATTCTGTGATGATGCTGAGATGATGTTGTTATGATGCAGTGATGATGCTTTGATGACGCTGTCGTGATGGTGAGATGACGCTGTCGTGATGCTTTGATGATGCTGTGATGACACTGTGATGATGCAGTGATGATACTGTGATGACGCTGTGAAAATGCAATGATTATGCAGAAATGATTCTGTGATGATGCTGAGATGATGCTGTGATGATGCAGTGAGTAAGCAGTGATGATGCAGTAATGATGCCATGATGATGCTGAGATGATGCTGTGATGGTGCAGTGATGGTGCAGTGATGATTCAGTGAGGACACTGTGATGATGCTGTGATTACAATTTGATGACGTAGTGATGATGCTGTGATGACCTTATGATGATGCTGTGATGATTCTGTGATGATGCTGTGATTATGCTGCTATGATGCAGTCATGATGCAGTGATGATGCTGAGATGACACTGATGATGCTGTGATAATGATGTGATGATGCTGTGATGATGTATTGATGACAGTGAAGATGCTATAATGATGATGTGATGATGCAGTGATGATGCTGTGATAATGTTCTGATGATGAAGCTATGATGTTATGATGCAGTGATGACACTGTCATGACGCTGTGATGATGCAGTGAGTAAGCAGTAATGATGCTGTGATGATGCTGAGATGATGATGTGATGATGCAGTGGTGATGCTCTGATGACGATGCAAAGATGCTGTGATGATGCAGTAATGATGCTGTGATGATTCTGTGATGATTTGGTGATGATGCTGTGATGACAGTTTGATGACGTTGTTATGATGCTGTGATGACACTGAAAACGTTGTGATGATGATGTGATAATGCTGTGATGATGGAGTGATGATGTATTTATGACATTGTGATTATGCCAAGATGATGCTTTGATGATGCAGTTATGATGCTGTGATGATGATGCACTCATGATGCAGTGAGGATGCAGTGATGATGCTGTGATGATGCTCTGATGATGACGAAGTGATGATGCTGTGATGATGTAGTGATGATGCAGTGATGTGTAGTGATGACGCTGTGATGATATTGTGATGATGATGTGATGATGCTGTGATTATGCGGAGATTATGCAGTGATTATGCAGTGATGATGCTGTCATGACAGTGTGATGATGCTGTGATGATGCTGCGATGTTGCTGTGAGGATGTTGTGATGATGCAGTGATTCTGAAGTAATGATGCTGTGATGGTGCTGTGATGATGCAGTGATGATGCAGTGATGATGCAGTGATGATATGATGATGCAGTGATTATGCTGTAATAATTCTGTGACTATACTGAGATGATGCTGTAATGATGCATTGATGACGCTGTGATGACGCTGTGTTGATGCTGTGAGGATGCTATGATGATGCAGTGATGATGCTGACATGAAACTGATGATGTTGTGATGATGATGTGATGATGCTATGATGATGCAGTGAGTAAGCAGTAATGATGCTGAGATGATGATGTGATGATGCTGTGATGATGCTCTGATGATGCTGTGATGATGCTCTGATGATGCTGTGATGACGCAGTGATGATTCTGTGATGATGTAGTGATGACGCTGTGATGATACTGTGATTATGCTGTGATGATGCTGTGATTATGCGGTGATTATGCAGTGATGATGCTGTCATGACACTGTGATGATGATGCGATGATGTTGTGATGATGCTGCGATGTTGCTGTGAGGATGCTGTGATGATGCAGTGATTCTGCAGTAATGATGCTGTGATGATGCTGTGATGATGCAGTGATGACCCGGTGATGACTATGCGATGATGATGTGATGATGCTGTGATTATGCAGCTATGATGCTGTGATGATGCTGTGATTATGCGGTGATTATGCAGTGATGATGCTGTCATGACACTGTGATGATGATGCGATGATGTTGTGATGATGCTGCGATGTTGCTGTGAGGATGCTGTGATGATGCAGTGATTCTGAAGTAATGATGCTGTGATGGTGCTGTGATGATGCAGTGATGATGCAGTGATGACGATATGATGATGCAGTGATTATGCAGTGATGATGCTGTGATGATGCATTGTTGACGTTGTGATGACGCTGTATTGATGCTGTGAGGATGCTGTGATGATGCAGTGATTATGCAGTGATGATGCTGTGATGACTCTGTGATGATGTTGTGATGATGCTGTGATGATGCTCTGATGATGCTGTGATGATGCAGTGATGATGCTGTGATGATGCAGTGATGATGCATTGATGATGTAGTGATGACGCTGTGATGATACTGTGATTATGCTGAGATGATGCTGTGATGATGTGATGATGCAGTGATGATTCACTGAGTAAGAAGTGATTATGTAGTGATGACGCTCTGATGACGCAGTGATGATGTTGTGATGATGTTGTGTTAATGCAGTGATGATGCTGTGATGACACTGTAATGACGCTGTCGTGATGCTGTGATGACGTAGTCATGGTGTTGTAATGATGCTGTTATGACACTGTGATTATGCAGTGATGATGCTATGATGATGCTGTGATGATACAGTGATGACAATTTGATGATGTAGTGATGATGCTGTGATGACTCTATGATTATGCAGCTATGATGCTATGATGATGATGTGAGGATGAAGTGATTATGCATTTTTGATGCTGTGATGACGCTGTCATGATGCTGTGATGAAGCTGCGATGATGCAGTGATTATGCAGTTAGGACGCTTTGATGACACTGTGATGATGCATTTATGACACTGTAATGACGCTGTGATGATGTTGTGATGATGCAGTGAATAAGCAGTGATGATGCTGTGATGACGCTTTGATGATGTTGTGATTATGATGTGATGCAGTGATGATTTTGTGATGATGCAGTTTAGATGCAGTGACGATGCAGTTATGACGCTGTGATGACGCGGTGATGATGCTGTGATGATGCTTTGATGATTTTGTTATGTTGTTGTGATGATGCAGTTATGATGATATGACGATGCTGTAACGATGCCGTGATGATGCAGTGATGATGCTGTGATTATTCAGTGATGATGCAGTGATGATGCTTTGATGATGCTGTGATGATGCAGTAATGATGCTGTGATGATGCATGATGATGCTACGATGATGTTGTGATGACACTGTGATGATGATGTGATGATGCTGCAATGATGCTGTGATGATTCTGTGATGATGTTGTGATGATGCTGTGATGACGCTGCGATAACACAGTGATGATGTGGTGATGCAGTAATGATGCTGTGACGACGCACTGATTCTGCTCTGATGATGCTGTAATGATGCAGTCATGATGCAATAATGATGATGCTGTGATGATGCAGTGATGATGTTGTTATGACGCTGTGATGAAGCTGTGATAATATTATGATGATGCTATGATGACATAGCGATGATGCTGTGAAGATTCTTTGATGACGATGTGATGACGATGTGATGATGCTCTGGTGATGCTGTTATGACGCTGTGATGATGCTGTGATGGTTCTTTGATGATGCAGTGTTTATGCAGTTATGACGCTGTGATGACGCTGTGATGATGCTTTGATCATGCTGTTATGATGCAGTTATTATGACGCCATGATGTTGTGACAATGCAGTGATGATGCGGTGATGACGCTGTGATGATGCAGTGATGATGCAGTAATGACGCTGTGATGATTTTGTGATGATGCTCTGATGACGCAGTGATGATGCTGTGATGATGTAGTGATGATGCTGTGAAGACGCTCTCATGACACTGTCGTGAAGCTGTGATGATGATGTCGTGATGCTGTGATGACGCTGTGATAACGCTGTGATGACGCTGTGATGATGCTCTATTGATGCTGTGATGATGCAGTAATAACGCTGTGATGACGCTCTTATAATTTTGTGATGATGCTGTGATGATACTGTGGTGATGCAGTGATGATGCAGTGATGACGCTGTGATGAGTCTCTGATGATGTTGAGATGACGCTGTGATGATGCAGTGATGACGCTGTGATGACACTATCGTGATTCTGTGATGATGATGTGATGATGCAGTAATGATGCTGTGATGATGCACTGATGATACTGTGATGACGTTGTGATAATGCAATGATTAGGCAGTAATGATGCTGTGATGATGCTGAGATGACACTGTGATGATGCAGTAATGGTGCAGTGATGATGCAGTTACGACACCGTGATAATGCTGTGATGCCGCAGTGAGTAAACAGTAATGATTCTGTGATGATGCAGTGATGATGATGTGATGATGCTGCGATGATGCTTTGATGATGCTGTGATGCTGCAGTGATGAAGCTGTGATGATTTTGTGATGATGCAGTTTAGATGCAGTGACGATGCAGTTATGACGCTGTGATGACGCGGTGATGATGCTGTGACGATGCTTTGATGGTTTTGTTATGTTGTTGTGATGATGCAGTTATGATGATACGACGATGCTGTAACAATGCCGTGATGATGCTGTGATGATGCTGTGATGATGCAGTGATGACGCTGCGGTGATGCTGTGATGATGCTGTGATGATACAGTCATGATGTTACGATGACGCTGTGATGATGCTGTAATGATGTTGTGATGATGCTGTCGTTACGCTATGATGGTTCTGTGATTATGTAGCTAAAATGCTGTGATGATGATGTGATGATGTAGTGATGATGCAGTGGTGATGCTCTGATGACGATGCAAAGATGCTGTGATGATGCAGTAATGATGCTGTGATGATTCTGTGATGATGCTGTGATTATGCTGAGATTATGCTCAGATTATGCTCTGATGATGCAGTGATGGTACAGTGATGATTCAGTGAGGAGTCAGTGATGATGATGTGATTACGATGCGGAGATGCTGTGATCATGCAGTAAGGATGCAATGATGATGCTGTGATGACACTGTGATTATGTTGTGTTGATACTTGTAATGATGTTTTGATGACGATGTGATGATGCTGTGATGATGCAGTGATTATGCAGTGATGATGCTGTGATGATGTGGTGATGATGCAGTGATTATGCAGTGATGATGCTGTGATGATGCAGTGATGATGCTGTGATGATATTGTGATGATGATATGAAGATGCTATGATGATTCAGTGATGATTCTGTCATGATGCATTTACGATACTGTGATGACGCTGTGATGATGTTGTTATGATGGTGTGATGATGCTGTGATGATATTTTGATGATACTGTGACAATGATGTGATGATGCAGCAATGATGCAGTGTTGATGATGTGATGATGCGGTGATGATGCAGTGATTATGCAGTGATGATACTGTGATGATGCATTGGTGGTGCTGTGATGATGCTTGGATGATGCTTGGATGATTCAGTGATGATTCTGTGATGACACTGTGATGATGTGATGATGCAGTGATGATACTGTGATGACGCTGTGAAAATGCAATGATTATGCAGAAATGATTCTGTGATGATGCTGAGATGATGCTGTGATGATGCAGTGATGGTGCAGTGATGATTCAGTGAGGACACTGTGATGATGCTGTGATTACAATCTGATGACGTAGTGATGATGCTGTGATGACCTTATGATGATGCTGTGATGATTCTGTGATGATGCTGTGATTATGCTGCTATGATGCAGTCATGATGCAGTGATGATGCTGAGATGACACTGATGATGCTGTGATAATGATGTGATGATGCTGTGATGATGTATTGATGACAGTGAAGATGCTATAATGATGATGTGATGATGCAGTGATGATGCTGTGATAATGTTCTGATGATGAAGCTATGATGTTATGATGCAGTGATGACACTGTCATGACGCTGTGATGATGCAGTGAGTAAGCAGTAATGATGCTGTGATGATGCTGAGATGATGATGTGATGATGCAGTGGTGATGCTCTGATGACGATGCAAAGATGCTGTGATGATGCAGTAATGATGCTGTGATGATTCTGTGATGATTTGGTGATGATGCTGTGATGACAGTTTGATGACGTTGTTATGATGCTGTGATGACACTGAAAACGTTGTGATGATGATGTGATAATGCTGTGATGATGGAGTGATGATGTATTTATGACATTGTGATTATGCCGAGATGATGCTTTGATGATGCAGTTATGATGCTGTGATGATGATGCACTCATGATGCAGTGAGGATGCAGTGATGATGCTGTGATGATGCTCTGATGATGACGAAGTGATGATGCTGTGATGATGTAGTGATGATGCAGTGATGTGTAGTGATGACGCTGTGATGATATTGTGATGATGATGTGATGATGCTGTGATTATGCGGAGATTATGCAGTGATTATGCAGTGATGATGCTGTCATGACAGTGTGATGATGCTGTGATGATGCTGCGATGTTGCTGTGAGGATGCTGTGATGATGCAGTGATTCTGAAGTAATGATGCTGTGATGGTGCTGTGATGATGCAGTGATGATGCAGTGATGATGCAGTGATGATATGATGATGCAGTGATTATGCTGTAATAATTCTGTGACTATACTGAGATGATGCTGTAATGATGCATTGATGACGCTGTGATGACGCTGTGTTGATGCTGTGAGGATGCTGTGATGATGCAGTGATTATGCAGTGATGATGCTGACATGAAACTGATGATGTTGTGATGATGATGTGATGATGCTATGATGATGCAGTGAGTAAGCAGTAATGATGCTGAGATGATGATGTGATGATGCTCTGATGATGCTGTGATGACGCAGTGATGATTCTGTGATGATGCAGTGATGATGTAGTGATGATGCTGTGATGATACTGTGATTATGCTGTGATGATGCTGTGATGATGCTCTGATGATGCTGTGATTACGCAGTGATGATTCTGTGATGATGCAGTGATGATGCTGTGATGACGCAGTGATGATTCTGTGATGATGCAGTGATGATGCTGTCATGACACTGTGATGATGATGCGATGATGCTGTGATGATGCTGCGATGTTGCTGTGAGGATGCTGTGATGATGCAGTGATTCTGCAGTAATGATGCTGTGATGATGCTGTGATGATGCAGTGATGACTCTGTGATGACTATGCGATGATGATGTGATGATGCTGTGATTATGCAGCTATGATGCTGTGATGATGCAGTGATTCTGCAGTAATGATGCTGTGATGGTGCTGTGATGATGCAGTGATGATGCAGTGATGACGATATGATGATGCTGTGATTATGCAGTGATTATGCTGTGACTATACTGAGATGATGCTGTAATGATGCATTGTTGACGTTGTGATGACGCTGTATTGATGCTGTGAGGATGCTGTGATGATGCAGTGATTATGCAGTGATGATGCTGTGATGACTCTGTGATGATGTTGTGATGATGCTGTGATGATGCTCTGATGATGCTGTGATGATGCAGTGATGATGCTGTGATGATGCAGTGATGATGCATTGATGATGTAGTGATGACGCTGTGATGATACTGTGATTATGCTGAGATGATGCTGTGATGATGTGATGATGCAGTGATGATTCACTGAGTAAGAAGTGATTATGTAGTGATGACGCTCTGATGACGCAGTGATGATGTTGTGATGATGCTGTGATGACACTGTAATGACGCTGTCGTGATGCTGTGATGACGTAGTCATGGTGTTGTAATGATGCTGTTATGACACTGTGATTATGCAGTGATGATGCTATGATGATGCTGTGATGATACAGTGATGACAATTTGATGATGTAGTGATGATGCTGTGATGACTCTATGATTATGCAGCTATGATGCTATGATGATGATGTGAGGATGAAGTGATTATGCATTTTTGATGCTGTGATGACGCTGTCATGATGCTGTGATGAAGCTGCGATGATGCAGTGATTATGCAGTTAGGACGCTTTGATGACACTGTGATGATGCATTTATGACACTGTAATGACGCTGTGATGATGTTGTGATGATGCAGTGAATAAGCAGTAATGATACTGTGATGATGCTGAGATGATGCTGTGATAACGCAGTGATGATGCTGTGATGACGCTTTGATGATGTTGTGATTATGATGTGATGCAGTGATGATTTTGTGATGATGCAGTTTAGATGCAGTGACGATGCAGTTATGACGCTGTGATGACGCGGTGATGATGCTGTGATGATGCTTTGATGATTTTGTTATGTTGTTGTGATGATGCAGTTATGATGATATGACGATGCTGTAACGATGCCGTGATGATGCAGTGATGATGCTGTGATTATTCAGTGATGATGCAGTGATGATGCTGTGATGATGCTGTGATGATGCAGTAATGATGCTGTGATGATGCATGATGATGCTACGATGATGTTGTGATGACGCTGTGATGATGATGTGATGATGCTGCAATGATGCTGTGATGATTCTGTGATGATGCTGTGATGACGCTGCGATAACACAGTGGTGATGTGGTGATGCAGTAATGATGCTGTGACGACGCACTGATTCTGCTCTGATGATGCTGTAATGATGCAGTCATGATGCAATAATGATGATGCTGTGATGATGCAGTGATGATGTTGTTATGACGCTGTGATGAAGCTGTGATAATATTATGATGATGCTATGATGACATAGCGATGATGCTGTGAAGATTCTTTGATGACGATGTGATGACGATGTGATGATGCTCTGATGATGCTGTTATGACGCTGTGATGATGCTGTGATGGTTCTTTGATGATGCAGTGTTTATGCAGTTATGACGCTGTGATGACGCTGTGATGATGCTTTGATCATGCTGATATGATGCAGTTATTATGACGCCATGATGTTGTGACAATGCAGTGATGATGCGGTGATGACGCTGTGATGATGCAGTGATGATGCAGTAATGACGCTGTGATGATTTTGTGATGATGCTCTGATGACGCAGTGATGATGCTGTGATGATGTAGTGATGATGCTGTGAAGACGCTCTCATGACACTGTCGTGAAGCTGTGATGATGATGTCGCGATGCTGTGATGATGCTGTGATGACGCTGTGATAACGCTGTGATGACGCTGTGATGATACTCTATTGATGCTGTGATGATGCAGTAATAACGCTGTGATGACGCTCTTATAATTTTGTGATGATGCTGTGATGATACTGTGGTGATGCAGTGATGATGCAGTGATGACGCTGTGATGAGTCTCTGATGATGCTGAGATGACGCTGTGATGATGCAGTGATGACGCTGTGATGACACTATCGTGATTCTGTGATGATGATGTGATGATGCAGTAATGATGCTGTGATGATGCACTGATGATACTGTGATGACGTTGTGATAATGCAATGATTAGGCAGTAATGATGCTGTGATGATGCTGAGATGACACTGTGATGATGCAGTAATGGTGCAGTGATGATGCAGTTATGACACCGTGATAATGCTGTGATGCCGCAGTGAGTAAACAGTAATGATTCTGTGATGATGCAGTGATGATGATGTGATGATGCTGCGATGATGCTTTGATGATGCTGTGATGCTGCAGTGATGAAGCTGTGATGATTTTGTGATGATGCAGTTTAGATGCAGTGACGATGCAGTTATGACGCTGTGATGACGCGGTGATGATGCTGTGACGATGCTTTGATGGTTTTGTTATGTTGTTGTGATGATGCAGTTATGATGATACGACGATGCTGTAACGATGCCGTGATGATGCTGTGATGATGCTGTGATGATGCAGTGATGACGCTGCGGTGATGCTGTGATGATGCTGTGATGATACAGTCATGATGTTACGATGACGCTGTGATGATGCTGTAATGATGTTGTGATGATGCTGTCGTTACGCTATGATGATTCTGTGATTATGTAGCTAAAATGCTGTGATGATGATGTGATGATGTAGTGATGATGCAGTGGTGATGCTCTGATGACGATGCAAAGATGCTGTGATGATGCAGTAATGATGCTGTGATGATTCTGTGATGATGCTGTGATTATGCTGAGATTATGCTCAGATTATGCTCTGATGATGCAGTGATGGTACAGTGATGATTCAGTGAGGAGTCAGTGATGATGATGTGATTACGATGCGGAGATGCTGTGATCATGCAGTAAGGATGCAATGATGATGCTGTGATGACACTGTGATTATGTTGTGTTGATACTTGTAATGATGTTTTGATGACGATGTGATGATGCTGTGATGATGCAGTGATGATGCTGTGATGATGCTGTGATGATGTGGTGATGATGCAGTGATTATGCAGTGATGATGCTGTGATGATGCAGTGATGATGCTGTGATGATATTGTGATGATGATATGAAGATGCTATGATGATTCAGTGATGATTCTGTGATGATGCATTTACGATACTGTGATGACGCTGTGATGATGTTGTTATGATGGTGTGATGATGCTGTGATGATATTTTGATGATACTGTGACAATGATGTGATGATGCAGCAATGATGCAGTGTTGATGATGTGATGATGCGGTGATGATGCAGTGATTATGCAGTGATGATACTGTGATGATGCATTGGTGGTGCTGTGATGATGCTTGGATGATGCTTGGATGATTCAGTGATGATTCTGTGATGACACTGTGATGATGTGATGATGCAGTGATGATACTGTGATGACGCTGTGAAAATGCAATGATTATGCAGAAATGATTCTGTGATGATGCTGAGATGATGCTGTGATGATGCAGTGATGGTGCAGTGATGATTCAGTGAGGACACTGTGATGATGCTGTGATTACAATTTGATGACGTAGTGATGATGCTGTGATGACCTTATGATGATGCTGTGATGATTCTGTGATGATGCTGTGATTATGCTGCTATGATGCAGTCATGATGCAGTGATGATGCTGAGATGACACTGATGATGCTGTGATAATGACGTGATGATGCTGTGATGATGTATTGATGACAGTGAAGATGCTATAATGATGATGTGATGATGCAGTGATGATGCTGTGATAATGTTCTGATGATGAAGCTATGATGTTATGATGCAGTGATGACACTGTCATGACGCTGTGATGATGCAGTGAGTAAGCAGTAATGATGCTGTGATGATGCTGAGATGATGATGTGATGATGCAGTGGTGATGCTCTGATGACGATGCAAAGATGCTGTGATGATGCAGTAATGATGCTGTGATGATTCTGTGATGATTTGGTGATGATGCTGTGATGACAGTTTGATGACGTTGTTATGATGCTGTGATGACACTGAAAACGTTGTGATGATGATGTGATAATGCTGTGATGATGGAGTGATGATGTATTTATGACATTGTGATTATGCCGAGATGATGCTTTGAT
This sequence comes from Clangula hyemalis, assembly GCA_963989345.1. The sequence goes on along the minus strand of CAXDIO010000109.1, from coordinate 177,630 downwards.
GATGCAGTTATGATGCTGTGATGATGATGCACTCATGATGCAGTGAGGATGCAGTGATGATGCTGTGATGATGCTCTGATGATGACGAAGTGATGATGCTGTGATGATGTAGTGATGATGCAGTGATGTGTAGTGATGACGCTGTGATGATATTGTGATGATGATGTGATGATGCTGTGATTATGCGGAGATTATGCAGTGATTATGCAGTGATGATGCTGTCATGACAGTGTGATGATGCTGTGATGATGCTGCGATGTTGCTGTGAGGATGCTGTGATGATGCAGTGATTCTGAAGTAATGATGCTGTGATGGTGCTGTGATGATGCAGTGATGATGCAGTGATGATGCAGTGATGATATGATGATGCAGTGATTATGCTGTAATAATTCTGTGACTATACTGAGATGATGTTGTAATGATGCATTGATGACGCTGTGATGACGCTGTGTTGATGCTGTGAGGATGCTGTGATGATGCAGTGATTATGCAGTGATGATGCTGACATGAAACTGATGATGTTGTGATGATGATGTGATGATGCTATGATGATGCAGTGAGTAAGCAGTAATGATGCTGAGATGATGCTGTGATGATGCTCTGATGATGCTGTGATGACGCAGTGATGATTCTGTGATGATGCAGTGATGATGTAGTGATGATGCTGTGATGATACTGTGATTATGCTGTGATGATGCTGTGATGATGCTCTGATGATGCTGTGATTACGCAGTGATGATTCTGTGATGATGCAGTGATGATGCTGTGATGACGCAGTGATGATTCTGTGATGATGCAGTGATGATGCTGTCATGACACTGTGATGATGATGCGATGATGCTGTGATGATGCTGCGATGTTGCTGTGAGGATGCTGTGATGATGCAGTGATTCTGCAGTAATGATGCTGTGATGATGCTGTGATGATGCAGTGATGACTCTGTGATGACTATGCGATGATGATGTGATGATGCTGTGATTATGCAGCTATGATGCTGTGATGATGCAGTGATTCTGCAGTAATGATGCTGTGATGGTGCTGTGATGATGCAGTGATGATGCAGTGATGACGATATGATGATGCTGTGATTATGCAGTGATTATGCTGTGACTATACTGAGATGATGCTGTAATGATGCATTGTTGACGTTGTGATGACGCTGTATTGATGCTGTGAGGATGCTGTGATGATGCAGTGATTATGCAGTGATGATGCTGTGATGACTCTGTGATGATGTTGTGATGATGCTGTGATGATGCTCTGATGATGCTGTGATGATGCAGTGATGATGCTGTGATGATGCAGTGATGATGCATTGATGATGTAGTGATGACGCTGTGATGATACTGTGATTATGCTGAGATGATGCTGTGATGATGTGATGATGCAGTGATGATTCACTGAGTAAGAAGTGATTATGTAGTGATGACGCTCTGATGACGCAGTGATGATGTTGTGATGATGCTGTGATGACACTGTAATGACGCTGTCGTGATGCTGTGATGACGTAGTCATGGTGTTGTAATGATGCTGTTATGACACTGTGATTATGCAGTGATGATGCTATGATGATGCTGTGATGATACAGTGATGACAATTTGATGATGTAGTGATGATGCTGTGATGACTCTATGATTATGCAGCTATGATGCTATGATGATGATGTGAGGATGAAGTGATTATGCATTTTTGATGCTGTGATGACGCTGTCATGATGCTGTGATGAAGCTGCGATGATGCAGTGATTATGCAGTTAGGACGCTTTGATGACACTGTGATGATGCATTTATGACACTGTAATGACGCTGTGATGATGTTGTGATGATGCAGTGAATAAGCAGTAATGATACTGTGATGATGCTGAGATGATGCTGTGATAACGCAGTGATGATGCTGTGATGACGCTTTGATGATGTTGTGATTATGATGTGATGCAGTGATGATTTTTTGATGATGCAGTTTAGATGCAGTGACGATGCAGTTATGACGCTGTGATGACGCGGTGATGATGCTGTGATGATGCTTTGATGATTTTGTTATGTTGTTGTGATGATGCAGTTATGATGATATGACGATGCTGTAACGATGCCGTGATGATGCAGTGATGATGCTGTGATTATTCAGTGATGATGCAGTGATGATGCTGTGATGATGCTGTGATGATGCAGTAATGATGCTGTGATGATGCATGATGATGCTACGATGATGTTGTGATGACGCTGTGATGATGATGTGATGATGCTGCAATGATGCTGTGATGATTCTGTGATGATGCTGTGATGACGCTGCGATAACACAGTGGTGATGTGGTGATGCAGTAATGATGCTGTGACGACGCGCTGATTCTGCTCTGATGATGCTGTAATGATGCAGTCATGATGCAATAATGATGATGCTGTGATGATGCAGTGATGATGTTGTTATGACGCTGTGATGAAGCTGTGATAATATTATGATGATGCTATGATGACATAGCGATGATGCTGTGAAGATTCTTTGATGACGATGTGATGACGATGTGATGATGCTCTGATGATGCTGTTATGACGCTGTGATGATGCTGTGATGGTTCTTTGATGATGCAGTGTTTATGCAGTTATGACGCTGTGATGACGCTGTGATGATGCTTTGATCATGCTGATATGATGCAGTTATTATGACGCCATGATGTTGTGACAATGCAGTGATGATGCGGTGATGACGCTGTGATGATGCAGTGATGATGCAGTAATGACGCTGTGATGATTTTGTGATGATGCTCTGATGACGCAGTGATGATGCTGTGATGATGTAGTGATGATGCTGTGAAGACGCTCTCATGACACTGTCGTGAAGCTGTGATGATGATGTCGCGATGCTGTGATGATGCTGTGATGACGCTGTGATAACGCTGTGATGACGCTGTGATGATACTCTATTGATGCTGTGATGATGCAGTAATAACGCTGTGATGACGCTCTTATAATTTTGTGATGATGCTGTGATGATACTGTGGTGATGCAGTGATGATGCAGTGATGACGCTGTGATGAGTCTCTGATGATGCTGAGATGACGCTGTGATGATGCAGTGATGACGCTGTGATGACACTATCGTGATTCTGTGATGATGATGTGATGATGCAGTAATGATGCTGTGATGATGCACTGATGATACTGTGATGACGTTGTGATAATGCAATGATTAGGCAGTAATGATGCTGTGATGATGCTGAGATGACACTGTGATGATGCAGTAATGGTGCAGTGATGATGCAGTTATGACACCGTGATAATGCTGTGATGCCGCAGTGAGTAAACAGTAATGATTCTGTGATGATGCAGTGATGATGATGTGATGATGCTGCGATGATGCTTTGATGATGCTGTGATGCTGCAGTGATGAAGCTGTGATGATTTTGTGATGATGCAGTTTAGATGCAGTGACGATGCAGTTATGACGCTGTGATGATGCGGTGATGATGCTGTGACGATGCTTTGATGGTTTTGTTATGTTGTTGTGATGATGCAGTTATGATGATATGACGATGCTGTAACGATGCCGTGATGATGCTGTGATGATGCTGTGATGATGCAGTGATGACGCTGCGGTGATGCTGTGATGATGCTGTGATGATACAGTCATGATGTTACGATGACGCTGTGATGATGACGTAATGATGTTGTGATGATGCTGTCGTTACGCTATGATGATTCTGTGATTATGTAGCTAAAATGCTGTGATGATGATGTGATGATGTAGTGATGATGCAGTGGTGATGCTCTGATGACGATGCAAAGATGCTGTGATGATGCAGTAATGATGCTGTGATGATGCTGTGATTATGCTGAGATTATGCTCAGATTATGCTCTGATGATGCAGTGATGGTACAGTGATGATTCAGTGAGGAGTCAGTGATGATGATGTGATTACGATGCGGAGATGCTGTGATCATGCAGTAAGGATGCAATGATGATGCTGTGATGACACTGTGATTATGTTGTGTTGATACTTGTAATGATGTTTTGATGACGATGTGATGATGCTGTGATGATGCAGTGATTATGCAGTGATGATGCTGTGATGATGTGGTGATGATGCAGTGATTATGCAGTGATGATGCTGTGATGATGCAGTGATGATGCTGTGATGATATTGTGATGATGATATGAAGATGCTATGATGATTCAGTGATGATTCTGTGATGATGCATTTACGATACTGTGATGACGCTGTGATGATGTTGTTATGATGGTGTGATGATGCTGTGATGATATTTTGATGATACTGTGACAATGATGTGATGATGCAGCAATGATGCAGTGTTGATGCAGTGATGATGCGGTGATGATGCAGTGATTATGCAGTGATGATACTGTGATGATGCATTGGTGGTGCTGTGATGATGCTTGGATGATGCTTGGATGATTCAGTGATGATTCTGTGATGACACTGTGATGATGTGATGATGCAGTGAATATACTGTGATGACACTATGATGATGCAGTGATTATGCAGAAATGATTCTGTGATGATGCTGAGATGATGTTGTTATGATGCAGTGATGATGCTTTGATGACGCTGTCGTGATGGTGAGATGACGCTGTCGTGATGCTTTGATGATGCTGTGATGGTGCAGTGATGATTCAGTGAGGACACTGTGATGATGCTGTGATTACAATCTGATGACGTAGTGATGATGCTGTGATGACCTTATGATGATGCTGTGATGATTCTGTGATGATGCTGTGATTATGCTGCTATGATGCAGTCATGATGCAGTGATGATGCTGAGATGACACTGATGATGCTGTGATAATGACGTGATGATGCTGTGATGATGTATTGATGACAGTGAAGATGCTATAATGATGATGTGATGATGCAGTGATGATGCTGTGATAATGTTCTGATGATGAAGCTATGATGTTATGATGCAGTGATGACACTGTCATGACGCTGTGATGATGCAGTGAGTAAGCAGTAATGATGCTGTGATGATGCTGAGATGATGATGTGATGATGCAGTGGTGATGCTCTGATGACGATGCAAAGATGCTGTGATGATGCAGTAATGATGCTGTGATGATTCTGTGATGATTTGGTGATGATGCTGTGATGACAGTTTGATGACGTTGTTATGATGCTGTGATGACACTGAAAACGTTGTGATGATGATGTGATAATGCTGTGATGATGGAGTGATGATGTATTTATGACATTGTGATTATGCCGAGATGATGCTGTAATGATGCAGTTATGATGCTGTGATGATGATGCACTCATGATGCAGTGAGGATGCAGTGATGATGCTGTGATGATGCTCCGATGATGACGAAGTGATGATGCTGTGATGATGTAGTGATGATGCAGTGATGTGTAGTGATGACGCTGTGATGATATTGTGATGATGATGTGATGATGCTGTGATTATGCGGAGATTATGCAGTGATTATGCAGTGATGATGCTGTCATGACAGTGTGATGATGCTGTGATGATGCTGCGATGTTGCTGTGAGGATGCTGTGATGATGCAGTGATTCTGAAGTAATGATGCTGTGATGGTGCAGTGATGATGCAGTGATGATGCAGTGATGATGCAGTGATGATATGATGATGCAGTGATTATGCTGTAATAATTCTGTGACTATACTGAGATGATGCTGTAATGATGCATTGATGACGCTGTGATGACGCTGTGTTGATGCTGTGAGGATGCTGTGATGATGCAGTGATTATGCAGTGATGATGCTGACATGAAACTGATGATGTTGTGATGATGATGTGATGATGCTCTGATGATGCAGTGAGTAAGCAGTAATGATGCTGAGATGATGATGTGATGATGCTGTGATGATGCTCTGATGATGCTGTGATGACGCAGTGATGATTCTGTGATGATGCAGTGATGATGTAGTGATGATGCTGTGATGATACTGTGATTATGCTGTGATGATGCTGTGATGATGCTCTGATGATGCTGTGATTACGCAGTGATGATTCTGTGATGATGCAGTGATGATGCTGTGATGACGCAGTGATGATTCTGTGATGATGCAGTGATGATGCTGTCATGACACTGTGATGATGATGCGATGATGCTGTGATGATGCTGCGATGTTGCTGTGAGGATGCTGTGATGATGCAGTGATTCTGCAGTAATGATGCTGTGATGATGCTGTGATGATGCAGTGATGACTCTGTGATGACTATGCGATGATGATGTGATGATGCTGTGATTATGCAGCTATGATGCTGTGATGATGCAGTGATTCTGCAGTAATGATGCTGTGATGGTGCTGTGATGATGCAGTGATGATGCAGTGATGACGATATGATGATGCTGTGATTATGCAGTGATTATGCTGTGACTATACTGAGATGATGCTGTAATGATGCATTGTTGACGTTGTGATGACGCTGTATTGATGCTGTGAGGATGCTGTGATGATGCAGTGATTATGCAGTGATGATGCTGTGATGACTCTGTGATGATGTTGTGATGATGCTGTGATGATGCTCTGATGATGCTGTGATGATGCAGTGATGATGCTGTGATGATGCAGTGATGATGCATTGATGATGTAGTGATGACGCTGTGATGATACTGTGATTATGCTGAGATGATGCTGTGATGATGTGATGATGCAGTGATGATTCACTGAGTAAGAAGTGATTATGTAGTGATGACGCTCTGATGACGCAGTGATGATGTTGTGATGATGCTGTGATGACACTGTAATGACGCTGTCGTGATGCTGTGATGACGTAGTCATGGTGTTGTAATGATGCTGTTATGACACTGTGATTATGCAGTGATGATGCTATGATGATGCTGTGATGATACAGTGATGACAATTTGATGATGTAGTGATGATGCTGTGATGACTCTATGATTATGCAGCTATGATGCTATGATGATGATGTGAGGATGAAGTGATTATGCATTTTTGATGCTGTGATGACGCTGTCATGATGCTGTGATGAAGCTGCGATGATGCAGTGATTATGCAGTTAGGACGCTTTGATGACACTGTGATGATGCATTTATGACACTGTAATGACGCTGTGATGATGTTGTGATGATGCAGTGAATAAGCAGTAATGATACTGTGATGATGCTGAGATGATGCTGTGATAACGCAGTGATGATGCTGTGATGACGCTTTGATGATGTTGTGATTATGATGTGATGCAGTGATGATTTTTTGATGATGCAGTTTAGATGCAGTGACGATGCAGTTATGACGCTGTGATGACGCGGTGATGATGCTGTGATGATGCTTTGATGATTTTGTTATGTTGTTGTGATGATGCAGTTATGATGATATGACGATGCTGTAACGATGCCGTGATGATGCAGTGATGATGCTGTGATTATTCAGTGATGATGCAGTGATGATGCTGTGATGATGCTGTGATGATGCAGTAATGATGCTGTGATGATGCATGATGATGCTACGATGATGTTGTGATGACGCTGTGATGATGATGTGATGATGCTGCAATGATGCTGTGATGATTCTGTGATGATGCTGTGATGACGCTGCGATAACACAGTGGTGATGTGGTGATGCAGTAATGATGCTGTGACGACGCGCTGATTCTGCTCTGATGATGCTGTAATGATGCAGTCATGATGCAATAATGATGATGCTGTGATGATGCAGTGATGATGTTGTTATGACGCTGTGATGAAGCTGTGATAATATTATGATGATGCTATGATGACATAGCGATGATGCTGTGAAGATTCTTTGATGACGATGTGATGACGATGTGATGATGCTCTGATGATGCTGTTATGACGCTGTGATGATGCTGTGATGGTTCTTTGATGATGCAGTGTTTATGCAGTTATGACGCTGTGATGACGCTGTGATGATGCTTTGATCATGCTGATATGATGCAGTTATTATGACGCCATGATGTTGTGACAATGCAGTGATGATGCGGTGATGACGCTGTGATGATGCAGTGATGATGCAGTAATGACGCTGTGATGATTTTGTGATGATGCTCTGATGACGCAGTGATGATGCTGTGATGATGTAGTGATGATGCTGTGAAGACGCTCTCATGACACTGTCGTGAAGCTGTGATGATGATGTCGCGATGCTGTGATGATGCTGTGATGACGCTGTGATAACGCTGTGATGACGCTGTGATGATACTCTATTGATGCTGTGATGATGCAGTAATAACGCTGTGATGACGCTCTTATAATTTTGTGATGATGCTGTGATGATACTGTGGTGATGCAGTGATGATGCAGTGATGACGCTGTGATGAGTCTCTGATGATGCTGAGATGACGCTGTGATGATGCAGTGATGACGCTGTGATGACACTATCGTGATTCTGTGATGATGATGTGATGATGCAGTAATGATGCTGTGATGATGCACTGATGATACTGTGATGACGTTGTGATAATGCAATGATTAGGCAGTAATGATGCTGTGATGATGCTGAGATGACACTGTGATGATGCAGTAATGGTGCAGTGATGATGCAGTTATGACACCGTGATAATGCTGTGATGCCGCAGTGAGTAAACAGTAATGATTCTGTGATGATGCAGTGATGATGATGTGATGATGCTGCGATGATGCTTTGATGATGCTGTGATGCTGCAGTGATGAAGCTGTGATGATTTTGTGATGATGCAGTTTAGATGCAGTGACGATGCAGTTATGACGCTGTGATGATGCGGTGATGATGCTGTGACGATGCTTTGATGGTTTTGTTATGTTGTTGTGATGATGCAGTTATGATGATATGACGATGCTGTAACGATGCCGTGATGATGCTGTGATGATGCTGTGATGATGCAGTGATGACGCTGCGGTGATGCTGTGATGATGCTGTGATGATACAGTCATGATGTTACGATGACGCTGTGATGATGACGTAATGATGTTGTGATGATGCTGTCGTTACGCTATGATGATTCTGTGATTATGTAGCTAAAATGCTGTGATGATGATGTGATGATGTAGTGATGATGCAGTGGTGATGCTCTGATGACGATGCAAAGATGCTGTGATGATGCAGTAATGATGCTGTGATGATGCTGTGATTATGCTGAGATTATGCTCAGATTATGCTCTGATGATGCAGTGATGGTACAGTGATGATTCAGTGAGGAGTCAGTGATGATGATGTGATTACGATGCGGAGATGCTGTGATCATGCAGTAAGGATGCAATGATGATGCTGTGATGACACTGTGATTATGTTGTGTTGATACTTGTAATGATGTTTTGATGACGATGTGATGATGCTGTGATGATGCAGTGATTATGCAGTGATGATGCTGTGATGATGTGGTGATGATGCAGTGATTATGCAGTGATGATGCTGTGATGATGCAGTGATGATGCTGTGATGATATTGTGATGATGATATGAAGATGCTATGATGATTCAGTGATGATTCTGTGATGATGCATTTACGATACTGTGATGACGCTGTGATGATGTTGTTATGATGGTGTGATGATGCTGTGATGATATTTTGATGATACTGTGACAATGATGTGATGATGCAGCAATGATGCAGTGTTGATGCAGTGATGATGCGGTGATGATGCAGTGATTATGCAGTGATGATACTGTGATGATGCATTGGTGGTGCTGTGATGATGCTTGGATGATGCTTGGATGATTCAGTGATGATTCTGTGATGACACTGTGATGATGTGATGATGCAGTGAATATACTGTGATGACACTATGATGATGCAGTGATTATGCAGAAATGATTCTGTGATGATGCTGAGATGATGTTGTTATGATGCAGTGATGATGCTTTGATGACGCTGTCGTGATGGTGAGATGACGCTGTCGTGATGCTTTGATGATGCTGTGATGGTGCAGTGATGATTCAGTGAGGACACTGTGATGATGCTGTGATTACAATCTGATGACGTAGTGATGATGCTGTGATGACCTTATGATGATGCTGTGATGATTCTGTGATGATGCTGTGATTATGCTGCTATGATGCAGTCATGATGCAGTGATGATGCTGAGATGACACTGATGATGCTGTGATAATGACGTGATGATGCTGTGATGATGTATTGATGACAGTGAAGATGCTATAATGATGATGTGATGATGCAGTGATGATGCTGTGATAATGTTCTGATGATGAAGCTATGATGTTATGATGCAGTGATGACACTGTCATGACGCTGTGATGATGCAGTGAGTAAGCAGTAATGATGCTGTGATGATGCTGAGATGATGATGTGATGATGCAGTGGTGATGCTCTGATGACGATGCAAAGATGCTGTGATGATGCAGTAATGATGCTGTGATGATTCTGTGATGATTTGGTGATGATGCTGTGATGACAGTTTGATGACGTTGTTATGATGCTGTGATGACACTGAAAACGTTGTGATGATGATGTGATAATGCTGTGATGATGGAGTGATGATGTATTTATGACATTGTGATTATGCCGAGATGATGCTGTAATGATGCAGTTATGATGCTGTGATGATGATGCACTCATGATGCAGTGAGGATGCAGTGATGATGCTGTGATGATGCTCCGATGATGACGAAGTGATGATGCTGTGATGATGTAGTGATGATGCAGTGATGTGTAGTGATGACGCTGTGATGATATTGTGATGATGATGTGATGATGCTGTGATTATGCGGAGATTATGCAGTGATTATGCAGTGATGATGCTGTCATGACAGTGTGATGATGCTGTGATGATGCTGCGATGTTGCTGTGAGGATGCTGTGATGATGCAGTGATTCTGAAGTAATGATGCTGTGATGGTGCAGTGATGATGCAGTGATGATGCAGTGATGATGCAGTGATGATATGATGATGCAGTGATTATGCTGTAATAATTCTGTGACTATACTGAGATGATGCTGTAATGATGCATTGATGACGCTGTGATGACGCTGTGTTGATGCTGTGAGGATGCTGTGATGATGCAGTGATTATGCAGTGATGATGCTGACATGAAACTGATGATGTTGTGATGATGATGTGATGATGCTCTGATGATGCAGTGAGTAAGCAGTAATGATGCTGAGATGATGATGTGATGATGCTGTGATGATGCTCTGATGATGCTGTGATGACGCAGTGATGATTCTGTGATGATGCAGTGATGATGTAGTGATGATGCTGTGATGATACTGTGATTATGCTGTGATGATGCTGTGATGATGCTCTGATGATGCTGTGATGACGCAGTGATGATTCTGTGATGATGCAGTGATGATGTAGTGATGACGCTGTGATGATACTGTGATTATGCTGTGATGATGCTGTGATTATGCGGTGATTATGCAGTGATGATGCTGTCATGACACTGTGATGATGATGCGATGATGCTGTGATGATGCTGCGATGTTGCTGTGAGGATGCTGTGATGATGCAGTGATTCTGCAGTAATGATGCTGTGATGATGCAGTGATGACGCTGTGATGACTATGCGATGATGATGTGATGATGCTGTGATTATGCAGCTATGATGCTGTGATGATGCAGTGATTCTGCAGTAATGATGCTGTGATGGTGCTGTGATGATGCAGTGATGATGCAGTGATGACGATATGTTGATGCAGTGATTATGCAGTGATTATGCTGTGACTATACTGAGATGATGCTGTAATGATGCATTGTTGATGTTGTGATGACGCTGTATTGATGCTGTGAGGATGTTGTGATGATGCAGTGATTATGCAGTGATGATGCTGTGATGACTCTGTGATGATGTTGTGATGATGCTGTGATGATGCTCTGATGATGCTGTGATGATGCAGTGATGATGCTGTGATGATGCAGTGATGATGCATTGATGATGTAGTGATGACGCTGTGATGATACTGTGATTATGCTGAGATGATGCTGTGATGATGTGATGATGCAGTGATGATTCACTGAGTAAGAAGTGATTATGTAGTGATGACGCTCTGATGACGCAGTGATGATGTTGTGATGATGTTGTGATAATGCAGTGATGATGCTGTGATGACACTGTAATGACGCTGTCGTGATGCTGTGATGACGTAGTCATGGTGTTGTAATGATGCTGTTATGACACTGTGATTATGCAGTGATGATGCTATGATGATGCTGTGATGATACAGTGATGACAATTTGATGATGTAGTGATGATGCTGTGATGACTCTATGATTATGCAGCTATGATGCTATGATGATGATGTGAGGATGAAGTGATTATGCATTTTTGATGCTGTGATGACGCTGTCATGATGCTGTGATGAAGCTGCGATGATGCAGTGATTATGCAGTTAGGACGCTTTGATGACACTGTGATGATGCATTTATGACACTGTAATGACGCTGTGATGATGTTGTGATGATGCAGTGAATAAGCAGTGATGATGCTGTGATGACGCTTTGATGATGTTGTGATTATGATGTGATGCAGTGATGATTTTGTGATGATGCAGTTTAGATGCAGTGACGATGCAGTTATGACGCTGTGATGACGCGGTGATGATGCTGTGATGATGCTTTGATGATTTTGTTATGTTGTTGTGATGATGCAGTTATGATGATATGACGATGCTGTAACGATGCCGTGATGATGCAGTGATGATGCTGTGATTATTCAGTGATGATGCAGTGATGATGCTGTGATGATGCTGTGATGATGCAGTAATGATGCTGTGATGATGCATGATGATGCTACGATGATGTTGTGATGACGCTGTGATGATGATGTGATGATGCTGCAATGATGCTGTGATGATTCTGTGATGATGTTGTGATGATGCTGTGATGACGCTGCGATAACACAGTGATGATGTGGTGATGCAGTAATGATGCTGTGACGACGCACTGATTCTGCTCTGATGATGCTGTAATGATGCAGTCATGATGCAATAATGATGATGCTGTGATGATGCAGTGATGATGTTGTTATGACGCTGTGATGAAGCTGTGATAATATTATGATGATGCTATGATGACATAGCGATGATGCTGTGAAGATTCTTTGATGACGATGTGATGACGATGTGATGATGCTCTGGTGATGCTGTTATGACGCTGTGATGATGCTGTGATGGTTCTTTGATGATGCAGTGTTTATGCAGTTATGACGCTGTGATGACGCTGTGATGATGCTTTGATCATGCTGTTATGATGCAGTTATTATGACGCCATGATGTTGTGACAATGCAGTGATGATGCGGTGATGACGCTGTGATGATGCAGTGATGATGCAGTAATGACGCTGTGATGATTTTGTGATGATGCTCTGATGACGCAGTGATGATGCTGTGATGATGTAGTGATGATGCTGTGAAGACGCTCTCATGACACTGTCGTGAAGCTGTGATGATGCTCTATTGATGCTGTGATGATGCAGTAATAACGCTGTGATGACGCTCTTATAATTTTGTGATGATGCTGTGATGATACTGTGGTGATGCAGTGATGATGCAGTGATGACGCTGTGATGAGTCTCTGATGATGCTGAGATGACGCTGTCATGATGCAGTGATGACGCTGTGATGACACTATCGTGATTCTGTGATGATGATGTGATGATGCAGTAATGATGCTGTGATGATGCACTGATGATACTGTGATGACGTTGTGATAATGCAATGATTAGGCAGTAATGATGCTGTGATGATGCTGAGATGACACTGTGATGATGCAGTAATGGTGCAGTGATGATGCAGTTATGACACCGTGATAATGCTGTGATGCCGCAGTGAGTAAACAGTAATGATTCTGTGATGATGCAGTGATGATGATGTGATGATGCTGCGATGATGCTTTGATGATGCTGTGATGCTGCAGTGATGAAGCTGTCATGATTTTGTGATGATGCAGTTTAGATGCAGTGACGATGCAGTTATGACGCTGTGATGACGCGGTGATGATGCTGTGACGATGCTTTGATGGTTTTGTTATGTTGTTGTGATGATGCAGTTATGATGATATGACGATGCTGTAACGATGCCGTGATGATGCTGTGATGATGCTGTGATGACGCTGCGGTGATGCTGTGATGATGCTGTGATGATACAGTCATGATGTTACGATGACGCTGTGATGATGCTGTAATGATGTTGTGATGATGCTGTCGTTACGCTATGATGATTCTGTGATTATGTAGCTAAAATGCTGTGATGATGATGTGATGATGTAGTGATGATGCAGTGGTGATGCTCTGATGACGATGCAAAGATGCTGTGATGATGCAGTAATGATGCTGTGATGATTCTGTGATGATGCTGTGATTATGCTGAGATTATGCTCAGATTATGCTCTGATGATGCAGTGATGGTACAGTGATGATTCAGTGAGGAGTCAGTGATGATGATGTGATTACGATGCGGAGATGCTGTGATCATGCAGTAAGGATGCAATGATGATGCTGTGATGACACTGTGATTATGTTGTGTTGATACTTGTAATGATGTTTTGATGACGATGTGATGATGCTGTGATGATGCAGTGATTATGCAGTGATGATGCTGTGATGATGTGGTGATGATGCAGTGATTATGCAGTGATGATGCTGTGATGATGCAGTGATGATGCTGTGATGATATTGTGATGATGATATGAAGATGCTATGATGATTCAGTGATGATTCTGTGATGATGCATTTACGATACTGTGATGACGCTGTGATGATGTTGTTATGATGGTGTGATGATGCTGTGATGATATTTTGATGATACTGTGACAATGATGTGATGATGCAGCAATGATGCAGTGTTGATGATGTGATGATGCGGTGATGATGCAGTGATGATGCGGTGATGATGCAGTGATTATGCAGTGATGATACTGTGATGATGCGTTGGTGGTGCTGTGATGATGCTTGGATGATGCTTGGATGATTCAGTGATGATTCTGTGATGACACTGTGATGATGTGATGATGCAGTGAATATACTGTGATGACACTATGATGATGCAGTGATTATGCAGAAATGATTCTGTGATGATGCTGAGATGATGTTGTTATGATGCAGTGATGATGCTTTGATGACGCTGTCGTGATGGTGAGATGACGCTGTCGTGATGCTTTGATGATGCTGTGATGACACTGTGATGATGCAGTGATGATACTGTGATGACGCTGTGAAAATGCAATGATTATGCAGAAATGATTCTGTGATGATGCTGAGATGATGCTGTGATGATGCAGTGAGTAAGCAGTGATGATGCAGTAATGATGCCATGATGATGCTGAGATGATGCTGTGATGTTGCAGTGATGGTGCAGTGATGATTCAGTGAGGACACTGTGATGATGCTGTGATTACAATCTGATGACGTAGTGATGATGCTGTGATGACCTTATGATGATGCTGTGATGATTCTGTGATGATGCTGTGATTATGCTGCTATGATGCAGTCATGATGCAGTGATGATGCTGAGATGACACTGATGATGCTGTGATAATGACGTGATGATGCTGTGATGATGTATTGATGACAGTGAAGATGCTATAATGATGATGTGATGATGCAGTGATGATGCTGTGATAATGTTCTGATGATGAAGCTATGATGTTATGATGCAGTGATGACACTGTCATGACGCTGTGATGATGCAGTGAGTAAGCAGTAATGATGCTGTGATGATGCTGAGATGATGATGTGATGATGCAGTGGTGATGCTCTGATGACGATGCAAAGATGCTGTGATGATGCAGTAATGATGCTGTGATGATTCTGTGATGATTTGGTGATGATGCTGTGATGACAGTTTGATGACGTTGTTATGATGCTGTGATGACACTGAAAACGTTGTGATGATGATGTGATAATGCTGTGATGATGGAGTGATGATGTATTTATGACATTGTGATTATGCCGAGATGATGCTTTGATGATGCAGTTATGATGCTGTGATGATGATGCACTCATGATGCAGTGAGGATGCAGTGATGATGCTGTGATGATGCTCTGATGATGACGAAGTGATGATGCTGTGATGATGTAGTGATGATGCAGTGATGTGTAGTGATGACGCTGTGATGATATTGTGATGATGCTGTGATTATGCGGAGATTATGCAGTGATTATGCAGTGATGATGCTGTCATGACAGTGTGATGATGCTGTGATGATGCTGCGATGTTGCTGTGAGGATGCTGTGATGATGCAGTGATTCTGAAGTAATGATGCTGTGATGGTGCAGTGATGATGCAGTGATGATGCAGTGATGATATGATGATGCAGTGATTATGCTGTAATAATTCTGTGACTATACTGAGATGATGCTGTAATGATGCATTGATGACACTGTGATGACGCTGTGTTGATGCTGTGAGGATGCTGTGATGATGCAGTGATTATGCAGTGATGATGCTGACATGAAACTGATGATGTTGTGATGATGATGTGATGATGCTATGATGATGCAGAGAGTAAGCAGTAATGATGCTGAGATGATGATGTGATGATGCTGTGATGATGCTCTGATGATGCTGTGATGACGCAGTGATGATTCTGTGATGATGCAGTGATGATGTAGTGATGACGCTGTGATGATACTGTGATTATGCTGTGATGATGCTGTGATTATGCGGTGATTATGCAGTGATGATGCTGTCATGACACTGTGATGATGATGCGATGATGCTGTGATGATGCTGCGATGTTGCTGTGAGGATGCTGTGATGATGCAGTGATTCTGCAGTAATGATGCTGTGATGATGCTGTGATGATGCAGTGATGACGCTGTGATGACTATGCGATGATGATGTGATGATGCTGTGATTATGCAGCTATAATGCTGTGATGATGCAGTGATTCTGCAGTAATGATGCTGTGATGGTGCTGTGATGATGCAGTGATGATGCAGTGATGACGATATGATGATGCAGTGATTATGCAGTGATTATGCTGTGACTATACTGAGATGATGCTGTAATGATGCATTGTTGACGTTGTGATGACGCTGTATTGATGCTGTGATGATGCTGTGATGATGCAGTGATTATGCAGTGATGATGCTGTGATGATGTGGTGATGATGCAGTGATTATGCAGTGATGATGCTGTGATGATGCAGTGATGATGCTGTGATGATATTGTGATGATGATATGAAGATGCTATGATGATTCAGTGATGATTCTGTGATGATGCATTTACGATACTGTGATGACGCTGTGATGATGTTGTTATGATGGTGTGATGATGCTGTGATGATATTTTGATGATACTGTGACAATGATGTGATGATGCAGCAATGATGCAGTGTTGATGATGTGATGATGCGGTGATGATGCAGTGATGATGCGGTGATGATGCAGTGATTATGCAGTGATGATACTGTGATGATGCGTTGGTGGTGCTGTGATGATGCTTGGATGATGCTTGGATGATTCAGTGATGATTCTGTGATGACACTGTGATGATGTGATGATACAGTGAATATACTGTGATGACACTATGATGATGCAGTGATTATGCAGAAATGATTCTGTGATGATGCTGAGATGATGTTGTTATGATGCAGTGATGATGCTTTGATGACGCTGTCGTGATGGTGAGATGACGCTGTCGTGATGCTTTGATGATGCTGTGATGACACTGTGATGATGCAGTGATGATACTGTGATGACGCTGTGAAAATGCAATGATTATGCAGAAATGATTCTGTGATGATGCTGAGATGATGCTGTGATGATGCAGTGAGTAAGCAGTGATGATGCAGTAATGATGCCATGATGATGCTGAGATGATGCTGTGATGGTGCAGTGATGGTGCAGTGATGATTCAGTGAGGACACTGTGATGATGCTGTGATTACAATCTGATGACGTAGTGATGATGCTGTGATGACCTTATGATGATGCTGTGATGATTCTGTGATGATGCTGTGATTATGCTGCTATGATGCAGTCATGATGCAGTGATGATGCTGAGATGACACTGATGATGCTGTGATAATGATGTGATGATGCTGTGATGATGTACTGATGACAGTGAAGATGCTATAATGATGATGTGATGATGCAGTGATGATGCTGTGATAATGTTCTGATGATGAAGCTATGATGTTATGATGCAGTGATGACACTGTCATGACGCTGTGATGATGCAGTGAGTAAGCAGTAATGATGCTGTGATGATGCTGAGATGATGATGTGATGATGCAGTGGTGATGCTCTGATGACGATGCAAAGATGCTGTGATGATGCAGTAATGATGCTGTGATGATTCTGTGATGATTTGGTGATGATGCTGTGATGACAGTTTGATGACGTTGTTATGATGCTGTGATGACACTGAAAACGTTGTGATGATGATGTGATAATGCTGTGATGATGGAGTGATGATGTATTTATGACATTGTGATTATGCCAAGATGATGCTTTGATGATGCAGTTATGATGCTGTGATGATGATGCACTCATGATGCAGTGAGGATGCAGTGATGATGCTGTGATGATGCTCTGATGATGACGAAGTGATGATGCTGTGATGATGTAGTGATGATGCAGTGATGTGTAGTGATGACGCTGTGATGATATTGTGATGATGATGTGATGATGCTGTGATTATGCGGAGATTATGCAGTGATTATGCAGTGATGATGCTGTCATGACAGTGTGATGATGCTGTGATGATGCTGCGATGTTGCTGTGAGGATGCTGTGATGATGCAGTGATTCTGAAGTAATGATGCTGTGATGGTGCTGTGATGATGCAGTGATGATGCAGTGATGATATGATGATGAAGTGATTATGCTGTAATAATTCTGTGACTATACTGAGATGATGCTGTAATGATGCATTGATGACACTGTGATGACGCTGTGTTGATGCTGTGAGGATGCTGTGATGATGCAGTGATTATGCAGTGATGATGCTGACATGAAACTGATGATGTTGTGATGATGATGTGATGATGCTATGATGATGCAGAGAGTAAGCAGTAATGATGCTGAGATGATGATGTGATGATGCTGTGATGATGCTCTGATGATGCTGTGATGACGCAGTGATGATTCTGTGATGATGCAGTGATGATGTAGTGATGACGCTGTGATGATACTGTGATTATGCTGTGATGATGCTGTGATTATGCGGTGATTATGCAGTGATGATGCTGTCATGACACTGTGATGATGATGCGATGATGCTGTGATGATGCTGCGATGTTGCTGTGAGGATGCTGTGATGATGCAGTGATTCTGCAGTAATGATGCTGTGATGATGCTGTGATGATGCAGTGATGACGCTGTGATGACTATGCGATGATGATGTGATGATGCTGTGATTATGCAGCTATGATGCTGTGATGATGCAGTGATTCTGCAGTAATGATGCTGTGATGGTGCTGTGATGATGCAGTGATGATGCAGTGATGACGATATGATGATGCAGTGATTATGCAGTGATTATGCTGTGACTATACTGAGATGATGCTGTAATGATGCATTGTTGACGTTGTGATGACGCTGTATTGATGCTGTGAGGATGCTGTGATGATGCAGTGATTATGCAGTGATGATGCTGTGATGACTCTGTGATGATGTTGTTATGATGCTGTGATGATGCTCTGATGATGCTGTGATGATGCAGTGATGATGCTGTGATGATGCAGTGATGATGCATTGATGATGTAGTGATGACGCTGTGATGATACTGTGATTATGCTGAGATGATGCTGTGATGATGTGATGATGCAGTGATGATTCACTGAGTAAGAAGTGATTATGTAGTGATGACGCTCTGATGACGCAGTGATGATGTTGTGATGATGTTGTGATAATGCAGTGATGATGCTGTGATGACACTGTAATGACGCTGTCGTGATGCTGTGATGACGTAGTCATGGTGTTGTAATGATGCTGTTATGACACTGTGATTATGCAGTGATGATGCTATGATGATGCTGTGATGATACAGTGATGACAATTTGATGATGTAGTGATGATGCTGTGATGACTCTATGATTATGCAGCTATGATGCTATGATGATGATGTGAGGATGAAGTGATTATGCATTTTTGATGCTGTGATGACGCTGTCATGATGCTGTGATGAAGCTGCGATGATGCAGTGATTATGCAGTTAGGACGCTTTGATGACACTGTGATGATGCATTTATGACACTGTAATGACGCTGTGATGATGTTGTGATGATGCAGTGAATAAGCAGTGATGATGCTGTGATGACGCTTTGATGATGTTGTGATTATGATGTGATGCAGTGATGATTTTGTGATGATGCAGTTTAGATGCAGTGACGATGCAGTTATGACGCTGTGATGACGCGGTGATGATGCTGTGATGATTTTGTTATGTTGTTGTGATGATGCAGTTATGATGATATGACGATGCTGTAACGATGCCGTGATGATGCAGTGATGATGCTGTGATGATGCTGTGATGATGCAGTAATGATGCTGTGATGATGCATGATGATGCTACGATGATGTTGTGATGATGCTGTGATGATGATGTGATGATGCTGCAATGATGCTGTGATGATTCTGTGATGATGTTGTGATGATGCTGTGATGACGCTGCGATAACACAGTGATGATGTGGTGATGCAGTAATGATGCTGTGACGACGCACTGATTCTGCTCTGATGATGCTGTAATGATGCAGTCATGATGCAATAATGATGATGCTGTGATGATGCAGTGATGATGCTGTGATGATTCTGTGATGATGCTGTGATTATGCTGAGATTATGCTCAGATTATGCTCTGATGATGCAGTGATGGTACAGTGATGATTCAGTGAGGAGTCAGTGATGATGATGTGATTACGATGCGGAGATGCTGTGATCATGCAGTAAGGATGCAATGATGATGCTGTGATGACACTGTGATTATGTTGTGTTGATACTTGTAATGATGTTTTGATGACGATGTGATGATGCTGTGATGATGCAGTGATTATGCAGTGATGATGCTGTGATGATGTGGTGATGATGCAGTGATTATGCAGTGATGATGCTGTGATGATGCAGTGATGATGCTGTGATGATATTGTGATGATGATATGAAGATGCTATGATGATTCAGTGATGATTCTGTGATGATGCATTTACGATACTGTGATGACGCTGTGATGATGTTGTTATGATGGTGTGATGATGCTGTGATGATATTTTGATGATACTGTGACAATGATGTGATGATGCAGCAATGATGCAGTGTTGATGCAGTGATGATGCGGTGATGATGCAGTGATTATGCAGTGATGATACTGTGATGATGCATTGGTGGTGCTGTGATGATGCTTGGATGATGCTTGGATGATTCAGTGATGATTCTGTGATGACACTGTGATGATGTGATGATGCAGTGAATATACTGTGATGACACTATGATGATGCAGTGATTATGCAGAAATGATTCTGTGATGATGCTGAGATGATGTTGTTATGATGCAGTGATGATGCTTTGATGACGCTGTCGTGATGGTGAGATGACGCTGTCGTGATGCTTTGATGATGCTGTGATGGTGCAGTGATGATTCAGTGAGGACACTGTGATGATGCTGTGATTACAATCTGATGACGTAGTGATGATGCTGTGATGACCTTATGATGATGCTGTGATGATTCTGTGATGATGCTGTGATTATGCTGCTATGATGCAGTCATGATGCAGTGATGATGCTGAGATGACACTGATGATGCTGTGATAATGACGTGATGATGCTGTGATGATGTATTGATGACAGTGAAGATGCTATAATGATGATGTGATGATGCAGTGATGATGCTGTGATAATGTTCTGATGATGAAGCTATGATGTTATGATGCAGTGATGACACTGTCATGACGCTGTGATGATGCAGTGAGTAAGCAGTAATGATGCTGTGATGATGCTGAGATGATGATGTGATGATGCAGTGGTGATGCTCTGATGACGATGCAAAGATGCTGTGATGATGCAGTAATGATGCTGTGATGATTCTGTGATGATTTGGTGATGATGCTGTGATGACAGTTTGATGACGTTGTTATGATGCTGTGATGACACTGAAAACGTTGTGATGATGATGTGATAATGCTGTGATGATGGAGTGATGATGTATTTATGACATTGTGATTATGCCGAGATGATGCTGTAATGATGCAGTTATGATGCTGTGATGATGATGCACTCATGATGCAGTGAGGATGCAGTGATGATGCTGTGATGATGCTCCGATGATGACGAAGTGATGATGCTGTGATGATGTAGTGATGATGCAGTGATGTGTAGTGATGACGCTGTGATGATATTGTGATGATGATGTGATGATGCTGTGATTATGCGGAGATTATGCAGTGATTATGCAGTGATGATGCTGTCATGACAGTGTGATGATGCTGTGATGATGCTGCGATGTTGCTGTGAGGATGCTGTGATGATGCAGTGATTCTGAAGTAATGATGCTGTGATGGTGCAGTGATGATGCAGTGATGATGCAGTGATGATGCAGTGATGATATGATGATGCAGTGATTATGCTGTAATAATTCTGTGACTATACTGAGATGATGCTGTAATGATGCATTGATGACGCTGTGATGACGCTGTGTTGATGCTGTGAGGATGCTGTGATGATGCAGTGATTATGCAGTGATGATGCTGACATGAAACTGATGATGTTGTGATGATGATGTGATGATGCTCTGATGATGCAGTGAGTAAGCAGTAATGATGCTGAGATGATGATGTGATGATGCTGTGATGATGCTCTGATGATGCTGTGATGACGCAGTGATGATTCTGTGATGATGCAGTGATGATGTAGTGATGATGCTGTGATGATACTGTGATTATGCTGTGATGATGCTGTGATGATGCTCTGATGATGCTGTGATTACGCAGTGATGATTCTGTGATGATGCAGTGATGATGCTGTGATGACGCAGTGATGATTCTGTGATGATGCAGTGATGATGCTGTCATGACACTGTGATGATGATGCGATGATGCTGTGATGATGCTGCGATGTTGCTGTGAGGATGCTGTGATGATGCAGTGATTCTGCAGTAATGATGCTGTGATGATGCTGTGATGATGCAGTGATGACTCTGTGATGACTATGCGATGATGATGTGATGATGCTGTGATTATGCAGCTATGATGCTGTGATGATGCAGTGATTCTGCAGTAATGATGCTGTGATGGTGCTGTGATGATGCAGTGATGATGCAGTGATGACGATATGATGATGCTGTGATTATGCAGTGATTATGCTGTGACTATACTGAGATGATGCTGTAATGATGCATTGTTGACGTTGTGATGACGCTGTATTGATGCTGTGAGGATGCTGTGATGATGCAGTGATTATGCAGTGATGATGCTGTGATGACTCTGTGATGATGTTGTGATGATGCTGTGATGATGCTCTGATGATGCTGTGATGATGCAGTGATGATGCTGTGATGATGCAGTGATGATGCATTGATGATGTAGTGATGACGCTGTGATGATACTGTGATTATGCTGAGATGATGCTGTGATGATGTGATGATGCAGTGATGATTCACTGAGTAAGAAGTGATTATGTAGTGATGACGCTCTGATGACGCAGTGATGATGTTGTGATGATGCTGTGATGACACTGTAATGACGCTGTCGTGATGCTGTGATGACGTAGTCATGGTGTTGTAATGATGCTGTTATGACACTGTGATTATGCAGTGATGATGCTATGATGATGCTGTGATGATACAGTGATGACAATTTGATGATGTAGTGATGATGCTGTGATGACTCTATGATTATGCAGCTATGATGCTATGATGATGATGTGAGGATGAAGTGATTATGCATTTTTGATGCTGTGATGACGCTGTCATGATGCTGTGATGAAGCTGCGATGATGCAGTGATTATGCAGTTAGGACGCTTTGATGACACTGTGATGATGCATTTATGACACTGTAATGACGCTGTGATGATGTTGTGATGATGCAGTGAATAAGCAGTAATGATACTGTGATGATGCTGAGATGATGCTGTGATAACGCAGTGATGATGCTGTGATGACGCTTTGATGATGTTGTGATTATGATGTGATGCAGTGATGATTTTTTGATGATGCAGTTTAGATGCAGTGACGATGCAGTTATGACGCTGTGATGACGCGGTGATGATGCTGTGATGATGCTTTGATGATTTTGTTATGTTGTTGTGATGATGCAGTTATGATGATATGACGATGCTGTAACGATGCCGTGATGATGCAGTGATGATGCTGTGATTATTCAGTGATGATGCAGTGATGATGCTGTGATGATGCTGTGATGATGCAGTAATGATGCTGTGATGATGCATGATGATGCTACGATGATGTTGTGATGACGCTGTGATGATGATGTGATGATGCTGCAATGATGCTGTGATGATTCTGTGATGATGCTGTGATGACGCTGCGATAACACAGTGGTGATGTGGTGATGCAGTAATGATGCTGTGACGACGCGCTGATTCTGCTCTGATGATGCTGTAATGATGCAGTCATGATGCAATAATGATGATGCTGTGATGATGCAGTGATGATGTTGTTATGACGCTGTGATGAAGCTGTGATAATATTATGATGATGCTATGATGACATAGCGATGATGCTGTGAAGATTCTTTGATGACGATGTGATGACGATGTGATGATGCTCTGATGATGCTGTTATGACGCTGTGATGATGCTGTGATGGTTCTTTGATGATGCAGTGTTTATGCAGTTATGACGCTGTGATGACGCTGTGATGATGCTTTGATCATGCTGATATGATGCAGTTATTATGACGCCATGATGTTGTGACAATGCAGTGATGATGCGGTGATGACGCTGTGATGATGCAGTGATGATGCAGTAATGACGCTGTGATGATTTTGTGATGATGCTCTGATGACGCAGTGATGATGCTGTGATGATGTAGTGATGATGCTGTGAAGACGCTCTCATGACACTGTCGTGAAGCTGTGATGATGATGTCGCGATGCTGTGATGATGCTGTGATGACGCTGTGATAACGCTGTGATGACGCTGTGATGATACTCTATTGATGCTGTGATGATGCAGTAATAACGCTGTGATGACGCTCTTATAATTTTGTGATGATGCTGTGATGATACTGTGGTGATGCAGTGATGATGCAGTGATGACGCTGTGATGAGTCTCTGATGATGCTGAGATGACGCTGTGATGATGCAGTGATGACGCTGTGATGACACTATCGTGATTCTGTGATGATGATGTGATGATGCAGTAATGATGCTGTGATGATGCACTGATGATACTGTGATGACGTTGTGATAATGCAATGATTAGGCAGTAATGATGCTGTGATGATGCTGAGATGACACTGTGATGATGCAGTAATGGTGCAGTGATGATGCAGTTATGACACCGTGATAATGCTGTGATGCCGCAGTGAGTAAACAGTAATGATTCTGTGATGATGCAGTGATGATGATGTGATGATGCTGCGATGATGCTTTGATGATGCTGTGATGCTGCAGTGATGAAGCTGTGATGATTTTGTGATGATGCAGTTTAGATGCAGTGACGATGCAGTTATGACGCTGTGATGATGCGGTGATGATGCTGTGACGATGCTTTGATGGTTTTGTTATGTTGTTGTGATGATGCAGTTATGATGATATGACGATGCTGTAACGATGCCGTGATGATGCTGTGATGATGCTGTGATGATGCAGTGATGACGCTGCGGTGATGCTGTGATGATGCTGTGATGATACAGTCATGATGTTACGATGACGCTGTGATGATGACGTAATGATGTTGTGATGATGCTGTCGTTACGCTATGATGATTCTGTGATTATGTAGCTAAAATGCTGTGATGATGATGTGATGATGTAGTGATGATGCAGTGGTGATGCTCTGATGACGATGCAAAGATGCTGTGATGATGCAGTAATGATGCTGTGATGATGCTGTGATTATGCTGAGATTATGCTCAGATTATGCTCTGATGATGCAGTGATGGTACAGTGATGATTCAGTGAGGAGTCAGTGATGATGATGTGATTACGATGCGGAGATGCTGTGATCATGCAGTAAGGATGCAATGATGATGCTGTGATGACACTGTGATTATGTTGTGTTGATACTTGTAATGATGTTTTGATGACGATGTGATGATGCTGTGATGATGCAGTGATTATGCAGTGATGATGCTGTGATGATGTGGTGATGATGCAGTGATTATGCAGTGATGATGCTGTGATGATGCAGTGATGATGCTGTGATGATATTGTGATGATGATATGAAGATGCTATGATGATTCAGTGATGATTCTGTGATGATGCATTTACGATACTGTGATGACGCTGTGATGATGTTGTTATGATGGTGTGATGATGCTGTGATGATATTTTGATGATACTGTGACAATGATGTGATGATGCAGCAATGATGCAGTGTTGATGCAGTGATGATGCGGTGATGATGCAGTGATTATGCAGTGATGATACTGTGATGATGCATTGGTGGTGCTGTGATGATGCTTGGATGATGCTTGGATGATTCAGTGATGATTCTGTGATGACACTGTGATGATGTGATGATGCAGTGAATATACTGTGATGACACTATGATGATGCAGTGATTATGCAGAAATGATTCTGTGATGATGCTGAGATGATGTTGTTATGATGCAGTGATGATGCTTTGATGACGCTGTCGTGATGGTGAGATGACGCTGTCGTGATGCTTTGATGATGCTGTGATGGTGCAGTGATGATTCAGTGAGGACACTGTGATGATGCTGTGATTACAATCTGATGACGTAGTGATGATGCTGTGATGACCTTATGATGATGCTGTGATGATTCTGTGATGATGCTGTGATTATGCTGCTATGATGCAGTCATGATGCAGTGATGATGCTGAGATGACACTGATGATGCTGTGATAATGACGTGATGATGCTGTGATGATGTATTGATGACAGTGAAGATGCTATAATGATGATGTGATGATGCAGTGATGATGCTGTGATAATGTTCTGATGATGAAGCTATGATGTTATGATGCAGTGATGACACTGTCATGACGCTGTGATGATGCAGTGAGTAAGCAGTAATGATGCTGTGATGATGCTGAGATGATGATGTGATGATGCAGTGGTGATGCTCTGATGACGATGCAAAGATGCTGTGATGATGCAGTAATGATGCTGTGATGATTCTGTGATGATTTGGTGATGATGCTGTGATGACAGTTTGATGACGTTGTTATGATGCTGTGATGACACTGAAAACGTTGTGATGATGATGTGATAATGCTGTGATGATGGAGTGATGATGTATTTATGACATTGTGATTATGCCGAGATGATGCTGTAATGATGCAGTTATGATGCTGTGATGATGATGCACTCATGATGCAGTGAGGATGCAGTGATGATGCTGTGATGATGCTCCGATGATGACGAAGTGATGATGCTGTGATGATGTAGTGATGATGCAGTGATGTGTAGTGATGACGCTGTGATGATATTGTGATGATGATGTGATGATGCTGTGATTATGCGGAGATTATGCAGTGATTATGCAGTGATGATGCTGTCATGACAGTGTGATGATGCTGTGATGATGCTGCGATGTTGCTGTGAGGATGCTGTGATGATGCAGTGATTCTGAAGTAATGATGCTGTGATGGTGCAGTGATGATGCAGTGATGATGCAGTGATGATGCAGTGATGATATGATGATGCAGTGATTATGCTGTAATAATTCTGTGACTATACTGAGATGATGCTGTAATGATGCATTGATGACGCTGTGATGACGCTGTGTTGATGCTGTGAGGATGCTGTGATGATGCAGTGATTATGCAGTGATGATGCTGACATGAAACTGATGATGTTGTGATGATGATGTGATGATGCTCTGATGATGCAGTGAGTAAGCAGTAATGATGCTGAGATGATGATGTGATGATGCTGTGATGATGCTCTGATGATGCTGTGATGACGCAGTGATGATTCTGTGATGATGCAGTGATGATGTAGTGATGATGCTGTGATGATACTGTGATTATGCTGTGATGATGCTGTGATGATGCTCTGATGATGCTGTGATGACGCAGTGATGATTCTGTGATGATGCAGTGATGATGTAGTGATGACGCTGTGATGATACTGTGATTATGCTGTGATGATGCTGTGATTATGCGGTGATTATGCAGTGATGATGCTGTCATGACACTGTGATGATGATGCGATGATGCTGTGATGATGCTGCGATGTTGCTGTGAGGATGCTGTGATGATGCAGTGATTCTGCAGTAATGATGCTGTGATGATGCAGTGATGACGCTGTGATGACTATGCGATGATGATGTGATGATGCTGTGATTATGCAGCTATGATGCTGTGATGATGCAGTGATTCTGCAGTAATGATGCTGTGATGGTGCTGTGATGATGCAGTGATGATGCAGTGATGACGATATGTTGATGCAGTGATTATGCAGTGATTATGCTGTGACTATACTGAGATGATGCTGTAATGATGCATTGTTGATGTTGTGATGACGCTGTATTGATGCTGTGAGGATGTTGTGATGATGCAGTGATTATGCAGTGATGATGCTGTGATGACTCTGTGATGATGTTGTGATGATGCTGTGATGATGCTCTGATGATGCTGTGATGATGCAGTGATGATGCTGTGATGATGCAGTGATGATGCATTGATGATGTAGT
The DNA here is from genome assembly GCA_963989345.1 of Clangula hyemalis. Next base: position 148,959 of record CAXDIO010000109.1, on the reverse strand, counting down.
GATGACGCTGTGATGATACTGTGATTATGCTGAGATGATGCTGTGATGATGTGATGATGCAGTGATGATTCACTGAGTAAGAAGTGATTATGTAGTGATGACGCTCTGATGACGCAGTGATGATGTTGTGATGATGTTGTGATAATGCAGTGATGATGCTGTGATGACACTGTAATGACGCTGTCGTGATGCTGTGATGACGTAGTCATGGTGTTGTAATGATGCTGTTATGACACTGTGATTATGCAGTGATGATGCTATGATGATGCTGTGATGATACAGTGATGACAATTTGATGATGTAGTGATGATGCTGTGATGACTCTATGATTATGCAGCTATGATGCTATGATGATGATGTGAGGATGAAGTGATTATGCATTTTTGATGCTGTGATGACGCTGTCATGATGCTGTGATGAAGCTGCGATGATGCAGTGATTATGCAGTTAGGACGCTTTGATGACACTGTGATGATGCATTTATGACACTGTAATGACGCTGTGATGATGTTGTGATGATGCAGTGAATAAGCAGTGATGATGCTGTGATGACGCTTTGATGATGTTGTGATTATGATGTGATGCAGTGATGATTTTGTGATGATGCAGTTTAGATGCAGTGACGATGCAGTTATGACGCTGTGATGACGCGGTGATGATGCTGTGATGATGCTTTGATGATTTTGTTATGTTGTTGTGATGATGCAGTTATGATGATATGACGATGCTGTAACGATGCCGTGATGATGCAGTGATGATGCTGTGATTATTCAGTGATGATGCAGTGATGATGCTGTGATGATGCTGTGATGATGCAGTAATGATGCTGTGATGATGCATGATGATGCTACGATGATGTTGTGATGACGCTGTGATGATGATGTGATGATGCTGCAATGATGCTGTGATGATTCTGTGATGATGTTGTGATGATGCTGTGATGACGCTGCGATAACACAGTGATGATGTGGTGATGCAGTAATGATGCTGTGACGACGCACTGATTCTGCTCTGATGATGCTGTAATGATGCAGTCATGATGCAATAATGATGATGCTGTGATGATGCAGTGATGATGTTGTTATGACGCTGTGATGAAGCTGTGATAATATTATGATGATGCTATGATGACATAGCGATGATGCTGTGAAGATTCTTTGATGACGATGTGATGACGATGTGATGATGCTCTGGTGATGCTGTTATGACGCTGTGATGATGCTGTGATGGTTCTTTGATGATGCAGTGTTTATGCAGTTATGACGCTGTGATGACGCTGTGATGATGCTTTGATCATGCTGTTATGATGCAGTTATTATGACGCCATGATGTTGTGACAATGCAGTGATGATGCGGTGATGACGCTGTGATGATGCAGTGATGATGCAGTAATGACGCTGTGATGATTTTGTGATGATGCTCTGATGACGCAGTGATGATGCTGTGATGATGTAGTGATGATGCTGTGAAGACGCTCTCATGACACTGTCGTGAAGCTGTGATGATGCTCTATTGATGCTGTGATGATGCAGTAATAACGCTGTGATGACGCTCTTATAATTTTGTGATGATGCTGTGATGATACTGTGGTGATGCAGTGATGATGCAGTGATGACGCTGTGATGAGTCTCTGATGATGCTGAGATGACGCTGTCATGATGCAGTGATGACGCTGTGATGACACTATCGTGATTCTGTGATGATGATGTGATGATGCAGTAATGATGCTGTGATGATGCACTGATGATACTGTGATGACGTTGTGATAATGCAATGATTAGGCAGTAATGATGCTGTGATGATGCTGAGATGACACTGTGATGATGCAGTAATGGTGCAGTGATGATGCAGTTATGACACCGTGATAATGCTGTGATGCCGCAGTGAGTAAACAGTAATGATTCTGTGATGATGCAGTGATGATGATGTGATGATGCTGCGATGATGCTTTGATGATGCTGTGATGCTGCAGTGATGAAGCTGTCATGATTTTGTGATGATGCAGTTTAGATGCAGTGACGATGCAGTTATGACGCTGTGATGACGCGGTGATGATGCTGTGACGATGCTTTGATGGTTTTGTTATGTTGTTGTGATGATGCAGTTATGATGATATGACGATGCTGTAACGATGCCGTGATGATGCTGTGATGATGCTGTGATGACGCTGCGGTGATGCTGTGATGATGCTGTGATGATACAGTCATGATGTTACGATGACGCTGTGATGATGCTGTAATGATGTTGTGATGATGCTGTCGTTACGCTATGATGATTCTGTGATTATGTAGCTAAAATGCTGTGATGATGATGTGATGATGTAGTGATGATGCAGTGGTGATGCTCTGATGACGATGCAAAGATGCTGTGATGATGCAGTAATGATGCTGTGATGATTCTGTGATGATGCTGTGATTATGCTGAGATTATGCTCAGATTATGCTCTGATGATGCAGTGATGGTACAGTGATGATTCAGTGAGGAGTCAGTGATGATGATGTGATTACGATGCGGAGATGCTGTGATCATGCAGTAAGGATGCAATGATGATGCTGTGATGACACTGTGATTATGTTGTGTTGATACTTGTAATGATGTTTTGATGACGATGTGATGATGCTGTGATGATGCAGTGATTATGCAGTGATGATGCTGTGATGATGTGGTGATGATGCAGTGATTATGCAGTGATGATGCTGTGATGATGCAGTGATGATGCTGTGATGATATTGTGATGATGATATGAAGATGCTATGATGATTCAGTGATGATTCTGTGATGATGCATTTACGATACTGTGATGACGCTGTGATGATGTTGTTATGATGGTGTGATGATGCTGTGATGATATTTTGATGATACTGTGACAATGATGTGATGATGCAGCAATGATGCAGTGTTGATGATGTGATGATGCGGTGATGATGCAGTGATGATGCGGTGATGATGCAGTGATTATGCAGTGATGATACTGTGATGATGCGTTGGTGGTGCTGTGATGATGCTTGGATGATGCTTGGATGATTCAGTGATGATTCTGTGATGACACTGTGATGATGTGATGATGCAGTGAATATACTGTGATGACACTATGATGATGCAGTGATTATGCAGAAATGATTCTGTGATGATGCTGAGATGATGTTGTTATGATGCAGTGATGATGCTTTGATGACGCTGTCGTGATGGTGAGATGACGCTGTCGTGATGCTTTGATGATGCTGTGATGACACTGTGATGATGCAGTGATGATACTGTGATGACGCTGTGAAAATGCAATGATTATGCAGAAATGATTCTGTGATGATGCTGAGATGATGCTGTGATGATGCAGTGAGTAAGCAGTGATGATGCAGTAATGATGCCATGATGATGCTGAGATGATGCTGTGATGTTGCAGTGATGGTGCAGTGATGATTCAGTGAGGACACTGTGATGATGCTGTGATTACAATCTGATGACGTAGTGATGATGCTGTGATGACCTTATGATGATGCTGTGATGATTCTGTGATGATGCTGTGATTATGCTGCTATGATGCAGTCATGATGCAGTGATGATGCTGAGATGACACTGATGATGCTGTGATAATGACGTGATGATGCTGTGATGATGTATTGATGACAGTGAAGATGCTATAATGATGATGTGATGATGCAGTGATGATGCTGTGATAATGTTCTGATGATGAAGCTATGATGTTATGATGCAGTGATGACACTGTCATGACGCTGTGATGATGCAGTGAGTAAGCAGTAATGATGCTGTGATGATGCTGAGATGATGATGTGATGATGCAGTGGTGATGCTCTGATGACGATGCAAAGATGCTGTGATGATGCAGTAATGATGCTGTGATGATTCTGTGATGATTTGGTGATGATGCTGTGATGACAGTTTGATGACGTTGTTATGATGCTGTGATGACACTGAAAACGTTGTGATGATGATGTGATAATGCTGTGATGATGGAGTGATGATGTATTTATGACATTGTGATTATGCCGAGATGATGCTTTGATGATGCAGTTATGATGCTGTGATGATGATGCACTCATGATGCAGTGAGGATGCAGTGATGATGCTGTGATGATGCTCTGATGATGACGAAGTGATGATGCTGTGATGATGTAGTGATGATGCAGTGATGTGTAGTGATGACGCTGTGATGATATTGTGATGATGCTGTGATTATGCGGAGATTATGCAGTGATTATGCAGTGATGATGCTGTCATGACAGTGTGATGATGCTGTGATGATGCTGCGATGTTGCTGTGAGGATGCTGTGATGATGCAGTGATTCTGAAGTAATGATGCTGTGATGGTGCAGTGATGATGCAGTGATGATGCAGTGATGATATGATGATGCAGTGATTATGCTGTAATAATTCTGTGACTATACTGAGATGATGCTGTAATGATGCATTGATGACACTGTGATGACGCTGTGTTGATGCTGTGAGGATGCTGTGATGATGCAGTGATTATGCAGTGATGATGCTGACATGAAACTGATGATGTTGTGATGATGATGTGATGATGCTATGATGATGCAGAGAGTAAGCAGTAATGATGCTGAGATGATGATGTGATGATGCTGTGATGATGCTCTGATGATGCTGTGATGACGCAGTGATGATTCTGTGATGATGCAGTGATGATGTAGTGATGACGCTGTGATGATACTGTGATTATGCTGTGATGATGCTGTGATTATGCGGTGATTATGCAGTGATGATGCTGTCATGACACTGTGATGATGATGCGATGATGCTGTGATGATGCTGCGATGTTGCTGTGAGGATGCTGTGATGATGCAGTGATTCTGCAGTAATGATGCTGTGATGATGCTGTGATGATGCAGTGATGACGCTGTGATGACTATGCGATGATGATGTGATGATGCTGTGATTATGCAGCTATAATGCTGTGATGATGCAGTGATTCTGCAGTAATGATGCTGTGATGGTGCTGTGATGATGCAGTGATGATGCAGTGATGACGATATGATGATGCAGTGATTATGCAGTGATTATGCTGTGACTATACTGAGATGATGCTGTAATGATGCATTGTTGACGTTGTGATGACGCTGTATTGATGCTGTGATGATGCTGTGATGATGCAGTGATTATGCAGTGATGATGCTGTGATGATGTGGTGATGATGCAGTGATTATGCAGTGATGATGCTGTGATGATGCAGTGATGATGCTGTGATGATATTGTGATGATGATATGAAGATGCTATGATGATTCAGTGATGATTCTGTGATGATGCATTTACGATACTGTGATGACGCTGTGATGATGTTGTTATGATGGTGTGATGATGCTGTGATGATATTTTGATGATACTGTGACAATGATGTGATGATGCAGCAATGATGCAGTGTTGATGATGTGATGATGCGGTGATGATGCAGTGATGATGCGGTGATGATGCAGTGATTATGCAGTGATGATACTGTGATGATGCGTTGGTGGTGCTGTGATGATGCTTGGATGATGCTTGGATGATTCAGTGATGATTCTGTGATGACACTGTGATGATGTGATGATACAGTGAATATACTGTGATGACACTATGATGATGCAGTGATTATGCAGAAATGATTCTGTGATGATGCTGAGATGATGTTGTTATGATGCAGTGATGATGCTTTGATGACGCTGTCGTGATGGTGAGATGACGCTGTCGTGATGCTTTGATGATGCTGTGATGACACTGTGATGATGCAGTGATGATACTGTGATGACGCTGTGAAAATGCAATGATTATGCAGAAATGATTCTGTGATGATGCTGAGATGATGCTGTGATGATGCAGTGAGTAAGCAGTGATGATGCAGTAATGATGCCATGATGATGCTGAGATGATGCTGTGATGGTGCAGTGATGGTGCAGTGATGATTCAGTGAGGACACTGTGATGATGCTGTGATTACAATCTGATGACGTAGTGATGATGCTGTGATGACCTTATGATGATGCTGTGATGATTCTGTGATGATGCTGTGATTATGCTGCTATGATGCAGTCATGATGCAGTGATGATGCTGAGATGACACTGATGATGCTGTGATAATGATGTGATGATGCTGTGATGATGTACTGATGACAGTGAAGATGCTATAATGATGATGTGATGATGCAGTGATGATGCTGTGATAATGTTCTGATGATGAAGCTATGATGTTATGATGCAGTGATGACACTGTCATGACGCTGTGATGATGCAGTGAGTAAGCAGTAATGATGCTGTGATGATGCTGAGATGATGATGTGATGATGCAGTGGTGATGCTCTGATGACGATGCAAAGATGCTGTGATGATGCAGTAATGATGCTGTGATGATTCTGTGATGATTTGGTGATGATGCTGTGATGACAGTTTGATGACGTTGTTATGATGCTGTGATGACACTGAAAACGTTGTGATGATGATGTGATAATGCTGTGATGATGGAGTGATGATGTATTTATGACATTGTGATTATGCCAAGATGATGCTTTGATGATGCAGTTATGATGCTGTGATGATGATGCACTCATGATGCAGTGAGGATGCAGTGATGATGCTGTGATGATGCTCTGATGATGACGAAGTGATGATGCTGTGATGATGTAGTGATGATGCAGTGATGTGTAGTGATGACGCTGTGATGATATTGTGATGATGATGTGATGATGCTGTGATTATGCGGAGATTATGCAGTGATTATGCAGTGATGATGCTGTCATGACAGTGTGATGATGCTGTGATGATGCTGCGATGTTGCTGTGAGGATGCTGTGATGATGCAGTGATTCTGAAGTAATGATGCTGTGATGGTGCTGTGATGATGCAGTGATGATGCAGTGATGATATGATGATGAAGTGATTATGCTGTAATAATTCTGTGACTATACTGAGATGATGCTGTAATGATGCATTGATGACACTGTGATGACGCTGTGTTGATGCTGTGAGGATGCTGTGATGATGCAGTGATTATGCAGTGATGATGCTGACATGAAACTGATGATGTTGTGATGATGATGTGATGATGCTATGATGATGCAGAGAGTAAGCAGTAATGATGCTGAGATGATGATGTGATGATGCTGTGATGATGCTCTGATGATGCTGTGATGACGCAGTGATGATTCTGTGATGATGCAGTGATGATGTAGTGATGACGCTGTGATGATACTGTGATTATGCTGTGATGATGCTGTGATTATGCGGTGATTATGCAGTGATGATGCTGTCATGACACTGTGATGATGATGCGATGATGCTGTGATGATGCTGCGATGTTGCTGTGAGGATGCTGTGATGATGCAGTGATTCTGCAGTAATGATGCTGTGATGATGCTGTGATGATGCAGTGATGACGCTGTGATGACTATGCGATGATGATGTGATGATGCTGTGATTATGCAGCTATGATGCTGTGATGATGCAGTGATTCTGCAGTAATGATGCTGTGATGGTGCTGTGATGATGCAGTGATGATGCAGTGATGACGATATGATGATGCAGTGATTATGCAGTGATTATGCTGTGACTATACTGAGATGATGCTGTAATGATGCATTGTTGACGTTGTGATGACGCTGTATTGATGCTGTGAGGATGCTGTGATGATGCAGTGATTATGCAGTGATGATGCTGTGATGACTCTGTGATGATGTTGTTATGATGCTGTGATGATGCTCTGATGATGCTGTGATGATGCAGTGATGATGCTGTGATGATGCAGTGATGATGCATTGATGATGTAGTGATGACGCTGTGATGATACTGTGATTATGCTGAGATGATGCTGTGATGATGTGATGATGCAGTGATGATTCACTGAGTAAGAAGTGATTATGTAGTGATGACGCTCTGATGACGCAGTGATGATGTTGTGATGATGTTGTGATAATGCAGTGATGATGCTGTGATGACACTGTAATGACGCTGTCGTGATGCTGTGATGACGTAGTCATGGTGTTGTAATGATGCTGTTATGACACTGTGATTATGCAGTGATGATGCTATGATGATGCTGTGATGATACAGTGATGACAATTTGATGATGTAGTGATGATGCTGTGATGACTCTATGATTATGCAGCTATGATGCTATGATGATGATGTGAGGATGAAGTGATTATGCATTTTTGATGCTGTGATGACGCTGTCATGATGCTGTGATGAAGCTGCGATGATGCAGTGATTATGCAGTTAGGACGCTTTGATGACACTGTGATGATGCATTTATGACACTGTAATGACGCTGTGATGATGTTGTGATGATGCAGTGAATAAGCAGTGATGATGCTGTGATGACGCTTTGATGATGTTGTGATTATGATGTGATGCAGTGATGATTTTGTGATGATGCAGTTTAGATGCAGTGACGATGCAGTTATGACGCTGTGATGACGCGGTGATGATGCTGTGATGATTTTGTTATGTTGTTGTGATGATGCAGTTATGATGATATGACGATGCTGTAACGATGCCGTGATGATGCAGTGATGATGCTGTGATGATGCTGTGATGATGCAGTAATGATGCTGTGATGATGCATGATGATGCTACGATGATGTTGTGATGATGCTGTGATGATGATGTGATGATGCTGCAATGATGCTGTGATGATTCTGTGATGATGTTGTGATGATGCTGTGATGACGCTGCGATAACACAGTGATGATGTGGTGATGCAGTAATGATGCTGTGACGACGCACTGATTCTGCTCTGATGATGCTGTAATGATGCAGTCATGATGCAATAATGATGATGCTGTGATGATGCAGTGATGATGTTGTTATGACGCTGTGATGAAGCTGTGATAATATTATGATGATGCTATGATGACATAGCGATGATGCTGTGAAGATTCTTTGATGACGATGTGATGACGATGTGATGATGCTCTGATGATGCTGTTATGACGCTGTGATGATGCTGTGATGGTTCTTTGATGATGCAGTGTTTATGCAGTTATGACGCTGTGATGACGCTGTGATGATGCTTTGATCATGCTGTTATGATGCAGTTATTATGACGCCATGATGTTGTGACAATGCAGTGATGATGCGGTGATGACGCTGTGATGATGCAGTGATGATGCAGTAATGACGCTGTGATGATTTTGTGATGATGCTCTGATGACGCAGTGATGATGCTGTGATGATGTAGTGATGATGCTGTGAAGACGCTCTCATGACACTGTCGTGAAGCTGTGATGATGATGTCGTGATGCTGTGATGATGCTGTGATGACGCTGTGATAACGCTGTGATGACGCTGTGATGATGCTCTATTGATGCTGTGATGATGCAGTAATAACGCTGTGATGACGCTCTTATAATTTTGTGATGATGCTGTGATGATACTGTGGTGATGCAGTGATGATGCAGTGATGACGCTGTGATGAGTCTCTGATGATGCTGAGATGACGCTGTGATGATGCAGTGATGACGCTGTGATGACACTATCGTGATTCTGTGATGATGATGTGATGATGCAGTAATGATGCTGTGATGATGCACTGATGATACTGTGATGACGTTGTGATAATGCAATGATTAGGCAGTAATGATGCTGTGATGATGCTGAGATGACACTGTGATGATGCAGTAATGGTGCAGTGATGATGCAGTTATGACACCGTGATAATGCTGTGATGGCGCAGTGAGTAAACAGTAATGATTCTGTGATGATGCAGTGATGATGATGTGATGATGCTGCGATGATGCTTTGATGATGCTGTGATGCTGCAGTGATGAAGCTGTGATGATTTTGTGATGATGCAGTTTAGATGCAGTGACGATGCAGTTATGACGCTGTGATGACGCGGTGATGATGCTGTGACGATGCTTTGATGATTTTGTTATGTTGTTGTGATGATGCAGTTATGATGATATGACGATGCTGTAACGATGCCGTGATGATGCTGTGATGATGCAGTGATGACGCTGCGGTGATGCTGTGATGATGCTGTGATGATACAGTCATGATGTTACGATGACGCTGTGATGATGCTGTAATGATGTTGTGATGATGCTGTCGTTACGCTATGATGATTCTGTGATTATGTAGCTAAAATGCTGTGATGATGATGTGATGATGTAGTGATGATGCAGTGGTGATGCTCTGATGACGATGCAAAGATGCTGTGATGATGCAGTAATGATGCTGTGATGATTCTGTGATGATGCTGTGATTATGCTGAGATTATGCTCAGATTATGCTCTGATGATGCAGTGATGGTACAGTGATGATTCAGTGAGGAGTCAGTGATGATGATGTGATTACGATGCGGAGATGCTGTGATCATGCAGTAAGGATGCAATGATGATGCTGTGATGACACTGTGATTATGTTGTGTTGATACTTGTAATGATGTTTTGATGACGATGTGATGATGCTGTGATGATGCAGTGATTATGCAGTGATGATGCTGTGATGATGTGGTGATGATGCAGTGATTATGCAGTGATGATGCTGTGATGATGCAGTGATGATGCTGTGATGATATTGTGATGATGATATGAAGATGCTATGATGATTCAGTGATGATTCTGTGATGATGCATTTACGATACTGTGATGACGCTGTGATGATGTTGTTATGATGGTGTGATGATGCTGTGATGATATTTTGATGATACTGTGACAATGATGTGATGATGCAGCAATGATGCAGTGTTGATGATGTGATGATGCGGTGATGATGCAGTGATTATGCAGTGATGATACTGTGATGATGCATTGGTGGTGCTGTGATGATGCTTGGATGATGCTTGGATGATTCAGTGATGATTCTGTGATGACACTGTGATGATGTGATGATGCAGTGAATATACTGTGATGACACTATGATGATGCAGTGATTATGCAGAAATGATTCTGTGATGATGCTGAGATGATGTTGTTATGATGCAGTGATGATGCTTTGATGACGCTGTCGTGATGGTGAGATGACGCTGTCGTGATGCTTTGATGATGCTGTGATGACACTGTGATGATGCAGTGATGATACTGTGATGACGCTGTGAAAATGCAATGATTATGCAGAAATGATTCTGTGATGATGCTGAGATGATGCTGTGATGATGCAGTGAGTAAGCAGTGATGATGCAGTAATGATGCCATGATGATGCTGAGATGATGCTGTGATGTTGCAGTGATGGTGCAGTGATGATTCAGTGAGGACACTGTGATGATGCTGTGATTACAATCTGATGACGTAGTGATGATGCTGTGATGACCTTATGATGATGCTGTGATGATTCTGTGATGATGCTGTGATTATGCTGCTATGATGCAGTCATGATGCAGTGATGATGCTGAGATGACACTGATGATGCTGTGATAATGATGTGATGATGCTGTGATGATGTACTGATGACAGTGAAGATGCTATAATGATGATGTGATGATGCAGTGATGATGCTGTGATAATGTTCTGATGATGAAGCTATGATGTTATGATGCAGTGATGACACTGTCATGACGCTGTGATGATGCAGTGAGTAAGCAGTAATGATGCTGTGATGATGCTGAGATGATGATGTGATGATGCAGTGGTGATGCTCTGATGACGATGCAAAGATGCTGTGATGATGCAGTAATGATGCTGTGATGATTCTGTGATGATTTGGTGATGATGCTGTGATGACAGTTTGACGACGTTGTTATGATGCTGTGATGACACTGAAAACGTTGTGATGATGATGTGATAATGCTGTGATGATGGAGTGATGATGTATTTATGACATTGTGATTATGCCGAGATGATGCTTTGATGATGCAGTTATGATGCTGTGATGATGATGCACTCATGATGCAGTGAGGATGCAGTGATGATGCTGTGATGATGCTCTGATGATGACGAAGTGATGATGCTGTGATGATGTAGTGATGATGCAGTGATGTGTAGTGATGACGCTGTGATGATATTGTGATGATGATGTGATGATGCTGTGATTATGCGGAGATTATGCAGTGATTATGCAGTGATGATGCTGTCATGACAGTGTGATGATGCTGTGATGATGCTGCGATGTTGCTGTGAGGATGCTGTGATGATGCAGTGATTCTGAAGTAATGATGCTGTGATGGTGCTGTGATGATGCAGTGATGATGCAGTGATGATGCAGTGATGATATGATGATGCAGTGATTATGCTGTAATAATTCTGTGACTATACTGAGATGATGCTGTAATGATGCATTGATGACGCTGTGATGACGCTGTGTTGATGCTGTGAGGATGCTGTGATGATGCAGTGATGATGCTGACATGAAACTGATGATGTTGTGATGATGATGTGATGATGCTATGATGATGCAGTGAGTAAGCAGTAATGATGCTGAGATGATGATGTGATGATGCTGTGATGATGCTCTGATGATGCTGTGATGACGCAGTGATGATTCTGTGATGATGCAGTGATGATGTAGTGATGACGCTGTGATGATACTGTGATTATGCTGTGATGATGCTGTGATTATGCGGTGATTATGCAGTGATGATGCTGTCATGACACTGTGATGATGATGCGATGATGCTGTGATGATGCTGCGATGTTGCTGTGAGGATGCTGTGATGATGCAGTGATTCTGCAGTAATGATGCTGTGATGATGCTGTGATGATGCAGTGATGACGCTGTGATGACTATGCGATGATGATGTGATGATGCTGTGATTATGCAGCTATGATGCTGTGATGATGATGTGAGGATGAAGTGATTATGCATTTTTGATGCTGTGATGACGCTGTCATGATGCTGTGATGAAGCTGCGATGATGCAGTGATGATGCAGTGATGACGATATGATGATGCAGTGATTATGCAGTGATGATGCAGTGATGATGCATTGATGATGTAGTGATGACGCTGTGATGATACTGTGATTATGCTGAGATGATGCTGTGATGATGTGATGATGCAGTGATGATTCACTGAGTAAGAAGTGATTATGTAGTGATGACGCTCTGATGACGCAGTGATGATGTTGTGATGATGTTGTGATAATGCAGTGATGATGCTGTGATGACACTGTAATGACGCTGTCGTGATGCTGTGATGACGTAGTCATGGTGTTGTAATGATGCTGTTATGACACTGTGATTATGCAGTGATGATGCTATGATGATGCTGTGATGATACAGTGATGACAATTTGATGATGTAGTGATGATGCTGTGATGACTCTATGATTATGCAGCTATGATGCTATAATGATGATGTGAGGATGAAATGATTATGCATTTTTGATGCTGTGATGACGCTGTCATGATGCTGTGATGAAGCTGCGATGATGCAGTGATTATGCAGTTAGGATGCTTTGATGACACTGTGATGATGCATTTATGACTCTGTAATGACGCTGTGATGATGTTGTGATGATGCAGTGAATAAGCAGTAATGATACTGTGATGATGCTGAGATGATGCTGTGATAACGCAGTGATGATGCTGTGATGACGCTTTGATGATGTTGTGATTATGATGTGATGCAGTGATGATTTTGTGATGATGCAGTTTAGATGCAGTGACGATGCAGTTATGACGCTGTGATGACGCGGTGATGATGCTTTGATGATTTTGTTATGTTGTTGTGATGATGCAGTTATGATGATATGACGATGCTGTAACGATGCCGTGATGATGCAGTGATGATGCTGTGATTATTCAGTGATGATGCAGTGATGATGCTGTGATGATGCTGTGATGATGCAGTAATGATGCTGTGATGATGCATGATGATGCTACGATGATGTTGTGATGATGCTGTGATGATGATGTGATGATGCTGCAATGATGCTGTGATGATTCTGTGATGATGTTGTGATGATGCTGTGATGACGCTGCGATAACACAGTGATGATGTGGTGATGCAGTAATGATGCTGTGACGACGCACTGATTCTGCTCTGATGATGCTGTAATGATGCAGTCATGATGCAATAATGATGATGCTGTGATGATGCAGTGATGATGTTGTTATGACGCTGTGATGAAGCTGTGATAATATTATGATGATGCTATGATGACATAGCGATGATGCTGTGAAGATTCTTTGATGACGATGTGATGACGATGTGATGATGCTCTGATGATGCTGTTATGATGCTGTGATGATGCTGTGATGGTTCTTTGATGATGCAGTGTTTATGCAGTTATGACGCTGTGATGACGCTGTGATGATGCTTTGATCATGCTGTTATGATGCAGTTATTATGACGCCATGATGTTGTGACAATGCAGTGATGATGCGGCGATGACGCTGTGATGATGCAGTGATGATGCAGTAATGACGCTGTGATGATTTTGTGATGATGCTCTGATGACGCAGTGATGATGCTGTGATGATGTAGTGATGATGCTGTGAAGACGCTCTCATGACACTGTCGTGAAGCTGTGATGATGATGTCGTGATGCTGTGATGATGCTGTGATGACGCTGTGATAACGCTGTGATGACGCTGTGATGATGCTCTATTGATGCTGTGATGATGCAGTAATAACGCTGTGATGACGCTCTTATAATTTTGTGATGATGCTGTGATGATACTGTGGTGATGCAGTGATGATGCAGTGATGACGCTGTGATGAGTCTCTGATGATGCTGAGATGACGCTGTGATGATGCAGTGATGACGCTGTGATGACACTATCGTGATTCTGTGATGATGATGTGATGATGCAGTAATGATGCTGTGATGATGCACTGATGATACTGTGATGACGTTGTGATAATGCAATGATTAGGCAGGAATGATGCTGTGATGATGCTGAGATGACACTGTGATGATGCAGTAATGGTGCAGTGATGATGCAGTTATGACACCGTGATAATGCTGTGATGCCGCAGTGAGTAAACAGTAATGATTCTGTGATGATGCAGTGATGATGATGTGATGATGCTGCGATGATGCTTTGATGATGCTGTGATGCTGCAGTGATGAAGCTGTGATGATTTTGTGATGATGCAGTTTAGATGCAGTGACGATGCAGTTATGACGCTGTGATGACGCGGTGATGATGCTGTGACGATGCTTTGATGATTTTGTTATGTTGTTGTGATGATGCAGTTATGATGATATGACGATGCTGTAACGATGCCGTGATGATGCTGTGATGATGCTGTGATGACGCTGCGGTGATGCTGTGATGATGCTGTGATGATACAGTCATGATGTTACGATGACGCTGTGATGATGCTGTAATGATGTTGTGATGATGCTGTCGTTACGCTATGATGATTCTGTGATTATGTAGCTAAAATGCTGTGATGATGATGTGATGATGTAGTGATGATGCAGTGGTGATGCTCTGATGACGATGCAAAGATGCTGTGATGATGCAGTAATGATGCTGTGATGATTCTGTGATGATGCTGTGATTATGCTGAGATTATGCTCAGATTATGCTCTGATGATGCAGTGATGGTACAGTGATGATTCAGTGAGGAGTCAGTGATGATGATGTGATTACGATGCGGAGATGCTGTGATCATGCAGTAAGGATGCAATGATGATGCTGTGATGACACTGTGATTATGTTGTGTTGATACTTGTAATGATGTTTTGATGACGATGTGATGATGCTGTGATGATGCAGTGATTATGCAGTGATGATGCTGTGATGATGTGGTGATGATGCAGTGATTATGCAGTGATGATGCTGTGATGATGCAGTGATGATGCTGTGATGATATTGTGATGATGATATGAAGATGCTATGATGATTCAGTGATGATTCTGTGATGATGCATTTACGATACTGTGATGACGCTGTGATGATGTTGTTATGATGGTGTGATGATGCTGTGATGATATTTTGATGATACTGTGACAATGATGTGATGATGCAGCAATGATGCAGTGTTGATGCAGTGATGATGCGGTGATGATGCAGTGATTATGCAGTGATGATACTGTGATGATGCATTGGTGGTGCTGTGATGATGCTTGGATGATGCTTGGATGATTCAGTGATGATTCTGTGATGACACTGTGATGATGTGATGATGCAGTGAATATACTGTGATGACACTATGATGATGCAGTGATTATGCAGAAATGATTCTGTGATGATGCTGAGATGATGTTGTTATGATGCAGTGATGATGCTTTGATGACGCTGTCGTGATGGTGAGATGACGCTGTCGTGATGCTTTGATGATGCTGTGATGACACTGTGATGATGCAGTGATGATACTGTGATGACGCTGTGAAAATGCAATGATTATGCAGAAATGATTCTGTGATGATGCTGAGATGATGCTGTGATGATGCAGTGAGTAAGCAGTGATGATGCAGTAATGATGCCATGATGATGCTGAGATGATGCTGTGATGGTGCAGTGATGGTGCAGTGATGATTCAGTGAGGACACTGTGATGATGCTGTGATTACAATTTGATGACGTAGTGATGATGCTGTGATGACCTTATGATGATGCTGTGATGATTCTGTGATGATGCTGTGATTATGCTGCTATGATGCAGTCATGATGCAGTGATGATGCTGAGATGACACTGATGATGCTGTGATAATGATGTGATGATGCTGTGATGATGTATTGATGACAGTGAAGATGCTATAATGATGATGTGATGATGCAGTGATGATGCTGTGATAATGTTCTGATGATGAAGCTATGATGTTATGATGCAGTGATGACACTGTCATGACGCTGTGATGATGCAGTGAGTAAGCAGTAATGATGCTGTGATGATGCTGAGATGATGATGTGATGATGCAGTGGTGATGCTCTGATGACGATGCAAAGATGCTGTGATGATGCAGTAATGATGCTGTGATGATTCTGTGATGATTTGGTGATGATGCTGTGATGACAGTTTGATGACGTTGTTATGATGCTGTGATGACACTGAAAACGTTGTGATGATGATGTGATAATGCTGTGATGATGGAGTGATGATGTATTTATGACATTGTGATTATGCCAAGATGATGCTTTGATGATGCAGTTATGATGCTGTGATGATGATGCACTCATGATGCAGTGAGGATGCAGTGATGATGCTGTGATGATGCTCTGATGATGACGAAGTGATGATGCTGTGATGATGTAGTGATGATGCAGTGATGTGTAGTGATGACGCTGTGATGATATTGTGATGATGATGTGATGATGCTGTGATTATGCGGAGATTATGCAGTGATTATGCAGTGATGATGCTGTCATGACAGTGTGATGATGCTGTGATGATGCTGCGATGTTGCTGTGAGGATGCTGTGATGATGCAGTGATTCTGAAGTAATGATGCTGTGATGGTGCTGTGATGATGCAGTGATGATGCAGTGATGATGCAGTGATGATATGATGATGCAGTGATTATGCTGTAATAATTCTGTGACTATACTGAGATGATGCTGTAATGATGCATTGATGACGCTGTGATGACGCTGTGTTGATGCTGTGAGGATGCTATGATGATGCAGTGATGATGCTGACATGAAACTGATGATGTTGTGATGATGATGTGATGATGCTATGATGATGCAGTGAGTAAGCAGTAATGATGCTGAGATGATGATGTGATGATGCTGTGATGATGCTCTGATGATGCTGTGATGATGCTCTGATGATGCTGTGATGACGCAGTGATGATTCTGTGATGATGTAGTGATGACGCTGTGATGATACTGTGATTATGCTGTGATGATGCTGTGATTATGCGGTGATTATGCAGTGATGATGCTGTCATGACACTGTGATGATGATGCGATGATGTTGTGATGATGCTGCGATGTTGCTGTGAGGATGCTGTGATGATGCAGTGATTCTGCAGTAATGATGCTGTGATGATGCTGTGATGATGCAGTGATGACCCGGTGATGACTATGCGATGATGATGTGATGATGCTGTGATTATGCAGCTATGATGCTGTGATGATGCTGTGATTATGCGGTGATTATGCAGTGATGATGCTGTCATGACACTGTGATGATGATGCGATGATGTTGTGATGATGCTGCGATGTTGCTGTGAGGATGCTGTGATGATGCAGTGATTCTGAAGTAATGATGCTGTGATGGTGCTGTGATGATGCAGTGATGATGCAGTGATGACGATATGATGATGCAGTGATTATGCAGTGATGATGCTGTGATGATGCATTGTTGACGTTGTGATGACGCTGTATTGATGCTGTGAGGATGCTGTGATGATGCAGTGATTATGCAGTGATGATGCTGTGATGACTCTGTGATGATGTTGTGATGATGCTGTGATGATGCTCTGATGATGCTGTGATGATGCAGTGATGATGCTGTGATGATGCAGTGATGATGCATTGATGATGTAGTGATGACGCTGTGATGATACTGTGATTATGCTGAGATGATGCTGTGATGATGTGATGATGCAGTGATGATTCACTGAGTAAGAAGTGATTATGTAGTGATGACGCTCTGATGACGCAGTGATGATGTTGTGATGATGTTGTGATAATGCAGTGATGATGCTGTGATGACACTGTAATGACGCTGTCGTGATGCTGTGATGACGTAGTCATGGTGTTGTAATGATGCTGTTATGACACTGTGATTATGCAGTGATGATGCTATGATGATGCTGTGATGATACAGTGATGACAATTTGATGATGTAGTGATGATGCTGTGATGACTCTATGATTATGCAGCTATGATGCTATGATGATGATGTGAGGATGAAGTGATTATGCATTTTTGATGCTGTGATGACGCTGTCATGATGCTGTGATGAAGCTGCGATGATGCAGTGATTATGCAGTTAGGACGCTTTGATGACACTGTGATGATGCATTTATGACACTGTAATGACGCTGTGATGATGTTGTGATGATGCAGTGAATAAGCAGTAATGATACTGTGATGATGCTGAGATGATGCTGTGATAACGCAGTGATGATGCTGTGATGACGCTTTGATGATGTTGTGATTATGATGTGATGCAGTGATGATTTTTTGATGATGCAGTTTAGATGCAGTGACGATGCAGTTATGACGCTGTGATGACGCGGTGATGATGCTGTGATGATGCTTTGATGATTTTGTTATGTTGTTGTGATGATGCAGTTATGATGATATGACGATGCTGTAACGATGCCGTGATGATGCTGTGATGATGCCGTGATGATGCAGTGATGATGCTGTGATGATGCTGTGATGATGCAGTAATGATGCTGTGATGATGCATGATGATGCTACGATGATGTTGTGATGATGCTGTGATGATGATGTGATGATGCTGCAATGATGCTGTGATGATTCTGTGATGATGCTGTGATGATGCTGCGATAACACAGTGATGATGTGGTGATGCAGTAATGATGCTGTGACGACGCACTGATTCTGCTCTGATGATGCTGTAATGATGCAGTCATGATGCAATAATGATGATGCTGTGATGATGTAGTGATGATGTTGTTATGACGCTGTGATGAAGCTGTGATAATATTATGATGATGCTATGATGACATAGCGATGATGCTGTGAAGATTCTTTGATGACGATGTGATGACGATGTGATGATGCTCTGATGATGCTGTTATGATGCAGTTATTATGACGCCATGATGTTGTGACAATGCAGTGATGATGCGGTGATGACGCTGTGATGATGCAGTGATGATGCAGTAATGACGCTGTGATGATTTTGTGATGATGCTCTGATGACGCAGTGATGATGCTGTGATGATGTAGTGATGATGCTGTGAAGACGCTCTCATGACACTGTCGTGAAGCTGTGATGATGATGTCGTGATGCTGTGATGATGCTGTGATGACGCTGTGATAACGCTGTGATGACGCTGTGATGATGCTCTATTGATGCTGTGATGATGCAGTAATAACGCTGTGATGACGCTCTTATAATTTTGTGATGATGCTGTGATGATACTGTGGTGATGCAGTGATGATGCAGTGATGACGCTGTGATGAGTCTCTGATGATGCTGAGATGACGCTGTCATGATGCAGTGATGACGCTGTGATGACGCTCTTATAATTTTGTGATGATGCTGTGATGATACTGTGGTGATGCAGTGATGATGCAGTGATGACGCTGTGATGAGTCTCTGATGATGCTGAGATGACACTGTGATGATGCAGTAATGGTGCAGTGATGATGCAGTTATGACACCGTGATAATGCTGTGATGCCGCAGTGAGTAAACAGTAATGATTCTGTGATGATGCAGTGATGATGATGTGATGATGCTGCGATGATGCTTTGATGATGCTGTGATGCTGCAGTGATGAAGCTGTGATGATTTTGTGATGATGCAGTTTAGATGCAGTGACGATGCAGTTATGACGCTGTGATGACGCGGTGATGATGCTGTGACGATGCTTTGATGATTTTGTTATGTTGTTGTGATGATGCAGTTATGATGATACGACGATGCTGTAACGATGCCGTGATGATGCTGTGATGATGCTGTGATGATGCAGTGATGACGCTGCGGTGATGTTGTGATGATGCTGTAATGATGTTGTGATGATGCTGTCGTTACGCTATGATGATTCTGTGATTATGTAGCTAAAATGCTGTGATGATGATGGGATGATGTAGTGATGATGCAGTGGTGATGCTCTGATGACGATGCAAAGATGCTGTGATGATGCAGTAATGATGCTGTGATGATTCTGTGATGATGCTGTGATTATGCTGAGATTATGCTCAGATTATGCTCTGATGATGCAGTGATGGTACAGTGATGATTCAGTGAGGAGTCAGTGATGATGATGTGATTACGATGCGGAGATGCTGTGATCATGCAGTAAGGATGCAATGATGATGCTGTGATGACACTGTGATTATGTTGTGTTGATACTTGTAATGATGTTTTGATGACGATGTGATGATGCTGTGATGATGCAGTGATTATGCAGTGATGATGCTGTGATGATGTGGTGATGATGCAGTGATTATGCAGTGATGATGCTGTGATGATGCAGTGATGATGCTGTGATGATATTGTGATGATGATATGAAGATGCTATGATGATTCAGTGATGATTCTGTGATGATGCATTTACGATACTGTGATGACGCTGTGATGATGTTGTTATGATGGTGTGATGATGCTGTGATGATATTTTGATGATACTGTGACAATGATGTGATGATGCAGCAATGATGCAGTGTTGATGATGTGATGATGCGGTGATGATGCAGTGATTATGCAGTGATGATACTGTGATGATGCATTGGTGGTGCTGTGATGATGCTTGGATGATGCTTGGATGATTCAGTGATGATTCTGTGATGACACTGTGATGATGTGATGATGCAGTGAATATACTGTGATGACACTATGATGATGCAGTGATTATGCAGAAATGATTCTGTGATGATGCTGAGATGATGTTGTTATGATGCAGTGATGATGCTTTGATGACGCTGTCGTGATGGTGAGATGACGCTGTCGTGATGCTTTGATGATGCTGTGATGACACTGTGATGATGCAGTGATGATACTGTGATGACGCTGTGAAAATGCAATGATTATGCAGAAATGATTCTGTGATGATGCTGAGATGATGCTGTGATGATGCAGTGAGTAAGCAGTGATGATGCAGTAATGATGCCATGATGATGCTGAGATGATGCTGTGATGTTGCAGTGATGGTGCAGTGATGATTCAGTGAGGACACTGTGATGATGCTGTGATTACAATTTGATGACGTAGTGATGATGCTGCGATGACCTTATGATGATGCTGTGATGATTCTGTGATGATGCTGTGATTATGCTGCTATGATGCAGTCATGATGCAGTGATGATGCTGAGATGACACTGATGATGCTGTGATAATGATGTGATGATGCTGTGATGATGTACTGATGACAGTGAAGATGCTATAATGATGATGTGATGATGCAGTGATGATGCTGTGATAATGTTCTGATGATGAAGCTATGATGTTATGATGCAGTGATGACACTGTCATGACGCTGTGATGATGCAGTGAGTAAGCAGTAATGATGCTGTGATGATGCTGAGATGATGATGTGATGATGCAGTGGTGATGCTCTGATGACGATGCAAAGATGCTGTGATGATGCAGTAATGATGCTGTGATGATTCTGTGATGATTTGGTGATGATGCTGTGATGACAGTTTGATGACGTTGTTATGATGCTGTGATGACACTGAAAACGTTGTGATGATGATGTGATAATGCTGTGATGATGGAGTGATGATGTATTTATGACATTGTGATTATGCCGAGATGATGCTTTGATGATGCAGTTATGATGCTGTGATGATGATGCACTCATGATGCAGTGAGGATGCAGTGATGATGCTGTGATGATGCTCTGATGATGACGAAGTGATGATGCTGTGATGATGTAGTGATGATGCAGTGATGTGTAGTGATGACGCTGTGATGATATTGTGATGATGATGTGATGATGCTGTGATTATGCGGAGATTATGCAGTGATGATGCTGTCATGACAGTGTGATGATGCTGTGATGATGCTGCGATGTTGCTGTGAGGATGCTGTGATGATGCAGTGATTCTGAAGTAATGATGCTGTGATGGTGCTGTGATGATGCAGTGATGATGCAGTGATGATGCAGTGATGATATGATGATGCAGTGATTATGCTGTAATAATTCTGTGACTATACTGAGATGATGCTGTAATGATGCATTGATGACGCTGTGATGACGCTGTGTTGATGCTGTGAGGATGCTGTGATGATGCAGTGATGATGCTGACATGAAACTGATGATGTTGTGATGATGTTGTGATGATGCTATGATGATGCAGTGAGTAAGCAGTAATGATGCTGAGATGATGATGTGATGATGCTGTGATGACGCAGTGATGATGCTGAGATGATGCAGTGATGATGTGATGACGCTGTGATGATACTGTGATTATGCTGTGATGATGCTGTGATTATGCGGTGATTATGCAGTGATGATGCTGTCATGACACTGTGATGATGATGCGATGATGCTGTGATGATGCTGTGATTATGCAGCTATGATGCTGTGATGATGCAGTGATTCTGCAGTAATGATGCTGTGATGGTGCTGTGATGATGCAGTGATGATGTAGTGATGACGATATGATGATGCAGTGATTATGCAGTGATTATGCTGTGACTATACTGAGATGATGCTGTAATGATGCATTGTTGACGTTGTGATGACGCTGTATTGATGCTGTGAGGATGCTGTGATGATGCAGTGATTATGCAGTGATGATGCTGTGATGACTCTGTGATGATGTTGTGATGATGCTGCGATGATGCTCTGATGATGCTGTGATGATGCAGTGATGATGCTGTGATGATACAGTGATGATGCATTGATGATGTAGTGATGACGCTGTGATGATACTGTGATTATGCTGAGATGATGCTGTGATGATGTGATGATGCAGTGATGATTCACTGAGTAAGAAGTGATTATGTAGTGATGACGCTCTGATGACGCAGTGATGATGTTGTGATGATGTTGTGATAATGCAGTGATGATGCTGTGATGACACTGTAATGACGCTGTCGTGATGCTGTGATGACGTAGTCATGGTGTTGTAATGATGCTGTTATGACACTGTGATTATGCAGTGATGATGCTATGATGATGCTGTGATGATACAGTGGTGACAATTTGATGATGTAGTGATGATGCTGTGATGACTCTATGATTATGCAGCTATGATGCTATGATGATGATGTGAGGATGAAGTGATTATGCATTTTTGATGCTGTGATGACGCTGTCATGATGCTGTGATGAAGCTGCGATGATGCAGTGATTATGCAGTTAGGACGCTTTGATGACACTGTGATGATGCATTTATGACACTGTAATGACGCTGTGATGATGTTGTGATGATGCAGTGAATAAGCAGTAATGATACTGTGATGATGCTGAGATGATGCTGTGATAACGCAGTGATGATGCTGTGATGACGCTTTGATGATGTTGTGATTATGATGTGATGCAGTGATGATTTTTTGATGATGCAGTTTAGATGCAGTGACGATGCAGTTATGACGCTGTGATGACGCGGTGATGATGCTGTGATGATGCTTTGATGATTTTGTTATGTTGTTGTGATGATGCAGTTATGATGATATGACGATGCTGTAACGATGCCGTGATGATGCAGTGATGATGCTGTGATTATTCAGTGATGATGCAGTGATGATGCTGTGATGATGCTGTGATGATGCAGTAATGATGCTGTGATGATGCATGATGATGCTACGATGATGTTGTGATGACGCTGTGATGATGATGTGATGATGCTGCAATGATGCTGTGATGATTCTGTGATGATGCAGTGATGATGCTGTGATAATGTTCTGATGATGAAGCTATGATGTTATGATGCAGTGATGACACTGTCATGACGCTGTGATGATGCAGTGAGTAAGCAGTAATGATGCTGTGATGATGCTGAGATGATGATGTGATGATGCAGTGGTGATGCTCTGATGACGATGCAAAGATGCTGTGATGATGCAGTAATGATGCTGTGATGATTCTGTGATGATTTGGTGATGATGCTGTGATGACAGTTTGATGACGTTGTTATGATGCTGTGATGACACTGAAAACGTTGTGATGATGATGTGATAATGCTGTGATGATGGAGTGATGATGTATTTATGACATTGTGATTATGCCAAGATGATGCTTTGATGATGCAGTTATGATGCTGTGATGATGATGCACTCATGATGCAGTGAGGATGCAGTGATGATGCTGTGATGATGCTCTGATGATGACGAAGTGATGATGCTGTGATGATGTAGTGATGATGCAGTGATGTGTAGTGATGACGCTGTGATGATATTGTGATGATGATGTGATGATGCTGTGATTATGCGGAGATTATGCAGTGATTATGCAGTGATGATGCTGTCATGACAGTGTGATGATGCTGTGATGATGCTGCGATGTTGCTGTGAGGATGCTGTGATGATGCAGTGATTCTGAAGTAATGATGCTGTGATGGTGCTGTGATGATGCAGTGATGATGCAGTGATGATGCAGTGATGATATGATGATGCAGTGATTATGCTGTAATAATTCTGTGACTATACTGAGATGATGCTGTAATGATGCATTGATGACGCTGTGATGACGCTGTGTTGATGCTGTGAGGATGCTATGATGATGCAGTGATGATGCTGACATGAAACTGATGATGTTGTGATGATGATGTGATGATGCTATGATGATGCAGTGAGTAAGCAGTAATGATGCTGAGATGATGATGTGATGATGCTGTGATGATGCTCTGATGATGCTGTGATGATGCTCTGATGATGCTGTGATGACGCAGTGATGATTCTGTGATGATGTAGTGATGACGCTGTGATGATACTGTGATTATGCTGTGATGATGCTGTGATTATGCGGTGATTATGCAGTGATGATGCTGTCATGACACTGTGATGATGATGCGATGATGTTGTGATGATGCTGCGATGTTGCTGTGAGGATGCTGTGATGATGCAGTGATTCTGCAGTAATGATGCTGTGATGATGCTGTGATGATGCAGTGATGACCCGGTGATGACTATGCGATGATGATGTGATGATGCTGTGATTATGCAGCTATGATGCTGTGATGATGCTGTGATTATGCGGTGATTATGCAGTGATGATGCTGTCATGACACTGTGATGATGATGCGATGATGTTGTGATGATGCTGCGATGTTGCTGTGAGGATGCTGTGATGATGCAGTGATTCTGAAGTAATGATGCTGTGATGGTGCTGTGATGATGCAGTGATGATGCAGTGATGACGATATGATGATGCAGTGATTATGCAGTGATGATGCTGTGATGATGCATTGTTGACGTTGTGATGACGCTGTATTGATGCTGTGAGGATGCTGTGATGATGCAGTGATTATGCAGTGATGATGCTGTGATGACTCTGTGATGATGTTGTGATGATGCTGTGATGATGCTCTGATGATGCTGTGATGATGCAGTGATGATGCTGTGATGATGCAGTGATGATGCATTGATGATGTAGTGATGACGCTGTGATGATACTGTGATTATGCTGAGATGATGCTGTGATGATGTGATGATGCAGTGATGATTCACTGAGTAAGAAGTGATTATGTAGTGATGACGCTCTGATGACGCAGTGATGATGTTGTGATGATGTTGTGATAATGCAGTGATGATGCTGTGATGACACTGTAATGACGCTGTCGTGATGCTGTGATGACGTAGTCATGGTGTTGTAATGATGCTGTTATGACACTGTGATTATGCAGTGATGATGCTATGATGATGCTGTGATGATACAGTGATGACAATTTGATGATGTAGTGATGATGCTGTGATGACTCTATGATTATGCAGCTATGATGCTATGATGATGATGTGAGGATGAAGTGATTATGCATTTTTGATGCTGTGATGACGCTGTCATGATGCTGTGATGAAGCTGCGATGATGCAGTGATTATGCAGTTAGGACGCTTTGATGACACTGTGATGATGCATTTATGACACTGTAATGACGCTGTGATGATGTTGTGATGATGCAGTGAATAAGCAGTAATGATACTGTGATGATGCTGAGATGATGCTGTGATAACGCAGTGATGATGCTGTGATGACGCTTTGATGATGTTGTGATTATGATGTGATGCAGTGATGATTTTTTGATGATGCAGTTTAGATGCAGTGACGATGCAGTTATGACGCTGTGATGACGCGGTGATGATGCTGTGATGATGCTTTGATGATTTTGTTATGTTGTTGTGATGATGCAGTTATGATGATATGACGATGCTGTAACGATGCCGTGATGATGCTGTGATGATGCCGTGATGATGCAGTGATGATGCTGTGATGATGCTGTGATGATGCAGTAATGATGCTGTGATGATGCATGATGATGCTACGATGATGTTGTGATGATGCTGTGATGATGATGTGATGATGCTGCAATGATGCTGTGATGATTCTGTGATGATGCTGTGATGATGCTGCGATAACACAGTGATGATGTGGTGATGCAGTAATGATGCTGTGACGACGCACTGATTCTGCTCTGATGATGCTGTAATGATGCAGTCATGATGCAATAATGATGATGCTGTGATGATGTAGTGATGATGTTGTTATGACGCTGTGATGAAGCTGTGATAATATTATGATGATGCTATGATGACATAGCGATGATGCTGTGAAGATTCTTTGATGACGATGTGATGACGATGTGATGATGCTCTGATGATGCTGTTATGATGCAGTTATTATGACGCCATGATGTTGTGACAATGCAGTGATGATGCGGTGATGACGCTGTGATGATGCAGTGATGATGCAGTAATGACGCTGTGATGATTTTGTGATGATGCTCTGATGACGCAGTGATGATGCTGTGATGATGTAGTGATGATGCTGTGAAGACGCTCTCATGACACTGTCGTGAAGCTGTGATGATGATGTCGTGATGCTGTGATGATGCTGTGATGACGCTGTGATAACGCTGTGATGACGCTGTGATGATGCTCTATTGATGCTGTGATGATGCAGTAATAACGCTGTGATGACGCTCTTATAATTTTGTGATGATGCTGTGATGATACTGTGGTGATGCAGTGATGATGCAGTGATGACGCTGTGATGAGTCTCTGATGATGCTGAGATGACGCTGTCATGATGCAGTGATGACGCTGTGATGACGCTCTTATAATTTTGTGATGATGCTGTGATGATACTGTGGTGATGCAGTGATGATGCAGTGATGACGCTGTGATGAGTCTCTGATGATGCTGAGATGACACTGTGATGATGCAGTAATGGTGCAGTGATGATGCAGTTATGACACCGTGATAATGCTGTGATGCCGCAGTGAGTAAACAGTAATGATTCTGTGATGATGCAGTGATGATGATGTGATGATGCTGCGATGATGCTTTGATGATGCTGTGATGCTGCAGTGATGAAGCTGTGATGATTTTGTGATGATGCAGTTTAGATGCAGTGACGATGCAGTTATGACGCTGTGATGACGCGGTGATGATGCTGTGACGATGCTTTGATGATTTTGTTATGTTGTTGTGATGATGCAGTTATGATGATACGACGATGCTGTAACGATGCCGTGATGATGCTGTGATGATGCTGTGATGATGCAGTGATGACGCTGCGGTGATGTTGTGATGATGCTGTAATGATGTTGTGATGATGCTGTCGTTACGCTATGATGATTCTGTGATTATGTAGCTAAAATGCTGTGATGATGATGGGATGATGTAGTGATGATGCAGTGGTGATGCTCTGATGACGATGCAAAGATGCTGTGATGATGCAGTAATGATGCTGTGATGATTCTGTGATGATGCTGTGATTATGCTGAGATTATGCTCAGATTATGCTCTGATGATGCAGTGATGGTACAGTGATGATTCAGTGAGGAGTCAGTGATGATGATGTGATTACGATGCGGAGATGCTGTGATCATGCAGTAAGGATGCAATGATGATGCTGTGATGACACTGTGATTATGTTGTGTTGATACTTGTAATGATGTTTTGATGACGATGTGATGATGCTGTGATGATGCAGTGATTATGCAGTGATGATGCTGTGATGATGTGGTGATGATGCAGTGATTATGCAGTGATGATGCTGTGATGATGCAGTGATGATGCTGTGATGATATTGTGATGATGATATGAAGATGCTATGATGATTCAGTGATGATTCTGTGATGATGCATTTACGATACTGTGATGACGCTGTGATGATGTTGTTATGATGGTGTGATGATGCTGTGATGATATTTTGATGATACTGTGACAATGATGTGATGATGCAGCAATGATGCAGTGTTGATGATGTGATGATGCGGTGATGATGCAGTGATTATGCAGTGATGATACTGTGATGATGCATTGGTGGTGCTGTGATGATGCTTGGATGATGCTTGGATGATTCAGTGATGATTCTGTGATGACACTGTGATGATGTGATGATGCAGTGAATATACTGTGATGACACTATGATGATGCAGTGATTATGCAGAAATGATTCTGTGATGATGCTGAGATGATGTTGTTATGATGCAGTGATGATGCTTTGATGACGCTGTCGTGATGGTGAGATGACGCTGTCGTGATGCTTTGATGATGCTGTGATGACACTGTGATGATGCAGTGATGATACTGTGATGACGCTGTGAAAATGCAATGATTATGCAGAAATGATTCTGTGATGATGCTGAGATGATGCTGTGATGATGCAGTGAGTAAGCAGTGATGATGCAGTAATGATGCCATGATGATGCTGAGATGATGCTGTGATGGTGCAGTGATGGTGCAGTGATGATTCAGTGAGGACACTGTGATGATGCTGTGATTACAATTTGATGACGTAGTGATGATGCTGTGATGACCTTATGATGATGCTGTGATGATTCTGTGATGATGCTGTGATTATGCTGCTATGATGCAGTCATGATGCAGTGATGATGCTGAGATGACACTGATGATGCTGTGATAATGATGTGATGATGCTGTGATGATGTACTGATGACAGTGAAGATGCTATAATGATGATGTGATGATGCAGTGATGATGCTGTGATAATGTTCTGATGATGAAGCTATGATGTTATGATGCAGTGATGACACTCATGACGCTGTGATGATGCAGTGAGTAAGCAGTAATGATGCTGTGATGATGCTGAGATGATGATGTGATGATGCAGTGGTGATGCTCTGATGACGATGCAAAGATGCTGTGATGATGCAGTAATGATGCTGTGATGATTCTGTGATGATTTGGTGATGATGCTGTGATGACAGTTTGATGACGTTGTTATGATGCTGTGATGACACTGAAAACGTTGTGATGATGATGTGATAATGCTGTGATGATGGAGTGATGATGTATTTATGACATTGTGATTATGCCGAGATGATGCTTTGATGATGCAGTTATGATGCTGTGATGATGATGCACTCATGATGCAGTGAGGATGCAGTGATGATGCTGTGATGATGCTCTGATGATGACGAAGTGATGATGCTGTGATGATGTAGTGATGATGCAGTGATGTGTAGTGATGACGCTGTGATGATATTGTGATGATGATGTGATGATGCTGTGATTATGCGGAGATTATGCAGTGATTATGCAGTGATGATGCTGTCATGACAGTGTGATGATGCTGCGATGTTGCTGTGAGGATGCTGTGATGATGCAGTGATTCTGAAGTAATGATGCTGTGATGGTGCTGTGATGATGCAGTGATGATGCAGTGATGATGCAGTGATGATATGATGATGCAGTGATTATGCTGTAATAATTCTGTGACTATACTGAGATGATGCTGTAATGATGCATTGATGACGCTGTGATGACGCTGTGTTGATGCTGTGAGGATGCTGTGATGATGCAGTGATTATGCAGTGATGATGCTGACATGAAACTGATGATGTTGTGATGATGATGTGATGATGCTATGATGATGCAGTGAGTAAGCAGTAATGATGCTGAGATGATGATGTGATGATGCTGTGATGATGCTCTGATGATGCTGTGATGACGCAGTGATGATTCTGTGATGATGCAGTGATGATGTAGTGATGATGCTGTGATGATACTGTGATTATGCTGTGATGATGCTGTGATGATGCTCTGATGATGCTGTGATGACGCAGTGATGATTCTGTGATGATGCAGTGATGATGCAGTGATGACGCTGTGATGAGTGTCTGATGATGCTGAGATGACACTGTGATGATGCAGTAATGGTGCAGTGATGATGCAGTTATGACACCGTGATAATGCTGTGATGCCGCAGTGAGTAAACAGTAATGATTCTGTGATGATGCAGTGATGATGATGTGATGATGCTGCGATGATGCTTTGATGATGCTGTGATGCTGCAGTGATGAAGCTGTGATGATTTTGTGATGATGCAGTTTAGATGCAGTGACGATGCAGTTATGACGCTGTGATGACGCGGTGATGATGCTGTGACGATGCTTTGATGATTTTGTTATGTTGTTGTGATGATGCAGTTATGATGATATGACGATGCTGTAACGATGCCGTGATGATGCTGTGATGATGCAGTGATGACGCTGCGGTGATGCTGTGATGATGCTGTGATGATACAGTCATGATGTTACGATGACGCTGTGATGATGCTGTAATGATGTTGTGATGATGCTGTCGTTACGCTATGATGATTCTGTGATTATGTAGCTAAAATGCTGTGATGATGATGTGATGATGTAGTGATGATGCAGTGGTGATGCTCTGATGACGATGCAAAGATGCTGTGATGATGCAGTAATGATGCTGTGATGAT
This sequence comes from Clangula hyemalis, assembly GCA_963989345.1. The sequence continues at coordinate 117,623 of CAXDIO010000109.1, read as the reverse complement.
TCTGTGATGATGCTGTGATTATGCTGAGATTATGCTCAGATTATGCTCTGATGATGCAGTGATGGTACAGTGATGATTCAGTGAGGAGTCAGTGATGATGATGTGATTACGATGCGGAGATGCTGTGATCATGCAGTAAGGATGCAATGATGATGCTGTGATGACACTGTGATTATGTTGTGTTGATACTTGTAATGATGTTTTGATGACGATGTGATGATGCTGTGATGATGCAGTGATTATGCAGTGATGATGCTGTGATGATGTGGTGATGATGCAGTGATTATGCAGTGATGATGCTGTGATGATGCAGTGATGATGCTGTGATGATATTGTGATGATGATATGAAGATGCTATGATGATTCAGTGATGATTCTGTGATGATGCATTTACGATACTGTGATGACGCTGTGATGATGTTGTTATGATGGTGTGATGATGCTGTGATGATATTTTGATGATACTGTGACAATGATGTGATGATGCAGCAATGATGCAGTGTTGATGATGTGATGATGCGGTGATGATGCGGTGATGATGCAGTGATTATGCAGTGATGATACTGTGATGATGCATTGGTGGTGCTGTGATGATGCTTGGATGATGCTTGGATGATTCAGTGATGATTCTGTGATGACACTGTGATGATGTGATGATGCAGTGAATATACTGTGATGACACTATGATGATGCAGTGATTATGCAGAAATGATTCTGTGATGATGCTGAGATGATGTTGTTATGATGCAGTGATGATGCTTTGATGACGCTGTCGTGATGGTGAGATGACGCTGTCGTGATGCTTTGATGATGCTGTGATGACACTGTGATGATGCAGTGATGATACTGTGATGACGCTGTGAAAATGCAATGATTATGCAGAAATGATTCTGTGATGATGCTGAGATGATGCTGTGATGATGCAGTGAGTAAGCAGTGATGATGCAGTAATGATGCCATGATGATGCTGAGATGATGCTGTGATGTTGCAGTGATGGTGCAGTGATGATTCAGTGAGGACACTGTGATGATGCTGTGATTACAATCTGATGACGTAGTGATGATGCTGTGATGACCTTATGATGATGCTGTGATGATTCTGTGATGATGCTGTGATTATGCTGCTATGATGCAGTCATGATGCAGTGATGATGCTGAGATGACACTGATGATGCTGTGATAATGATGTGATGATGCTGTGATGATGTATTGATGACAGTGAAGATGCTATAATGATGATGTGATGATGCAGTGATGATGCTGTGATAATGTTCTGATGATGAAGCTATGATGTTATGATGCAGTGATGACACTGTCATGATGCTGTGATGATGCAGTGAGTAAGCAGTAATGATGCTGTGATGATGCTGAGATGATGGTGTGATGATGCAGTGGTGATGCTCTGATGACGATGCAAAGATGCTGTGATGATGCAGTAATGATGCTGTGATGATTCTGTGATGATTTGGTGATGATGCTGTGATGACAGTTTGATGACGTTGTTATGATGCTGTGATGACACTGAAAACGTTGTGATGATGATGTGATAATGCTGTGATGATGGAGTGATGATGTATTTATGACATTGTGATTATGCCGAGATGATGCTTTGATGATGCAGTTATGATGCTGTGATGATGATGCACTCATGATGCAGTGAGGATGCAGTGATGATGCTGTGATGATGCTCTGATGATGACGAAGTGATGATGCTGTGATGATGTAGTGATGATGCAGTGATGTGTAGTGATGACGCTGTGATGATATTGTGATGATGATGTGATGATGCTGTGATTATGCGGAGATTATGCAGTGATTATGCAGTGATGATGCTGTCATGACAGTGTGATGATGCTGTGATGATGCTGCGATGTTGCTGTGAGGATGCTGTGATGATGCAGTGATTCTGAAGTAATGATGCTGTGATGGTGCTGTGATGATGCAGTGATGATGCAGTGATGATGCAGTGATGATATGATGATGCAGTGATTATGCTGTAATAATTCTGTGACTATACTGAGATGATGCTGTAATGATGCATTGATGACGCTGTGATGACGCTGTGTTGATGCTGTGAGGATGCTGTGATGATGCAGTGATTATGCAGTGATGATGCTGACATGAAACTGATGATGTTGTGATGATGATGTGATGATGCTATGATGATGCAGTGAGTAAGCAGTAATGATGCTGAGATGATGATGTGATGATGCTGTGATGATGCTCTGATGATGCTGTGATGACGCAGTGATGATTCTGTGATGATGCAGTGATGATGTAGTGATGATGCTGTGATGATACTGTGATTATGCTGTGATGATGCTGTGATGATGCTCTGATGATGCTGTGATGACGCAGTGATGATTCTGTGATGATGCAGTGATGATGCAGTGATGACGCTGTGATGAGTCTCTGATGATGCTGAGATGACACTGTGATGATGCAGTAATGGTGCAGTGATGATGCAGTTATGACACCGTGATAATGCTGTGATGCCGCAGTGAGTAAACAGTAATGATTCTGTGATGATGCAGTGATGATGATGTGATGATGCTGCGATGATGCTTTGATGATGCTGTGATGCTGCAGTGATGAAGCTGTGATGATTTCGTGATGATGCAGTTTAGATGCAGTGACGATGCAGTTATGACGCTGTGATGACGCGGTGATGATGCTGTGACGATGCTTTGATGATTTTGTTATGTTGTTGTGATGATGCAGTTATGATGATATGACGATGCTGTAACGATGCCGTGATGATGCTGTGATGATGCTGTGATGATGCAGTGATGACGCTGCGGTGATGCTGTGATGATGCTGTGATGATACAGTCATGATGTTACGATGACGCTGTGAGGATGCTGTAATGATGTTGTGATGATGCTGTCGTTACGCTATGATGATTCTGTGATTATGTAGCTAAAATGCTGTGATGATGATGGGATGATGTAGTGATGATGCAGTGGTGATGCTCTGATGACGATGCAAAGATGCTGTGATGATGCAGTAATGATGCTGTGATGATTCTGTGATGATGCTGTGATTATGCTGAGATTATGCTCAGATTATGCTCTGATGATGCAGTGATGGTACAGTGATGATTCAGTGAGGAGTCAGTGATGATGATGTGATTACGATGCGGAGATGCTGTGATCATGCAGTAAGGATGCAATGATGATGCTGTGATGACACTGTGATTATGTTGTGTTGATACTTGTAATGATGTTTTGATGACGATGTGATGATGCTGTGATGATGCAGTGATTATGCAGTGATGATGCTGTGATGATGTGGTGATGATGCAGTGATTATGCAGTGATGATGCTGTGATGATGCAGTGATGATGCTGTGATGATATTGTGATGATGATATGAAGATGCTATGATGATTCAGTGATGATTCTGTGATGATGCATTTACGATACTGTGATGACGCTGTGATGATGTTGTTATGATGGTGTGATGATGCTGTGATGATATTTTGATGATACTGTGACAATGATGTGATGATGCAGCAATGATGCAGTGTTGATGCAGTGATGATGCGGTGATGATGCAGTGATGATGCGGTGATGATGCAGTGATTATGCAGTGATGATACTGTGATGATGCATTGGTGGTGCTGTGATGATGCTTGGATGATGCTTGGATGATTCAGTGATGATTCTGTGATGACACTGTGATGATGTGATGATGCAGTGAATATACTGTGATGACACTATGATGATGCAGTGATTATGCAGAAATGATTCTGTGATGATGCTGAGATGATGTTGTTATGATGCAGTGATGATGCTTTGATGACGCTGTCGTGATGGTGAGATGACGCTGTCGTGATGCTTTGATGATGCTGTGATGACACTGTGATGATGCAGTGATGATACTGTGATGACGCTGTGAAAATGCAATGATTATGCAGAAATGATTCTGTGATGATGCTGAGATGATGCTGTGATGATGCAGTGAGTAAGCAGTGATGATGCAGTAATGATGCCATGATGATGCTGAGATGATGCTGTGATGTTGCAGTGATGGTGCAGTGATGATTCAGTGAGGACACTGTGATGATGCTGTGATTACAATCTGATGACGTAGTGATGATGCTGTGATGACCTTATGATGATGCTGTGATGATTCTGTGATGATGCTGTGATTATGCTGCTATGATGCAGTCATGATGCAGTGATGATGCTGAGATGACACTGATGATGCTGTGATAATGATGTGATGATGCTGTGATGATGTATTGATGACAGTGAAGATGCTATAATGATGATGTGATGATGCAGTGATGATGCTGTGATAATGTTCTGATGATGAAGCTATGATGTTATGATGCAGTGATGACACTGTCATGACGCTGTGATGATGCAGTGAGTAAGCAGTAATGATGCTGTGATGATGCTGAGATGATGATGTGATGATGCAGTGGTGATGCTCTGATGACGATGCAAAGATGCTGTGATGATGCAGTAATGATGCTGTGATGATTCTGTGATGATTTGGTGATGATGCTGTGATGACAGTTTGATGACGTTGTTATGATGCTGTGATGACACTGAAAACGTTGTGATGATGATGTGATAATGCTGTGATGATGGAGTGATGATGTATTTATGACATTGTGATTATGCCGAGATGATGCTTTGATGATGCAGTTATGATGCTGTGATGATGATGCACTCATGATGCAGTGAGGATGCAGTGATGATGCTGTGATGATGCTCTGATGATGACGAAGTGATGATGCTGTGATGATGTAGTGATGATGCAGTGATGTGTAGTGATGACGCTGTGATGATATTGTGATGATGATGTGATGATGCTGTGATTATGCGGAGATTATGCAGTGATTATGCAGTGATGATGCTGTCATGACAGTGTGATGATGCTGTGATGATGCTGCGATGTTGCTGTGAGGATGCTGTGATGATGCAGTGATTCTGAAGTAATGATGCTGTGATGGTGCTGTGATGATGCAGTGATGATGCAGTGATGATGCAGTGATGATATGATGATGCAGTGATTATGCTGTAATAATTCTGTGACTATACTGAGATGATGCTGTAATGATGCATTGATGACGCTGTGATGACGCTGTGTTGATGCTGTGAGGATGCTGTGATGATGCAGTGATGATGCTGACATGAAACTGATGATGTTGTGATGATGATGTGATGATGCTATGATGATGCAGTGAGTAAGCAGTAATGATGCTGAGATGATGATGTGATGATGCTGTGATGATGCTCTGATGATGCTGTGATGACGCAGTGATGATTCTGTGATGATGCAGTGATGATGTAGTGATGATGCTGTGATGATACTGTGATTATGCTGTGATGATGCTGTGATGATGCTCTGATGATGCTGTGATGACGCAGTGATGATTCTGTGATGATGCAGTGATGATGCTGTGATGACGCAGTGATGATTCTGTGATGATGCAGTGATGATGCTGTCATGACACTGTGATGATGATGCGATGATGCTGTGATGATGCTGCGATGTTGCTGTGAGGATGCTGTGATGATGCAGTGATTCTGCAGTAATGATGCTGTGATGATGCTGTGATGATGCAGTGATGACGCTGTGATGACTATGCGATGATGATGTGATGATGCTGTGATTATGCAGCTATGATGCTGTGATGATGCAGTGATTCTGCAGTAATGATGCTGTGATGGTGCTGTGATGATGCAGTGATGATGCAGTGATGACGATATGATGATGCAGTGATTATGCAGTGATTATGCTGTGACTATACTGAGATGATGCTGTAATGATGCATTGTTGACGTTGTGATGACGCTGTATTGATGCTGTGAGGATGCTGTGATGATGCAGTGATTATGCAGTGATGATGCTGTGATGACTCTGTGATGATGTTGTGATGATGCTGTGATGATGCTCTGATGATGCTGTGATGATGCAGTGATGATGCTGTGATGATGCAGTGATGATGCATTGATGATGTAGTGATGACGCTGTGATGATACTGTGATTATGCTGAGATGATGCTGTGATGATGTGATGATGCAGTGATGATTCACTGAGTAAGAAGTGATTATGTAGTGATGACGCTCTGATGACGCAGTGATGATGTTGTGATGATGTTGTGATAATGCAGTGATGATGCTGTGATGACACTGTAATGACGCTGTCGTGATGCTGTGATGACGTAGTCATGGTGTTGTAATGATGCTGTTATGACACTGTGATTATGCAGTGATGATGCTATGATGATGCTGTGATGATACAGTGATGACAATTTGATGATGTAGTGATGATGCTGTGATGACTCTATGATTATGCAGCTATGATGCTATGATGATGATGTGAGGATGAAGTGATTATGCATTTTTGATGCTGTGATGACGCTGTCATGATGCTGTGATGAAGCTGCGATGATGCAGTGATTATGCAGTTAGGACGCTTTGATGACACTGTGATGATGCATTTATGACACTGTAATGACGCTGTGATGATGTTGTGATGATGCAGTGAATAAGCAGTAATGATACTGTGATGATGCTGAGATGATGCTGTGATAACGCAGTGATGATGCTGTGATGACGCTTTGATGATGTTGTGATTATGATGTGATGCAGTGATGATTTTGTGATGATGCAGTTTAGATGCAGTGACGATGCAGTTATGACGCTGTGATGACGCGGTGATGATGCTGTGATGATGCTTTGATGATTTTGTTATGTTGTTGTGATGATGCAGTTATGATGATATGACGATGCTGTAACGATGCCGTGATGATGCTGTGATGATGCTGTGATGATGTAGTGATGACGTTGTGATGATGCATGATGATGCTACGATGATGTTGTGATGACGCTGTGATGATGATGTGATGATGCTGCAATGATGCTGTGATGATTCTGTGATGATGTTGTGATGATGCTGTGATGACGCTGCGATAACACAGTGATGATGTGGTGATGCAGTAATGATGCTGTGACGACGCACTGATTCTGCTCTGATGATGCTGTAATGATGCAGTCATGATGCAATAATGATGATGCTGTGATGATGCAGTGATGATGTTGTTATGACGCTGTGATGAAGCTGTGATAATATTATGATGATGCTATGATGACATAGCGATGATGCTGTGAAGATTCTTTGATGACGATGTGATGACGATGTGATGATGCTCTGATGATGCTGTTATGACGCTGTGATGATGCTGTGATGGTTCTTTGATGATGCAGTGTTTATGCAGTTATGACGCTGTGATGACGCTGTGATGATGCTTTGATCATGCTGTTATGATGCAGTTATTATGACGCCATGATGTTGTGACAATGCAGTGATGATGCGGTGATGACGCTGTGATGATGCATTGATGATGCAGTAATGACGCTGTGATGATTTTGTGATGATGCTCTGATGACGCAGTGATGATGCTGTGATGATGTAGTGATGATGCTGTGAAGACGCTCTCATGACACTGTCGTGAAGCTGTGATGATGATGTCGTGATGCTGTGATGATGCTGTGATGACGCTGTGATAACGCTGTGATGACGCTGTGATGATGCTCTATTGATGCTGTGATGATGCAGTAATAACGCTGTGATGACGCTCTTATAATTTTGTGATGATGCTGTGATGATACTGTGGTGATGCAGTGATGATGCAGTGATGACGCTGTGATGAGTCTCTGATGATGCTGAGATGACACTGTGATGATGCAGTAATGGTGCAGTGATGATGCAGTTATGACACCGTGATAATGCTGTGATGCCGCAGTGAGTAAACAGTAATGATTCTGTGATGATGCAGTGATGATGATGTGATGATGCTGCGATGATGCTTTGATGATGCTGTGATGCTGCAGTGATGAAGCTGTGATGATTTTGTGATGATGCAGTTTAGATGCAGTGACGATGCAGTTATGACGCTGTGATGACGCGGTGATGATGCTGTGACGATGCTTTGATGATTTTGTTATGTTGTTGTGATGATGCAGTTATGATGATATGACGATGCTGTAACGATGCCATGATGATGCTGTGATGATGCTGTGATGATGCAGTGATGACGCTGCGGTGATGCTGTGATGATGCTGTGATGATACAGTCATGATGTTACGATGACGCTGTGAGGATGCTGTAATGATGTTGTGATGATGCTGTCGTTACGCTATGATGATTCTGTGATTATGTAGCTAAAATGCTGTGATGATGATGTGATGATGTAGTGATGATGCAGTAATGATGCTGTGATGATTCTGTGATGATGCTGTGATTATGCTGAGATTATGCTCAGATTATGCTCTGATGATGCAGTGATGGTACAGTGATGATTCAGTGAGGAGTCAGTGATGATGATGTGATTACGATGCGGAGATGCTGTGATCATGCAGTAAGGATGCAATGATGATGCTGTGATGACACTGTGATTATGTTGTGTTGATACTTGTAATGATGTTTTGATGACGATGTGATGATGCTGTGATGATGCAGTGATTATGCAGTGATGATGCTGTGATGATGTGGTGATGATGCAGTGATTATGCAGTGATGATGCTGTGATGATGCAGTGATGATGCTGTGATGATATTGTGATGATGATATGAAGATGCTATGATGATTCAGTGATGATTCTGTGATGATGCATTTACGATACTGTGATGACGCTGTGATGATGTTGTTATGATGGTGTGATGATGCTGTGATGATATTTTGATGATACTGTGACAATGATGTGATGATGCAGCAATGATGCAGTGTTGATGCAGTGATGATGCGGTGATGATGCAGTGATGATGCGGTGATGATGCAGTGATTATGCAGTGATGATACTGTGATGATGCATTGGTGGTGCTGTGATGATGCTTGGATGATGCTTGGATGATTCAGTGATGATTCTGTGATGACACTGTGATGATGTGATGATGCAGTGAATATACTGTGATGACACTATGATGATGCAGTGATTATGCAGAAATGATTCTGTGATGATGCTGAGATGATGTTGTTATGATGCAGTGATGATGCTTTGATGACGCTGTCGTGATGGTGAGATGACGCTGTCGTGATGCTTTGATGATGCTGTGATGACACTGTGATGATGCAGTGATGATACTGTGATGACGCTGTGAAAATGCAATGATTATGCAGAAATGATTCTGTGATGATGCTGAGATGATGCTGTGATGATGCAGTGAGTAAGCAGTGATGATGCAGTAATGATGCCATGATGATGCTGAGATGATGCTGTGATGTTGCAGTGATGGTGCAGTGATGATTCAGTGAGGACACTGTGATGATGCTGTGATTACAATCTGATGACGTAGTGATGATGCTGTGATGACCTTATGATGATGCTGTGATGATTCTGTGATGATGCTGTGATTATGCTGCTATGATGCAGTCATGATGCAGTGATGATGCTGAGATGACACTGATGATGCTGTGATAATGATGTGATGATGCTGTGATGATGTATTGATGACAGTGAAGATGCTATAATGATGATGTGATGATGCAGTGATGATGCTGTGATAATGTTCTGATGATGAAGCTATGATGTTATGATGCAGTGATGACACTGTCATGACGCTGTGATGATGCAGTGAGTAAGCAGTAATGATGCTGTGATGATGCTGAGATGATGATGTGATGATGCAGTGGTGATGCTCTGATGACGATGCAAAGATGCTGTGATGATGCAGTAATGATGCTGTGATGATTCTGTGATGATTTGGTGATGATGCTGTGATGACAGTTTGATGACGTTGTTATGATGCTGTGATGACACTGAAAACGTTGTGATGATGATGTGATAATGCTGTGATGATGGAGTGATGATGTATTTATAACATTGTGATTATGCCGAGATGATGCTTTGATGATGCAGTTATGATGCTGTGATGATGATGCACTCATGATGCAGTGAGGATGCAGTGATGATGCTGTGATGATGCTCTGATGATGACGAAGTGATGATGCTGTGATGATGTAGTGATGATGCAGTGATGTGTAGTGATGACGCTGTGATGATATTGTGATGATGATGTGATGATGCTGTGATTATGCGGAGATTATGCAGTGATTATGCAGTGATGATGCTGTCATGACAGTGTGATGATGCTGTGATGATGCTGCGATGTTGCTGTGAGGATGCTGTGATGATGCAGTGATTCTGAAGTAATGATGCTGTGATGGTGCTGTGATGATGCAGTGATGATGCAGTGATGATGCAGTGATGATATGATGATGCAGTGATTATGCTGTAATAATTCTGTGACTATACTGAGATGATGCTGTAATGATGCATTGATGACGCTGTGATGACGCTGTGTTGATGCTGTGAGGATGCTGTGATGATGCAGTGATTATGCAGTGATGATGCTGACATGAAACTGATGATGTTGTGATGATGATGTGATGATGCTATGATGATGCAGTGAGTAAGCAGTAATGATGCTGAGATGATGATGTGATGATGCTGTGATGATGCTCTGATGATGCTGTGATGACGCAGTGATGATTCTGTGATGATGCAGTGATGATGTAGTGATGATGCTGTGATGATACTGTGATTATGCTGTGATGATGCTGTGATGATGCTCTGATGATGCTGTGATGACGCAGTGATGATTCTGTGATGATGCAGTGATGATGCAGTGATGACGCTGTGATGAGTCTCTGATGATGCTGAGATGACACTGTGATGATGCAGTAATGGTGCAGTGATGATGCAGTTATGACACCGTGATAATGCTGTGATGCCGCAGTGAGTAAACAGTAATGATTCTGTGATGATGCAGTGATGATGATGTGATGATGCTGCGATGATGCTTTGATGATGCTGTGATGCTGCAGTGATGAAGCTGTGATGATTTTGTGATGATGCAGTTTAGATGCAGTGACGATGCAGTTATGACGCTGTGATGACGCGGTGATGATGCTGTGACGATGCTTTGATGATTTTGTTATGTTGTTGTGATGATGCAGTTATGATGATATGACGATGCTGTAACGATGCCGTGATGATGCTGTGATGATGCTGTGATGATGCAGTGATGACGCTGCGGTGATGCTGTGATGATGCTGTGATGATACAGTCATGATGTTACGATGACGCTGTGAGGATGCTGTAATGATGTTGTGATGATGCTGTCGTTACGCTATGATGATTCTGTGATTATGTAGCTAAAATGCTGTGATGATGATGGGATGATGTAGTGATGATGCAGTGGTGATGCTCTGATGACGATGCAAAGATGCTGTGATGATGCAGTAATGATGCTGTGATGATTCTGTGATGATGCTGTGATTATGCTGAGATTATGCTCAGATTATGCTCTGATGATGCAGTGATGGTACAGTGATGATTCAGTGAGGAGTCAGTGATGATGATGTGATTACGATGCGGAGATGCTGTGATCATGCAGTAAGGATGCAATGATGATGCTGTGATGACACTGTGATTATGTTGTGTTGATACTTGTAATGATGTTTTGATGACGATGTGATGATGCTGTGATGATGCAGTGATTATGCAGTGATGATGCTGTGATGATGTGGTGATGATGCAGTGATTATGCAGTGATGATGCTGTGATGATGCAGTGATGATGCTGTGATGATATTGTGATGATGATATGAAGATGCTATGATGATTCAGTGATGATTCTGTGATGATGCATTTACGATACTGTGATGACGCTGTGATGATGTTGTTATGATGGTGTGATGATGCTGTGATGATATTTTGATGATACTGTGACAATGATGTGATGATGCAGCAATGATGCAGTGTTGATGATGTGATGATGCGGTGATGATGCAGTGATGATGCGGTGATGATGCAGTGATTATGCAGTGATGATACTGTGATGATGCATTGGTGGTGCTGTGATGATGCTTGGATGATGCTTGGATGATTCAGTGATGATTCTGTGATGACACTGTGATGATGTGATGATGCAGTGAATATACTGTGATGACACTATGATGATGCAGTGATTATGCAGAAATGATTCTGTGATGATGCTGAGATGATGTTGTTATGATGCAGTGATGATGCTTTGATGACGCTGTCGTGATGGTGAGATGACGCTGTCGTGATGCTTTGATGATGCTGTGATGACACTGTGATGATGCAGTGATGATACTGTGATGACGCTGTGAAAATGCAATGATTATGCAGAAATGATTCTGTGATGATGCTGAGATGATGCTGTGATGATGCAGTGAGTAAGCAGTGATGATGCAGTAATGATGCCATGATGATGCTGAGATGATGCTGTGATGTTGCAGTGATGGTGCAGTGATGATTCAGTGAGGACACTGTGATGATGCTGTGATTACAATCTGATGACGTAGTGATGATGCTGTGATGACCTTATGATGATGCTGTGATGATTCTGTGATGATGCTGTGATTATGCTGCTATGATGCAGTCATGATGCAGTGATGATGCTGAGATGACACTGATGATGCTGTGATAATGATGTGATGATGCTGTGATGATGTATTGATGACAGTGAAGATGCTATAATGATGATGTGATGATGCAGTGATGATGCTGTGATAATGTTCTGATGATGAAGCTATGATGTTATGATGCAGTGATGACACTGTCATGACGCTGTGATGATGCAGTGAGTAAGCAGTAATGATGCTGTGATGATGCTGAGATGATGATGTGATGATGCAGTGGTGATGCTCTGATGACGATGCAAAGATGCTGTGATGATGCAGTAATGATGCTGTGATGATTCTGTGATGATTTGGTGATGATGCTGTGATGACAGTTTGATGACGTTGTTATGATGCTGTGATGACACTGAAAACGTTGTGATGATGATGTGATAATGCTGTGATGATGGAGTGATGATGTATTTATGACATTGTGATTATGCCGAGATGATGCTTTGATGATGCAGTTATGATGCTGTGATGATGCTCTGATGATGACGAAGTGATGATGCTGTGATGATGTAGTGATGATGCAGTGATGTGTAGTGATGACGCTGTGATGATATTGTGATGATGATGTGATGATGCTGTGATTATGCGGAGATTATGCAGTGATTATGCAGTGATGATGCTGTCATGACAGTGTGATGATGCTGTGATGATGCTGCGATGTTGCTGTGAGGATGCTGTGATGATGCAGTGATTCTGAAGTAATGATGCTGTGATGGTGCTGTGATGATGCAGTGATGATGCAGTGATGATGCAGTGATGATATGATGATGCAGTGATTATGCTGTAATAATTCTGTGACTATACTGAGATGATGCTGTAATGATGCATTGATGACGCTGTGATGACGCTGTGTTGATGCTGTGAGGATGCTGTGATGATGCAGTGATGATGCTGACATGAAACTGATGATGTTGTGATGATGATGTGATGATGCTATGATGATGCAGTGAGTAAGCAGTAATGATGCTGAGATGATGATGTGATGATGCTGTGATGATGCTCTGATGATGCTGTGATGACGCAGTGATGATTCTGTGATGATGCAGTGATGATGTAGTGATGATGCTGTGATGATACTGTGATTATGCTGTGATGATGCTGTGATGATGCTCTGATGATGCTGTGATGACGCAGTGATGATATTGTGATGATATTGTGATGATGCTGTGATGACGCAGTGATGATTCTGTGATGATGCAGTGATGATGCTGTCATGACACTGTGATGATGATGCGATGATGCTGTGATGATGCTGCGATGTTGCTGTGAGGATGCTGTGATGATGCAGTGATTCTGCAGTAATGATGCTGTGATGATGCTGTGATGATGCAGTGATGACGCTGTGATGACTATGCGATGATGATGTGATGATGCTGTGATTATGCAGCTATGATGCTGTGATGATGCAGTGATTCTGCAGTAATGATGCTGTGATGGTGCTGTGATGATGCAGTGATGATGCAGTGATGACGATATGATGATGCAGTGATTATGCAGTGATTATGCTGTGACTATACTGAGATGATGCTGTAATGATGCATTGTTGACGTTGTGATGACGCTGTATTGATGCTGTGAGGATGCTGTGATGATGCAGTGATTATGCAGTGATGATGCTGTGATGACTCTGTGATGATGTTGTGATGATGCTGTGATGATGCTCTGATGATGCTGTGATGATGCAGTGATGATGCTGTGATGATGCAGTGATGATGCATTGATGATGTAGTGATGACGCTGTGATGATACTGTGATTATGCTGAGATGATGCTGTGATGATGTGATGATGCAGTGATGATTCACTGAGTAAGAAGTGATTATGTAGTGATGACGCTCTGATGACGCAGTGATGATGTTGTGATGATGTTGTGATAATGCAGTGATGATGCTGTGATGACACTGTAATGACGCTGTCGTGATGCTGTGATGACGTAGTCATGGTGTTGTAATGATGCTGTTATGACACTGTGATTATGCAGTGATGATGCTATGATGATGCTGTGATGATACAGTGATGACAATTTGATGATGTAGTGATGATGCTGTGATGACTCTATGATTATGCAGCTATGATGCTATGATGATGATGTGAGGATGAAGTGATTATGCATTTTTGATGCTGTGATGACGCTGTCATGATGCTGTGATGAAGCTGCGATGATGCAGTGATTATGCAGTTAGGACGCTTTGATGACACTGTGATGATGCATTTATGACACTGTAATGACGCTGTGATGATGTTGTGATGATGCAGTGAATAAGCAGTAATGATACTGTGATGATGCTGAGATGATGCTGTGATAACGCAGTGATGATGCTGTGATGACGCTTTGATGATGTTGTGATTATGATGTGATGCAGTGATGATTTTTTGATGATGCAGTTTAGATGCAGTGACGATGCAGTTATGACGCTGTGATGACGCGGTGATGATGCTGTGATGATGCTTTGATGATTTTGTTATGTTGTTGTGATGATGCAGTTATGATGATATGACGATGCTGTAACGATGCCGTGATGATGCAGTGATGATGCTGTGATTATTCAGTGATGATGCAGTGATGATGCTGTGATGATGCTGTGATGATGCAGTAATGATGCTGTGATGATGCATGATGATGCTACGATGATGTTGTGATGACGCTGTGATGATGATGTGATGATGCTGCAATGATGCTGTGATGATTCTGTGATGATGTTGTGATGATGCTGTGATGACGCTGCGATAACACAGTGATGATGTGGTGATGCAGTAATGATGCTGTGACGACGCACTGATTCTGCTCTGATGATGCTGTAATGATGCAGTCATGATGCAATAATGATGATGCTGTGATGATGCAGTGATGATGTTGTTATGACGCTGTGATGAAGCTGTGACAATATTATGATGATGCTATGATGACATAGCGATGATGCTGTGAAGATTCTTTGATGACGATGTGATGACGATGTGATGATGCTCTGATGATGCTGTTATGACGCTGTGATGATGCTGTGATGGTTCTTTGATGATGCAGTGTTTATGCAGTTATGACGCTGTGATGACGCTGTGATGATGCTTTGATCATGCTGTTATGATGCAGTTATTATGACGCCATGATGTTGTGACAATGCAGTGATGATGCGGTGATGACGCTGTGATGATGCAGTGATGATGCAGTAATGACGCTGTGATGATTTTGTGATGATGCTCTGATGACGCAGTGATGATGCTGTGATGATGTAGTGATGATGCTGTGAAGACGCTCTCATGACACTGTCGTGAAGCTGTGATGATGATGTCGTGATGCTGTGATGATGCTGTGATGACGCTGTGATAACGCTGTGATGACGCTGTGATGATGCTCTATTGATGCTGTGATGATGCAGTAATAACGCTGTGATGACGCTCTTATAATTTTGTGACGATGCTGTGATGATACTGTGGTGATGCAGTGATGATGCAGTGATGACGCTGTGATGAGTCTCTGATGATGCTGAGATGACGCTGTGATGATGCAGTGATGACGCTGTGATGACACTATCGTGATTCTGTGATGATGATGTGATGATGCAGTAATGATGCTGTGATGATGCAGTGATGATACTGTGATGACGTTGTGATAATGCAATGATTAGGCAGTAATGATTCTGTGATGATGCTGAGATGATGCAGTGATGATGCAGTGATGATATGATGATGCAGTGATTATGCTGTAATAATTCTGTGACTATACTGAGATGATGCTGTAATGATGCATTGATGACGCTGTGATGACGCTGTGTTGATGCTGTGAGGATGCTGTGATGATGCAGTGATGATGCTGACATGAAACTGATGATGTTGTGATGATGATGTGATGATGCTATGATGATGCAGTGAGTAAGCAGTAATGATGCTGAGATGATGATGTGATGATGCTGTGATGATGCTCTGATGATGCTGTGATGACGCAGTGATGATTCTGTGATGATGCAGTGATGATGTAGTGATGATGCTGTGATGATACTGTGATTATGCTGTGATGATGCTGTGATGATGCTCTGATGATGCTGTGATGACGCAGTGATGATATTGTGATGATATTGTGATGATGCTGTGATGACGCAGTGATGATTCTGTGATGATGCAGTGATGATGCTGTCATGACACTGTGATGATGATGCGATGATGCTGTGATGATGCTGCGATGTTGCTGTGAGGATGCTGTGATGATGCAGTGATTCTGCAGTAATGATGCTGTGATGATGCTGTGATGATGCAGTGATGACGCTGTGATGACTATGCGATGATGATGTGATGATGCTGTGATTATGCAGCTATGATGCTGTGATGATGCAGTGATTCTGCAGTAATGATGCTGTGATGGTGCTGTGATGATGCAGTGATGATGCAGTGATGACGATATGATGATGCAGTGATTATGCAGTGATTATGCTGTGACTATACTGAGATGATGCTGTAATGATGCATTGTTGACGTTGTGATGACGCTGTATTGATGCTGTGAGGATGCTGTGATGATGCAGTGATTATGCAGTGATGATGCTGTGATGACTCTGTGATGATGTTGTGATGATGCTGTGATGATGCTCTGATGATGCTGTGATGATGCAGTGATGATGCTGTGATGATGCAGTGATGATGCATTGATGATGTAGTGATGACGCTGTGATGATACTGTGATTATGCTGAGATGATGCTGTGATGATGTGATGATGCAGTGATGATTCACTGAGTAAGAAGTGATTATGTAGTGATGACGCTCTGATGACGCAGTGATGATGTTGTGATGATGTTGTGATAATGCAGTGATGATGCTGTGATGACACTGTAATGACGCTGTCATGATGCTGTGATGACGTAGTCATGGTGTTGTAATGATGCTGTTATGACACTGTGATTATGCAGTGATGATGCTATGATGATGCTGTGATGATACAGTGATGACAATTTGATGATGTAGTGATGATGCTGTGATGACTCTATGATTATGCAGCTATGATGCTATGATGATGATGTGAGGATGAAGTGATTATGCATTTTTGATGCTGTGATGACGCTGTCATGATGCTGTGATGAAGCTGCGATGATGCAGTGATTATGCAGTTAGGACGCTTTGATGACACTGTGATGATGCATTTATGACACTGTAATGACGCTGTGATGATGTTGTGATGATGCAGTGAATAAGCAGTAATGATACTGTGATGATGCTGAGATGATGCTGTGATAACGCAGTGATGATGCTGTGATGACGCTTTGATGATGTTGTGATTATGATGTGATGCAGTGATGATTTTTTGATGATGCAGTTTAGATGCAGTGACGATGCAGTTATGACGCTGTGATGACGCGGTGATGATGCTGTGATGATGCTTTGATGATTTTGTTATGTTGTTGTGATGATGCAGTTATGATGATATGACGATGCTGTAACGATGCCGTGATGATGCAGTGATGATGCTGTGATTATTCAGTGATGATGCAGTGATGATGCTGTGATGATGCTGTGATGATGCAGTAATGATGCTGTGATGATGCATGATGATGCTACGATGATGTTGTGATGACGCTGTGATGATGATGTGATGATGCTGCAATGATGCTGTGATGATTCTGTGATGATGTTGTGATGATGCTGTGATGACGCTGCGATAACACAGTGATGATGTGGTGATGCAGTAATGATGCTGTGACGACGCACTGATTCTGCTCTGATGATGCTGTAATGATGCAGTCATGATGCAATAATGATGATGCTGTGATGATGCAGTGATGATGTTGTTATGACGCTGTGATGAAGCTGTGACAATATTATGATGATGCTATGATGACATAGCGATGATGCTGTGAAGATTCTTTGATGACGATGTGATGACGATGTGATGATGCTCTGATGATGCTGTTATGACGCTGTGATGATGCTGTGATGGTTCTTTGATGATGCAGTGTTTATGCAGTTATGACGCTGTGATGACGCTGTGATGATGCTTTGATCATGCTGTTATGATGCAGTTATTATGACGCCATGATGTTGTGACAATGCAGTGATGATGCGGTGATGACGCTGTGATGATGCAGTGATGATGCAGTAATGACGCTGTGATGATTTTGTGATGATGCTCTGATGACGCAGTGATGATGCTGTGATGATGTAGTGATGATGCTGTGAAGACGCTCTCATGACACTGTCGTGAAGCTGTGATGATGATGTCGTGATGCTGTGATGATGCTGTGATGACGCTGTGATAACGCTGTGATGACGCTGTGATGATGCTCTATTGATGCTGTGATGATGCAGTAATAACGCTGTGATGACGCTCTTATAATTTTGTGATGATGCTGTGATGATACTGTGGTGATGCAGTGATGATGCAGTGATGACGCTGTGATGAGTCTCTGATGATGCTGAGATGACACTGTGATGATGCAGTAATGGTGCAGTGATGATGCAGTTATGACACCGTGATAATGCTGTGATGCCGCAGTGAGTAAACAGTAATGATTCTGTGATGATGCAGTGATGATGATGTGATGATGCTGCGATGATGCTTTGATGATGCTGTGATGCTGCAGTGATGAAGCTGTGATGATTTTGTGATGATGCAGTTTAGATGCAGTGACGATGCAGTTATGACGCTGTGATGACGCGGTGATGATGCTGTGACGATGCTTTGATGATTTTGTTATGTTGTTGTGATGATGCAGTTATGATGATATGACGATGCTGTAACGATGCCGTGATGATGCTGTGATGATGCTGTGATGATGCAGTGATGACGCTGCGGTGATGCTGTGATGATGCTGTGATGATGTTGTGATGATGCTGTCGTTACGCTATGATGATTCTGTGATTATGTAGCTAAAATGCTGTGATGATGATGTGATGATGTAGTGATGATGCAGTGGTGATGCTCTGATGACGATGCAAAGATGCTGTGATGATGCAGTAATGATGCTGTGATGATTCTGTGATGATGCTGTGATTATGCTGAGATTATGCTCAGATTATGCTCTGATGATGCAGTGATGGTACAGTGATGATTCAGTGAGGAGTCAGTGATGATGATGTGATTACGATGCGGAGATGCTGTGATCATGCAGTAAGGATGCAATGATGATGCTGTGATGACACTGTGATTATGTTGTGTTGATACTTGTAATGATGTTTTGATGACGATGTGATGATGCTGTGATGATGCAGTGATTATGCAGTGATGATGCTGTGATGATGTGGTGATGATGCAGTGATTATGCAGTGATGATGCTGTGATGATGCAGTGATGATGCTGTGATGATATTGTGATGATGATATGAAGATGCTATGATGATTCAGTGATGATTCTGTGATGATGCATTTACGATACTGTGATGACGCTGTGATGATGTTGTTATGATGGTGTGATGATGCTGTGATGATATTTTGATGATACTGTGACAATGATGTGATGATGCAGCAATGATGCAGTGTTGATGATGTGATGATGCGGTGATGATGCAGTGATTATGCAGTGATGATACTGTGATGATGCATTGGTGGTGCTGTGATGATGCTTGGATGATGCTTGGATGATTCAGTGATGATTCTGTGATGACACTGTGATGATGTGATGATGCAGTGAATATACTGTGATGACACTATGATGATGCAGTGATTATGCAGAAATGATTCTGTGATGATGCTGAGATGATGTTGTTATGATGCAGTGATGATGCTTTGATGACGCTGTCGTGATGGTGAGATGACGCTGTCGTGATGCTTTGATGATGCTGTGATGACACTGTGATGATGCAGTGATGATACTGTGATGACGCTGTGAAAATGCAATGATTATGCAGAAATGATTCTGTGATGATGCTGAGATGATGCTGTGATGATGCAGTGAGTAAGCAGTGATGATGCAGTAATGATGCCATGATGATGCTGAGATGATGCTGTGATGGTGCAGTGATGGTGCAGTGATGATTCAGTGAGGACACTGTGATGATGCTGTGATTACAATCTGATGACGTAGTGATGATGCTGTGATGACCTTATGATGATGCTGTGATGATTCTGTGATGATGCTGTGATTATGCTGCTATGATGCAGTCATGATGCAGTGATGATGCTGAGATGACACTGATGATGCTGTGATAATGATGTGATGATGCTGTGATGATGTATTGATGACAGTGAAGATGCTATAATGATGATGTGATGATGCAGTGATGATGCTGTGATAATGTTCTGATGATGAAGCTATGATGTTATGATGCAGTGATGACACTGTCATGACGCTGTGATGATGCAGTGAGTAAGCAGTAATGATGCTGTGATGATGCTGAGATGATGATGTGATGATGCAGTGGTGATGCTCTGATGACGATGCAAAGATGCTGTGATGATGCAGTAATGATGCTGTGATGATTCTGTGATGATTTGGTGATGATGCTGTGATGACAGTTTGATGACGTTGTTATGATGCTGTGATGACACTGAAAACGTTGTGATGATGATGTGATAATGCTGTGATGATGGAGTGATGATGTATTTATGACATTGTGATTATGCCGAGATGATGCTTTGATGATGCAGTTATGATGCTGTGATGATGATGCACTCATGATGCAGTGAGGATGCAGTGATGATGCTGTGATGATGCTCTGATGATGACGAAGTGATGATGCTGTGATGATGTAGTGATGATGCAGTGATGTGTAGTGATGACGCTGTGATGATATTGTGATGATGATGTGATGATGCTGTGATTATGCGGAGATTATGCAGTGATTATGCAGTGATGATGCTGTCATGACAGTGTGATGATGCTGTGATGATGCTGCGATGTTGCTGTGAGGATGCTGTGATGATGCAGTGATTCTGAAGTAATGATGCTGTGATGGTGCTGTGATGATGCAGTGATGATGCATTGATGATGCAGTGATGATATGATGATGCAGTGATTATGCTGTAATAATTCTGTGACTATACTGAGATGATGCTGTAATGATGCATTGATGACGCTGTGATGACGCTGTGTTGATGCTGTGAGGATGCTGTGATGATGCAGTGATTATGCAGTGATGATGCTGACATGAAACTGATGATGTTGTGATGATGATGTGATGATGCTATGATGATGCAGTGAGTAAGCAGTAATGATGCTGAGATGATGATGTGATGATGCTGTGATGATGCTCTGATGATGCTGTGATGACGCAGTGATGATTCTGTGATGATGCAGTGATGATGCTGTGATGATACTGTGATTATGCTGTGATGATGCTGTGATGATGCTCTGATGATGCTGTGATGACGCAGTGATGATTCTGTGATGATGCTGCGATGTTGCTGTGAGGATGCTGTGATGATGCAGTGATTCTGCAGTAATGATGCTGTGATGATGCTGTGATGATGCAGTGATGACGCTGTGATGACTATGCGATGATGATGTGATGATGCTGTGATTATGCAGCTATGATGCTGTGATGATGCAGTGATTCTGCAGTAATGATGCTGTGATGGTGCTGTGATGATGCAGTGATGATGCAGTGATGACGATATGATGATGCAGTGATTATGCAGTGATTATGCTGTGACTATACTGAGATGATGCTGTAATGATGCATTGTTGACGTTGTGATGACGCTGTATTGATGCTGTGAGGATGCTGTGATGATGCAGTGATTATGCAGTGATGATGCTGTGATGACTCTGTGATGATGTTGTGATGATGCTGTGATGATGCTCTGATGATGCTGTGATGATGCAGTGATGATGCTGTGATGATGCAGTGATGATGCATTGATGATGTAGTGATGACGCTGTGATGATACTGTGATTATGCTGAGATGATGCTGTGATGATGTGATGATGCAGTGATGATTCACTGAGTAAGAAGTGATTATGTAGTGATGACGCTCTGATGACGCAGTGATGATGTTGTGATGATGTTGTGATAATGCAGTGATGATGCTGTGATGACACTGTAATGACGCTGTCGTGATGCTGTGATGACGTAGTCATGGTGTTGTAATGATGCTGTTATGACACTGTGATTATGCAGTGATGATGCTATGATGATGCTGTGATGATACAGTGATGACAATTTGATGATGTAGTGATGATGTTGTGATGACTCTATGATTATGCAGCTATGATGCTATGATGATGATGTGAGGATGAAGTGATTATGCATTTTTGATGCTGTGATGACGCTGTCATGATGCTGTGATGAAGCTGCGATGATGCAGTGATTATGCAGTTAGGACGCTTTGATGACACTGTGATGATGCATTTATGACACTGTAATGACGCTGTGATGATGTTGTGATGATGCAGTGAATAAGCAGTAATGATACTGTGATGATGCTGAGATGATGCTGTGATAACGCAGTGATGATGCTGTGATGACGCTTTGATGATGTTGTGATTATGATGTGATGCAGTGATGATTTTGTGATGATGCAGTTTAGATGCAGTGACGATGCAGTTATGACGCTGTGATGACGCGGTGATGATGCTGTGATGATGCTTTGATTATTCAGTGATGATGCAGTGATGATGCTGTGATGATGCTGTGATGATGCAGTAATGATGCTGTGATGATGCATGATGATGCTACGATGATGTTGTGATGATGCTGTGATGATGATGTGATGATGCTGCAATGATGCTGTGATGATTCTGTGATGATGTTGTGATGATGCTGTGATGACGCTGCGATAACACAGTGATGATGTGGTGATGCAGTAATGATGCTGTGACGACGCACTGATTCTGCTCTGATGATGCTGTAATGATGCAGTCATGATGCAATAATGATGATGCTGTGATGATGCAGTGATGATGTTGTTATGACGCTGTGATGAAGCTGTGATAATATTATGATGATGCTATGATGACATAGCGATGATGCTGTGAAGATTCTTTGATGACGATGTGATGACGATGTGATGATGCTCTGATGATGCTGTTATGACGCTGTGATGATGCTGTGATGGTTCTTTGATGATGCAGTGTTTATGCAGTTATGACGCTGTGATGACGCTGTGATGATGCTTTGATCATGCTGTTATGATGCAGTTATTATGACGCCATGATGTTGTGACAATGCAGTGATGATGCGGTGATGACGCTGTGATGATGCAGTGATGATGCAGTAATGACGCTGTGAAGACGCTCTCATGACACTGTCGTGAAGCTGTGATGATGATGTCGTGATGCTGTGATGATGCTGTGATGACGCTGTGATAACGCTGTGATGACACTGTGATGATGCTCTATTGATGCTGTGATGATGCAGTAATAACGCTGTGATGACGCTCTTATAATTTTGTGATGATGCTGTGATGATACTGTGGTGATGCAGTGATGATGCAGTGATGACGCTGTGATGAGTCTCTGATGATGCTGAGATGACGCTGTGATGATGCAGTGATGACGCTGTGATGACACTATCGTGATTCTGTGATGATGATGTGATGATGCAGTAATGATGCTGTGATGATGCACTGATGATACTGTGATGACGTTGTGATAATGCAATGATTAGGCAGTAATGATGCTGTGATGATGCTGAGATGACACTGTGATGATGCAGTAATGGTGCAGTGATGATGCAGTTATGACACCGTGATAATGCTGTGATGCCGCAGTGAGTAAACAGTAATGATTCTGTGATGATGCAGTGATGATGATGTGATGATGCTGCGATGATGCTTTGATGATGCTGTGATGCTGCAGTGATGAAGCTGTGATGATTTTGTGATGATGCAGTTTAGATGCAGTGACGATGCAGTTATGACGCTGTGATGACGCGGTGATGATGCTGTGACGATGCTTTGATGATTTTGTTATGTTGTTGTGATGATGCAGTTATGATGATATGACGATGCTGTAACGATGCCGTGATGATGCTGTGATGATGCAGTGATGACGCTGCGGTGATGCTGTGATGATGCTGTGATGATACAGTCATGATGTTACGATGACGCTGTGATGATGCTGTAATGATGTTGTGATGATGCTGTCGTTACGCTATGATGATTCTGTGATTATGTAGCTAAAATGCTGTGATGATGATGTGATGATGTAGTGATGATGCAGTGGTGATGCTCTGATGACGATGCAAAGATGCTGTGATGATGCAGTAATGATGCTGTGATGATTCTGTGATGATGCTGTGATTATGCTGAGATTATGCTCAGATTATGCTCTGATGATGCAGTGATGGTACAGTGATGATTCAGTGAGGAGTCAGTGATGATGATGTGATTACGATGCGGAGATGCTGTGATCATGCAGTAAGGATGCAATGATGATGCTGTGATGACACTGTGATTATGTTGTGTTGATACTTGTAATGATGTTTTGATGACGATGTGATGATGCTGTGATGATGCAGTGATTATGCAGTGATGATGCTGTGATGATGTGGTGATGATGCAGTGATTATGCAGTGATGATGCTGTGATGATGCAGTGATGATGCTGTGATGATATTGTGATGATGATATGAAGATGCTATGATGATTCAGTGATGATTCTGTGATGATGCATTTACGATACTGTGATGACGCTGTGATGATGTTGTTATGATGGTGTGATGATGCTGTGATGATATTTTGATGATACTGTGACAATGATGTGATGATGCAGCAATGATGCAGTGTTGATGATGTGATGATGCGGTGATGATGCAGTGATTATGCAGTGATGATACTGTGATGATGCATTGGTGGTGCTGTGATGATGCTTGGATGATGCTTGGATGATTCAGTGATGATTCTGTGATGACACTGTGATGATGTGATGATGCAGTGAATATACTGTGATGACACTATGATGATGCAGTGATTATGCAGAAATGATTCTGTGATGATGCTGAGATGATGTTGTTATGATGCAGTGATGATGCTTTGATGACGCTGTCGTGATGGTGAGATGACGCTGTCGTGATGCTTTGATGATGCTGTGATGACACTGTGATGATGCAGTGATGATACTGTGATGACGCTGTGAAAATGCAATGATTATGCAGAAATGATTCTGTGATGATGCTGAGATGATGCTGTGATGATGCAGTGAGTAAGCAGTGATGATGCAGTAATGATGCCATGATGATGCTGAGATGATGCTGTGATGGTGCAGTGATGGTGCAGTGATGATTCAGTGAGGACACTGTGATGATGCTGTGATTACAATCTGATGACGTAGTGATGATGCTGTGATGACCTTATGATGATGCTGTGATGATTCTGTGATGATGCTGTGATTATGCTGCTATGATGCAGTCATGATGCAGTGATGATGCTGAGATGACACTGATGATGCTGTGATAATGATGTGATGATGCTGTGATGATGTATTGATGACAGTGAAGATGCTATAATGATGATGTGATGATGCAGTGATGATGCTGTGATAATGTTCTGATGATGAAGCTATGATGTTATGATGCAGTGATGACACTGTCATGACGCTGTGATGATGCAGTGAGTAAGCAGTAATGATGCTGTGATGATGCTGAGATGATGATGTGATGATGCAGTGGTGATGCTCTGATGACGATGCAAAGATGCTGTGATGATGCAGTAATGATGCTGTGATGATTCTGTGATGATTTGGTGATGATGCTGTGATGACAGTTTGATGACGTTGTTATGATGCTGTGATGACACTGAAAACGTTGTGATGATGATGTGATAATGCTGTGATGATGGAGTGATGATGTATTTATGACATTGTGATTATGCCGAGATGATGCTTTGATGATGCAGTTATGATGCTGTGATGATGATGCACTCATGATGCAGTGAGGATGCAGTGATGATGCTGTGATGATGCTCTGATGATGACGAAGTGATGATGCTGTGATGATGCAGTGATGTGTAGTGATGACGCTGTGATGATATTGTGATGATGATGTGATGATGCTGTGATGATGCTGTGATTATGCGGAGATTATGCAGTGATGATGCTGTCATGACAGTGTGATGATGCTGTGATGATGCTGCGATGTTGCTGTGAGGATGCTGTGATGATGCAGTGATTCTGAAGTAATGATGCTGTGATGGTGCTGTGATGATGCAGTGATGATGCAGTGATGATGCAGTGATGATATGATGATGCAGTGATTATGCTGTAATAATTCTGTGACTATACTGAGATGATGCTGTAATGATGCATTGATGACGCTGTGATGACGCTGTGTTGATGCTGTGAGGATGCTGTGATGATGCAGTGATTATGCAGTGATGATGCTGACATGAAACTGATGATGTTGTGATGATGATGTGATGATGCTATGATGATGCAGTGAGTAAGCAGTAATGATGCTGAGATGATGATGTGATGATGCTGTGATGATGCTGTGATGATGCTGTGATGATGCTCTGATGATGCTGTGATGACGCAGTGATGATTCTGTGATGATGCAGTGATGATGTAGTGATGACGCTGTGATGATACTGTGATTATGCTGTGATGATGCTGTGATTATGCGGTGATTATGCAGTGATGATGCTGTCATGACCCTGTGATGATGATGCGATGATGCTGTGATGATGCTGCGATGTTGCTGTGAGGATGCTGTGATGATGCAGTGATTCTGCAGTAATGATGCTGTGATGATGCAGTGATGACGCTGTGATGACTATGCGATGATGATGTGATGATGCTGTGATGATGCTGTGATTATGCAGCTATGATGCTGTGATGATGCAGTGATTCTGCAGTAATGATGCTGTGATGGTGCTGTGATGATGCAGTGATGATGCAGTGATGACGATATGATGATGCAGTGATTATGCAGTGATTATGCTGTGACTATACTGAGATGATGCTGTAATGATGCATTGTTGACGTTGTGATGACGCTGTATTGATGCTGTGAGGATGCTCTGATGATGCAGTGATGATGCAGTGATGATGCTGTGATGACTCTGTGATGATGTTGTGATGATGCTGCGATGATGCTCTGATGATGCTGTGATGATGCAGTGATGATGCTGTGATGATGCAGTGATGATGCATTGATGATGTAGTGATGACGCTGTGATGATACTGTGATTATGCTGAGATGATGCTGTGATGATGTGATGATGCAGTGATGATTCACTGAGTAAGAAGTGATTATGTAGTGATGACGCTCTGATGACGCAGTGATGATGTTGTGATGATGTTGTGATAATGCAGTGATGATGCTGTGATGACACTGTAATGACGCTGTCGTGATGCTGTGATGACGTAGTCATGGTGTTGTAATGATGCTGTTATGACACTGTGATTATGCAGTGATGATGCTATGATGATGCTGTGATGATACAGTGATGACAATTTGATGATGTAGTGATGATGCTGTGATGACTCTATGATTATGCAGCTATGATGCTATGATGATGATGTGAGGATGAAGTGATTATGCATTTTTGATGCTGTGATGACGCTGTCATGATGCTGTGATGAAGCTGCGATGATGCAGTGATTATGCAGTTAGGACGCTTTGATGACACTGTGATGATGCATTTATGACACTGTAATGACGCTGTGATGATGTTGTGATGATGCAGTGAATAAGCAGTAATGATACTGTGATGATGCTGAGATGATGCTGTGATAACACAGTGATGATGCTGTGATGACGCTTTGATGATGTTGTGATTATGATGTGATGCAGTGATGATTTTTTGATGATGCAGTTTAGATGCAGTGACGATGCAGTTATGACGCTGTGATGACGCGGTGATGATGCTGTGATGATGCTTTGATGATTTTGTTATGTTGTTGTGATGATGCAGTTATGATGATATGACGATGCTGTAACGATGCCGTGATGATGCAGTGATGATGCTGTGATGATGCTGTGATGATGCAGTAATGATGCTGTGATGATGCATGATGATGCTACGATGATGTTGTGATGACGCTGTGATGATGATGTGATGATGCTGCAATGATGCTGTGATGATTCTGTGATGATGTTGTGATGATGCTGTGATGACGCTGCGATAACACAGTGATGATGTGGTGATGCAGTAATGATGCTGTGACGACGCACTGATTCTGCTCTGATGATGCTGTAATGATGCAGTCATGATGCAATAATGATGATGCTGTGATGATGCAGTGATGATGTTGTTATGACGCTGTGATGAAGCTGTGACAATATTATGATGATGCTATGATGACATAGCGATGATGCTGTGAAGATTCTTTGATGACGATGTGATGACGATGTGATGATGCTCTGATGATGCTGTTATGACGCTGTGATGATGCTGTGATGGTTCTTTGATGATGCAGTGTTTATGCAGTTATGACGCTGTGATGACGCTGTGATGATGCTTTGATCATGCTGTTATGATGCAGTTATTATGACGCCATGATGTTGTGACAATGCAGTGATGATGCGGTGATGACGCTGTGATGATGCAGTGATGATGCAGTAATGACGCTGTGATGATTTTGTGATGATGCTCTGATGACGCAGTGATGATGCTGTGATGATGTAGTGATGATGCTGTGAAGACGCTCTCATGACACTGTCGTGAAGCTGTGATGATGATGTCGTGATGCTGTGATGATGCTGTGATGACGCTGTGATAACGCTGTGATGATGCTCTATTGATGCTGTGATGATGCAGTAATAACGCTGTGATGACGCTCTTATAATTTTGTGATGATGCTGTGATGATACTGTGGTGATGCAGTGATGATGCAGTGATGACGCTGTGATGAGTCTCTGATGATGCTGAGATGACGCTGTGATGATGCAGTGATGACGCTGTGATGACACTATCGTGATTCTGTGATGATGATGTGATGATGCAGTAATGATGCTGTGATGATGCACTGATGATACTGTGATGACGTTGTGATAATGCAATGATTAGGCAGTAATGATGCTGTGATGATGCTGAGATGACACTGTGATGATGCAGTAATGGTGCAGTGATGATGCAGTTATGACACCGTGATAATGCTGTGATGCCGCAGTGAGTAAACAGTAATGATTCTGTGATGATGCAGTGATGATGATGTGATGATGCTGCGATGATGCTTTGATGATGCTGTGATGCTGCAGTGATGAAGCTGTGATGATTTTGTGATGATGCAGTTTAGATGCAGTGACGATGCAGTTATGACGCTGTGATGACGCGGTGATGATGCTGTGACGATGCTTTGATGATTTTCTTATGTTGTTGTGATGATGCAGTTATGATGATATGACGATGCTGTAACGATGCCGTGATGATGCTGTGATGATGCAGTGATGACGCTGCGGTGATGCTGTGATGATGCTGTGATGATACAGTCATGATGTTACGATGACGCTGTGATGATGCTGTAATGATGTTGTGATGATGCTGTCGTTACGCTATGATGATTCTGTGATTATGTAGCTAAAATGCTGTGATGATGATGTGATGATGTAGTGATGATGCAGTGGTGATGCTCTGATGACGATGCAAAGATGCTGTGATGATGCAGTAATGATGCTGTGATGATTCTGTGATGATGCTGTGATT
Source organism: Clangula hyemalis (assembly GCA_963989345.1). The sequence goes on along the minus strand of CAXDIO010000109.1, from coordinate 87,671 downwards.
ATGCTGAGATTATGCTCAGATTATGCTCTGATGATGCAGTGATGGTGCAGTGATGGTACAGTGATGATTCAGTGAGGAGTCAGTGATGATGATGTGATTACGATGCGGAGATGCTGTGATCATGCAGTAAGGATGCAATGATGATGCTGTGATGACACTGTGATTATGTTGTGTTGATACTTGTAATGATGTTTTGATGACAATGTGATGATGCTGTGATGATGCAGTGATTATGCAGTGATGATGCTGTGATGATGTGGTGATGATGCAGTGATTATGCAGTGATGATGCTGTGATGATGCAGTGATGATGCTGTGATGATATTGTGATGATGATATGAAGATGCTATGATGATTCAGTGATGATTCTGTGATGATGCATTTACGATACTCTGATGACGCTGTGATGATGTTGTTATGATGGTGTGATGATGCTGTGATGATATTTTGATGATACTGTGACAATGATGTGATGATGCAGCAATGATGCAGTGTTGATGATGTGATGATGCGGTGATGATGCAGTGATTATGCAGTGATGATGCTGTGATGATGCATTGGTGGTGCTGTGATGATGCTTGGATGATGCTTGGATGATTCAGTGATGATTCTGTGATGACACTGTGATGATGTGATGATGCAGTGAATATACTGTGATGACACTATGATGATGCAGTGATTATGCAGAAATGATTCTGTGATGATGCTGAGATGATGTTGTTATGATGCAGTGATGATGCTTTGATGACGCTGTCGTGATGGTGAGATGACGCTGTCGTGATGCTTTGATGATGCTGTGATGACACTGTGATGATGCAGTGATGATACTGTGATGACGCTGTGAAAATGCAATGATTATGCAGAAATGATTCTGTGATGATGCTGAGATGATGCTGTGATGATGCAGTGAGTAAGCAGTGATGATGCAGTAATGATGCCATGATGATGCTGAGATGATGCTGTGATGGTGCAGTGATGGTGCAGTGATGATTCAGTGAGGACACTGTGATGATGCTGTGATTACAATCTGATGACGTAGTGATGATGCTGTGATGACCTTATGATGATGCTGTGATGATTCTGTGATGATGCTGTGATTATGCTGCTATGATGCAGTCATGATGCAGTGATGATGCTGAGATGACACTGATGATGCTGTGATAATGATGTGATGATGCTGTGATGATGTATTGATGACAGTGAAGATGCTATAATGATGATGTGATGATGCAGTGATGATGCTGTGATAATGTTCTGATGATGAAGCTATGATGTTATGATGCAGTGATGACACTGTCATGACGCTGTGATGATGCAGTGAGTAAGCAGTAATGATGCTGTGATGATGCTGAGATGATGATGTGATGATGCAGTGGTGATGCTCTGATGACGATGCAAAGATGCTGTGATGATGCAGTAATGATGCTGTGATGATTCTGTGATGATTTGGTGATGATGCTGTGATGACAGTTTGATGACGTTGTTATGATGCTGTGATGACACTGAAAACGTTGTGATGATGATGTGATAATGCTGTGATGATGGAGTGATGATGTATTTATGACATTGTGATTATGCCGAGATGATGCTTTGATGATGCAGTTATGATGCTGTGATGATGATGCACTCATGATGCAGTGAGGATGCAGTGATGATGCTGTGATGATGCTCTGATGATGACGAAGTGATGATGCTGTGATGATGTAGTGATGATGCAGTGATGTGTAGTGATGACGCTGTGATGATATTGTGATGATGATGTGATGATGCTGTGATTATGCGGAGATTATGCAGTGATTATGCAGTGATGATGCTGTCATGACAGTGTGATGATGCTGTGATGATGCTGCGATGTTGCTGTGAGGATGCTGTGATGATGCAGTGATTCTGAAGTAATGATGCTGTGATGGTGCTGTGATGATGCAGTGATGATGCATTGATGATGCAGTGATGATATGATGATGCAGTGATTATGCTGTAATAATTCTGTGACTATACTGAGATGATGCTGTAATGATGCATTGATGACGCTGTGATGACGCTGTGTTGATGCTGTGAGGATGCTGTGATGATGCAGTGATTATGCAGTGATGATGCTGACATGAAACTGATGATGTTGTGATGATGATGTGATGATGCTATGATGATGCAGTGAGTAAGCAGTAATGATGCTGAGATGATGATGTGATGATGCTGTGATGATGCTCTGATGATGCTGTGATGACGCAGTGATGATTCTGTGATGATGCAGTGATGATGGAGTGATGATGCTGTGATGATACTGTGATTATGCTGTGATGATGCTGTGATGATGCTCTGATGATGCTGTGATGAAGCAGTGATGATTCTGTGATGATGCAGTGATGATGTAGTGATCACGCCGTGATGATACTGTGATTATGCTGTGATGATGCTGTGATTATGCGGTGATTATGCAGTGATGATGCTGTCATGACACTGTGATGATGATGCGATGATGCTGTGATGATGCTGCGATGTTGCTGTGAGGATGCTGTGATGATGCAGTGATTCTGCAGTAATGATGCTGTGATGATGCTGTGATGATGCAGTGATGACCCTGTGATGACTATGCGATGATGATGTGATGATGCTGTGATTATGCAGCTATGATGCTGTGATGATGCAGTGATTCTGCAGTAATGATGCTGTGATGGTGCTGTGATGATGCAGTGATGATGCAGTGATTATGCTGTTACTATACTGAGATGATGCTGTAATGATGCATTGTTTACGTTGTGATGACGCTGTATTGATGCTGTGAGGATGCTGTGATGATGCAGTGATTATGCAGTGATGATGCTGTGATGACTCTGTGATGATGTTGTGATGATGCTGTGATGATGCTCTGATGATGCTGTGATGATGCAGTGATGATGCTGTGATGATGCAGTGATGATGCATTGATGATGTAGTGATGACGCGGTGATGATACTGTGATTATGCTGAGATGATGCTGTGATGATGTGATGATGCAGTGATGATTCACTGAGTAAGAAGTGATTATGTAGTGATGACGCTCTGATGACGCAGTGATGATGTTGTGATGATGTTGTGATAATGCAGTGATGATGCTGTGATGACACTGTAATGACGCTGTCGTGATGCTGTGATGACGTAGTCATGGTGTTGTAATGATGCTGTTATGACACTGTGATTATGCAGTGATGATGCTATGATGACGCTGTGATGATACAGTGATGACAATTTGATGATGTAGTGATGATGCTGTGATGACTCTATGATTATGCAGCTATGATGCTATGATGATGATGTGAGGATGAAATGATTATGCATTTTTGATGCTGTGATGACGCTGTCATGATGCTGTGATGAAGCTGCGATGATGCAGTGATTATGCAGTTAGGACGCTTTGATGACACTGTGATGATGCATTTATGACACTGTAATGACGCTGTGATGATGTTGTGATGATGCAGTGAATAAGCAGTAATGATACTGTGATGATGCTGAGATGATGCTGTGATAACGCAGTGATGATGCTGTGATGACGCTTTGATGATGTTGTGATTATGATGTGATGCAGTGATGATTTTGTGATGATGCAGTTTAGATGCAGTGACGATGCAGTTATGACGCTGTGATGACGCGGTGATGATGCTGTGATGATGCTTTGATGATTTTGTTATGTTGTTGTGATGATGCAGTTATGATGATATGACGATGCTGTAACGATGCCGTGATGATGCAGTGATGATGCTGTGATTATTCAGTGATGATGCAGTGATGATGCTGTGATGATGCTGTGATGATGCAGTAATGATGCTGTGATGATGCATGATGATGCTACGATGATGTTGTGATGATGCTGTGATGATGATGTGATGATGCTGTGATGATGCTGTGATGACGCTGCGATAACACAGTGATGATGTGGTGATGCAGTAATGATGCTGTGGCGACGCACTGATTCTGCTCTGATGATGCTGTAATGATGCAGTCATGATGCAATAATGATGATGCTGTGATGATGCAGTGATGATGTTGTTATGACGCTGTGATGAAGCTGTGATAATATTATGATGATGCTATGATGACATAGCGATGATGCTGTGAAGATTCTTTGATGACGATGTGATGACGATGTGATGATGCTCTGATGATGCTGTTATGACGCTGTGATGATGCTGTGATGGTTCTTTGATGATGCAGTGTTTATGCAGTTATGACGCTGTGATGACGCTGTGATGATGCTTTGATCATGCTGTTATGATGCAGTTATTATGACGCCATGATGTTGTGACAATGCAGTGATGATGCGGTGATGACGCTGTGATGATGCAGTGATGATGCAGTAATGACGCTGTGATGATTTTGTGATGATGCTCTGATGACGCAGTGATGATGCTGTGATGATGTAGTGATGATGCTGTGAAGACGCTCTCATGACACTGTCGTGAAGCTGTGATGATGATGTCGTGATGCTGTGATGATGCTGTGATGACGCTGTGATAACGCTGTGATGACGCTGTGATGATGCTCTATTGATGCTGTGATGATGCAGTAATAACGCTGTGATGACGCTCTTATAATTTTGTGATGATGCTGTGATGATACTGTGGTGATGCAGTGATGATGCAGTGATGACGCTGTGATGAGTCTCTGATGATGCTGAGATGACGCTGTGATGATGCAGTGATGACGCTGTGATGACACTATCGTGATTCTGTGATGATGATGTGATGATGCAGTAATGATGCTGTGATGATGCAGTGATGATACTGTGATGACGTTGTGATAATGCAATGATTAGGCAGTAATGATGCTGTGATGATGCTGAGATGACACTGTGATGATGCAGTAATGGTGCAGTGATGATGCAGTTATGACACCGTGATAATGCTGTGATGCCGCAGTGAGTAAACAGTAATGATTCTGTGATGATGCAGTGATGATGATGTGATGATGCTGCGATGATGCTTTGATGATGCTGTGATGCTGCAGTGATGAAGCTGTGATGATTTTGTGATGATGCAGTTTAGATGCAGTGACGATGCAGTTATGACGCTGTGATGACGCGGTGATGATGCTGTGACGATGCTTTGATGATTTTGTTATGTTGTTGTGATGATGCAGTTATGATGATATGACGATGCCGTAACGATGCCGTGATGATGCTGTGATGATGCTGTGATGATACAGTCATGATGTTACGATGACGCTGTGATGATGCTGTAATGATGTTGTGATGATGCTGTCGTTACGCTATGATGATTCTGTGATTATGTAGCTAAAATGCTGTGATGATGATGTGATGATGTAGTGATGATGCAGTGGTGATGCTCTGATGACGATGCAAAGATGCTGTGATGATGCAGTAATGATGCTGTGATGATTCTGTGATGATGCTGTGATTATGCTGAGATTATGCTCAGATTATGCTCTGATGATGCAGTGATGGTACAGTGATGATTCAGTGAGGAGTCAGTGATGATGATGTGATTACGATGCGGAGATGCTGTGATCATGCAGTAAGGATGCAATGATGATGCTGTGATGACACTGTGATTATGTTGTGTTGATACTTGTAATGATGTTTTGATGACGATGTGATGATGCTGTGATGATGCAGTGATTATGCAGTGATGATGCTGTGATGATGTGGTGATGATGCAGTGATTATGCAGTGATGATGCTGTGATGATGCAGTGATGATGTTGTGATGATATTGTGATGATGATATGAAGATGCTATGATGATTCAGTGATGATTCTGTGATGATGCATTTACGATACTGTGATGACGCTGTGATGATGTTGTTATGATGGTGTGATGATGCTGTGATGATATTTTGATGATACTGTGACAATGATGTGATGATGCAGCAATGATGCAGTGTTGATGATGTGATGATGCGGTGATGATGCAGTGATTATGCAGTGATGATACTGTGATGATGCATTGGTGGTGCTGTGATGATGCTTGGATGATGCTTGGATGATTCAGTGATGATTCTGTGATGACACTGTGATGATGTGATGATGCAGTGAATATACTGTGATGACACTATGATGATGCAGTGATTATGCAGAAATGATTCTGTGATGATGCTGAGATGATGTTGTTATGATGCAGTGATGATGCTTTGATGACGCTGTCGTGATGGTGAGATGACGCTGTCGTGATGCTTTGATGATGCTGTGATGACACTGTGATGATGCAGTGATGATACTGTGATGACGCTGTGAAAATGCAATGATTATGCAGAAATGATTCTGTGATGATGCTGAGATGATGCTGTGATGATGCAGTGAGTAAGCAGTGATGATGCAGTAATGATGCCATGATGATGCTGAGATGATGCTGTGATGTTGCAGTGATGGTGCAGTGATGATTCAGTGAGGACACTGTGATGATGCTGTGATTACAATCTGATGACGTAGTGATGATGCTGTGATGACCTTATGATGATGCTGTGATGATTCTGTGATGATGCTGTGATTATGCTGCTATGATGCAGTCATGATGCAGTGATGATGCTGAGATGACACTGATGATGCTGTGATAATGATGTGATGATGCTGTGATGATGTATTGATGACAGTGAAGATGCTATAATGATGATGTGATGATGCAGTGATGATTCTGTGATAATGTTCTGATGATGAAGCTATGATGTTATGATGCAGTGATGACACTGTCATGACGCTGTGATGATGCAGTGAGTAAGCAGTAATGATGCTGTGATGATGCTGAGATGATGATGTGATGATGCAGTGGTGATGCTCTGATGACGATGCAAAGATGCTGTGATGATGCAGTAATGATGCTGTGATGATTTGGTGATGATGCTGTGATGACAGTTTGATGACGTTGTTATGATGCTGTGATGACACTGAAAACGTTGTGATGATGATGTGATAATGCTGTGATGATGGAGTGATGATGTATTTATGACATTGTGATTATGCCGAGATGATGCTTTGATGATGCAGTTATGATGCTGTGATGATGATGCACTCATGATGCAGTGAGGATGCAGTGATGATGCTGTGATGATGCTCTGATGATGACGAAGTGATGATGCTGTGATGATGTAGTGATGATGCAGTGATGTGTAGTGATGACGCTGTGATGATATTGTGATGATGATGTGATGATGCTGTGATTATGCGGAGATTATGCAGTGATTATGCAGTGATGATGCTGTCATGACAGTGTGATGATGCTGTGATGATGCTGCGATGTTGCTGTGAGGATGCTGTGATGATGCAGTGATTCTGAAGTAATGATGCTGTGATGGTGCTGTGATGATGCAGTGATGATGCAGTGATGATGCAGTGATGATATGATGATGCAGTGATTATGCTGTAATAATTCTGTGACTATACTGAGATGATGCTGTAATGATGCATTGATGACGCTGTGATGACGCTGTGTTGATGCTGTGAGGATGCTGTGATGATGCAGTGATTATGCAGTGATGATGCTGACATGAAACTGATGATGTTGTGATGATGATGTGATGATGCTATGATGATGCAGTGAGTAAGCAGTAATGATGCTGAGATGATGATGTGATGATGCTGTGATGATGCTCTGATGATGCTGTGATGACGCAGTGATGATTCTGTGATGATGCAGTGATGATGTAGTGATGATGCTGTGATGATACTGTGATTATGCTGTGATGATGCTGTGATGATGCTCTGATGATGCTGTGATGACGCAGTGATGATTCTGTGATGATGATGTGATGATGCTGTGATGATGCTCTGATGATGCTGTGATGACGCAGTGATGATTCTGTGATGATGCAGTGATGATGTAGTGATGATGCTGTGATGATACTGTGATTATGCTGTGATGATGCTGTGATTATGCGGTGATTATGCAGTGATGATGCTGTCATGACACTGTGATGATGATGTGATGATGCTGTGATGATGCTGCGATGTTGCTGTGAGGATGATGTGATGATGCAGTGATTCTGCAGTAATGATGCTGTGATGATGCTGTGATGATGCAGTGATGACGCTGTGATGACTATGCGATGATGATGTGATGATGCTGTGATTATGCAGCTATGATGCTGTGATGATGCAGTGATTCTGCAGTAATGATGCTGTGATGGTGCTGTGATGATGCAGTGATGATGCAGTGATGACGATATGATGATGCAGTGATTATGCAGTGATTATGCTGTGACTATACTGAGATGATGCTGTAATGATTCATTGTTGACGTTGTGATGACGCTGTATTGATGCTGTGAGGATGCTGTGATGATGCAGTGATTATGCAGTGATGATGCTGTGATGACTCTGTGATGATGTTGTGATGATGCTGTGATGATGCTCTGATGATGCTGTGATGATGCAGTGATGATGCTGTGATGATGCAGTGATGATGCATTGATGATGTAGTGATGACGCTGTGATGATACTGTGATTATGCTGAGATGATGCTGTGATGATGTGATGATGCAGTGATGATTCACTGAGTAAGAAGTGATTATGTAGTGATGACGCTCTGATGACGCAGTGATGATGTTGTGATGATGTTGTGATAATGCAGTGATGATGCTGTGATGACACTGTAATGACGCTGTCGTGATGCTGTGATGACGTAGTCATGGTGTTGTAATGATGTTGTTATGACACTGTGATTATGCAGTGATGATGCTATGATGATGCTGTGATGATACAGTGATGACAATTTGATGATGTAGTGATGATGTTGTGATGACTCTATGATTATGCAGCTATGATGCTATGATGATGATGTGAGGATGAAGTGATTATGCATTTTTGATGCTGTGATGACGCTGTCATGATGCTGTGATGAAGCTGCGATGATGCAGTGATTATGCAGTTAGGACGCTTTGATGACACTGTGATGATGCATTTATGACACTGTAATGACGCTGTGATGATGTTGTGATGATGCAGTGAATAAGCAGTAATGATACTGTGATGATGCTGAGATGATGCTGTGATAACACAGTGATGATGCTGTGATGACGCTTTGATGATGTTGTGATTATGATGTGATGCAGTGATGATTTTTTGATGATGCAGTTTAGATGCAGTGACGATGCAGTTATGACGCTGTGATGACGCGGTGATGATGCTGTGATGATGCTTTGATTATTCAGTGATGATGCAGTGATGATGCAGTAATGATGCTGTGATGATGCATGATGATGCTACGATGATGTTGTGATGATGCTGTGATGATGATGTGATGATGCTGCAATGATGCTGTGATGATTCTGTGATGATGTTGTGATGATGCTGTGATGACGCTGCGATAACGCTGTGATGACGCTGTGATGATGCTCTATTGATGCTGTGATGATGCAGTAATAACGCTGTGATGACGCTCTTATAATTTTGTGATGATGCTGTGATGATACTGTGGTGATGCAGTGATGATGCAGTGATGACGCTGTGATGAGTCTCTGATGATGCTGAGATGACGCTGTGATGATGCAGTGATGACGCTGTGATGACACTATCGTGATTCTGTGATGATGATGTGATGATGCAGTAATGATGCTGTGATGATGCACTGATGATACTGTGATGACGTTGTGATAATGCAATGATTAGGCAGTAATGATGCTGTGATGATGCTGAGATGACACTGTGATGATGCAGTAATGGTGCAGTGATGATGCAGTTATGACACCGTGATAATGCTGTGATGCCGCAGTGAGTAAACAGTAATGATTCTGTGATGATGCAGTGATGATGATGTGATGATGCTGCGATGATGCTTTGATGATGCTGTGATGCTGCAGTGATGAAGCTGTGATGATTTTGTGATGATGCAGTTTAGATGCAGTGACGATGCAGTTATGACGCTGTGATGACACTGTGATTATGTTGTGTTGATACTTGTAATGATGTTTTGATGACGATGTGATGATGCTGTGATGATGCAGTGATTATGCAGTGATGATGCTGTGATGATGTGGTGATGATGCAGTGATTATGCAGTGATGATGCTGTGATGATGCAGTGATGATGCTGTGATGATATTGTGATGATGATATGAAGATGCTATGATGATTCAGTGATGATTCTGTGATGATGCATTTACGATACTGTGATGACGCTGTGATGATGTTGTTATGATGGTGTGATGATGCTGTGATGATATTTTGATGATACTGTGACAATGATGTGATGATGCAGCAATGATGCAGTGTTGATGATGTGATGATGCGGTGATGATGCAGTGATTATGCAGTGATGATACTGTGATGATGCATTGGTGGTGCTGTGATGATGCTTGGATGATGCTTGGATGATTCAGTGATGATTCTGTGATGACACTGTGATGATGTGATGATGCAGTGAATATACTGTGATGACACTATGATGATGCAGTGATTATGCAGAAATGATTCTGTGATGATGCTGAGATGATGTTGTTATGATGCAGTGATGATGCTTTGATGACGCTGTCGTGATGGTGAGATGACGCTGTCGTGATGCTTTGATGATGCTGTGATGACACTGTGATGATGCAGTGATGATACTGTGATGACGCTGTGAAAATGCAATGATTATGCAGAAATGATTCTGTGATGATGCTGAGATGATGCTGTGATGATGCAGTGAGTAAGCAGTGATGATGCAGTAATGATGCCATGATGATGCTGAGATGATGCTGTGATGTTGCAGTGATGGTGCAGTGATGATTCAGTGAGGACACTGTGATGATGCTGTGATTACAATCTGATGACGTAGTGATGATGCTGTGATGACCTTATGATGATGCTGTGATGATTCTGTGATGATGCTGTGATTATGCTGCTATGATGCAGTCATGATGCAGTGATGATGCTGAGATGACACTGATGGTGCTGTGATAATGACATGATGATGCTGTGATGATGTATTGATGACAGTGAAGATGCTATAATGATGATGTGATGATGCAGTGATGATGCTGTGATAATGTTCTGATGATGAAGCTATGATGTTATGATGCAGTGATGACACTGTCATGACGCTGTGATGATGCAGTGAGTAAGCAGTAATGATGCTGTGATGATGCTGAGATGATGATGTGATGATGCAGTGGTGATGCTCTGATGACGATGCAAAGATGCTGTGATGATGCAGTAATGATGCTGTGATGATTTGGTGATGATGCTGTGATGACAGTTTGATGACGTTGTTATGATGCTGTGATGACACTGAAAACGTTGTGATGATGATGTGATAATGCTGTGATGATGGAGTGATGATGTATTTATGACATTGTGATTATGCCGAGATGATGCTTTGATGATGCAGTTATGATGCTGTGATGATGATGCACTCATGATGCAGTGAGGATGCAGTGATGATGCTGTGATGATGCTCTGATGATGACGAAGTGATGATGCTGTGATGATGTAGTGATGATGCAGTGATGTGTAGTGATGACGCTGTGATGATATTGTGATGATGATGTGATGATGCTGTGATTATGCGGAGATTATGCAGTGATTATGCAGTGATGATGCTGTCATGACAGTGTGATGATGCTGTGATGATGCTGCGATGTTGCTGTGAGGATGCTGTGATGATGCAGTGATTCTGAAGTAATGATGCAGTGATAATGCAGTGATGATGCAGTGATGATATGATGATGCAGTGATTATGCTGTAATAATTCTGTGACTATACTGAGATGATGCTGTAATGATGCATTGATGACGCTGTGATGACGCTGTGTTGATGCTGTGAGGATGCTGTGATGATGCAGTGATTATGCAGTGATGATGCTGACATGAAACTGATGATGTTGTGATGATGATGTGATGATGCTATGATGATGCAGTGAGTAAGCAGTAATGATGCTGAGATGATGATGTGATGATGCTGTGATGATGCTCTGATGATGCTGTGATGACGCAGTGATGATTCTGTGATGATGCAGTGATGATGTAGTGATGATGCTGTGATGATACTGTGATTATGCTGTGATGATGCTGTGATGATGCTCTGATGATGCTGTGATGACGCAGTGATGATTCTGTGATGATGATGTGATGATGCTGTGATGATGCTCTGATGATGCTGTGATGACGCAGTGATGATTCTGTGATGATGCAGTGATGATGTAGTGATGATGCTGTGATGATACTGTGATTATGCTGTGATGATGCTGTGATTATGCGGTGATTATGCAGTGATGATGCTGTCATGACACTGTGATGATGATGTGATGATGCTGTGATGATGCTGCGATGTTGCTGTGAGGATGCTGTGATGATGCAGTGATTCTGCAGTAATGATGCTGTGATGATGCTGTGATGATGCAGTGATGACGCTGTGATGACTATGCGATGATGATGTGATGATGCTGTGATTATGCAGCTATGATGCTGTGATGATGCAGTGATTCTGCAGTAATGATGCTGTGATGGTGCTGTGATGATGCAGTGATGATGCAGTGATGACGATATGATGATGCAGTGATTATGCAGTGATTATGCTGTGACTATACTGAGATGATGCTGTAATGATTCATTGTTGACGTTGTGATGACGCTGTATTGATGCTGTGAGGATGCTGTGATGATGCAGTGATTATGCAGTGATGATGCTGTGATGACTCTGTGATGATGTTGTGATGATGCTGTGATGATGCTCTGATGATGCTGTGATGATGCAGTGATGATGCTGTGATGATGCAGTGATGATGCATTGATGATGTAGTGATGACGCTGTGATGATACTGTGATTATGCTGAGATGATGCTGTGATGATGTGATGATGCAGTGATGATTCACTGAGTAAGAAGTGATTATGTAGTGATGACGCTCTGATGACGCAGTGATGATGTTGTGATGATGTTGTGATAATGCAGTGATGATGCTGTGATGACACTGTAATGACGCTGTCGTGATGCTGTGATGACGTAGTCATGGTGTTGTAATGATGCTGTTATGACACTGTGATTATGCAGTGATGATGCTATGATGATGCTGTGATGATACAGTGATGACAATTTGATGATGTAGTGATGATGTTGTGATGACTCTATGATTATGCAGCTATGATGCTATGATGATGATGTGAGGATGAAGTGATTATGCATTTTTGATGCTGTGATGACGCTGTCATGATGCTGTGATGAAGCTGCGATGATGCAGTGATTATGCAGTTAGGACGCTTTGATGACACTGTGATGATGCATTTATGACACTGTAATGACGCTGTGATGATGTTGTGATGATGCAGTGAATAAGCAGTAATGATACTGTGATGATGCTGAGATGATGCTGTGATAACGCAGTGATGATGCTGTGATGACGCTTTGATGATGTTGTGATTATGATGTGATGCAGTGATGATTTTTTGATGATGCAGTTTAGATGCAGTGACGATGCAGTTATGACGCTGTGATGACACGGTGATGATGCTGTGATGATGCTTTGATTATTCAGTGATGATGCAGTGATGATGCTGTGATGATGCTGTGATGATGCAGTAATGATGCTGTGATGATGCATGATGATGCTACGATGATGTTGTGATGATGCTGTGATGATGATGTGATGATGCTGCAATGATGCTGTGATGATTCTGTGATGATGTTGTGATGATGCTGTGATGACGCTGCGATAACGCTGTGATGACGCTGTGATGATGCTCTATTGATGCTGTGATGATGCAGTAATAACGCTGTGATGACGCTCTTATAATTTTGTTATGATGCTGTGATGATACTGTGGTGATGCAGTGATGATGCAGTGATGACGCTGTGATGAGTCTCTGATGATGCTGAGATGACACTGTGATGATGCAGTGATGACGCTGTGATGACACTATCGTGATTCTGTGATGATGATGTGATGACGCAGTAATGATGCTGTGATGATGCACTGATGATACTGTGATGACGTTGTGATAATGCAATGATTAGGCAGTAATGATGCTGTGATGATGCTGAGATGACACTGTGATGATGCAGTAATGGTGCAGTGATGATGCAGTTATGACACCGTGATAATGCTGTGATGCCGCAGTGAGTAAACAGTAATGATTCTGTGATGATGCAGTGATGATGATGTGATGATGCTGCGATGATGCTTTGATGATGCTGTGATGCTGCAGTGATGAAGCTGTGATGATTTTGTGATGATGCAGTTTAGATGCAGTGACGATGCAGTTATGACGCTGTGATGACGCGGTGATGATGCTGTGACGATGCTTTGATGATTTTGTTATGTTGTTGTGATGATGCAGTTATGATGATATGACGATGCCGTAACGATGCCGTGATGATGCTGTGATGATGCTGTGATGATGCAGTGATGACGCTGCGGTGATGCTGTGATGATGCTGTGATGATACAGTCATGATGTTACGATGACGCTGTGATGATGCTGTAATGATGTTGTGATGATGCTGTCGTTACGCTATGATGATTCTGTGATTATGTAGCTAAAATGCTGTGATGATGATGTGATGATGTAGTGATGATGCAGTGGTGATGCTCTGATGACGATGCAAAGATGCTGTGATGATGCAGTAATGATGCTGTGATGATTCTGTGATGATGCTGTGATTATGCTGAGATTATGCTCAGATTATGCTCTGATGATGCAGTGATGGTACAGTGATGATTCAGTGAGGAGTCAGTGATGATGATGTGATTACGATGCGGAGATGCTGTGATCATGCAGTAAGGATGCAATGATGATGCTGTGATGACACTGTGATTATGTTGTGTTGATACTTGTAATGATGTTTTGATGACGATGTGATGATGCTGTGATGATGCAGTGATTATGCAGTGATGATGCTGTGATGATGTGGTGATGATGCAGTGATTATGCAGTGATGATGCTGTGATGATGCAGTGATGATGTTGTGATGATATTGTGATGATGATATGAAGATGCTATGATGATTCAGTGATGATTCTGTGATGATGCATTTACGATACTGTGATGACGCTGTGATGATGTTGTTATGATGGTGTGATGATGCTGTGATGATATTTTGATGATACTGTGACAATGATGTGATGATGCAGCAATGATGCAGTGTTGATGATGTGATGATGCGGTGATGATGCAGTGATTATGCAGTGATGATACTGTGATGATGCATTGGTGGTGCTGTGATGATGCTTGGATGATGCTTGGATGATTCAGTGATGATTCTGTGATGACACTGTGATGATGTGATGGTGCAGTGAATATACTGTGATGACACTATGATGATGCAGTGATTATGCAGAAATGATTCTGTGATGATGCTGAGATGATGTTATGATGCAGTGATGATGCTTTGATGACGCTGTCGTGATGGTGAGATGACGCTGTCGTGATGCTTTGATGATGCTGTGATGACACTGTGATGATGCAGTGATGATACTGTGATGACGCTGTGAAAATGCAATGATTATGCAGAAATGATTCTGTGATGATGCTGAGATGATGCTGTGATGATGCAGTGAGTAAGCAGTGATGATGCAGTAATGATGCCATGATGATGCTGAGATGATGCTGTGATGTTGCAGTGATGGTGCAGTGATGATTCAGTGAGGACACTGTGATGATGCTGTGATTACAATCTGATGACGTAGTGATGATGCTGTGATGACCTTATGATGATGCTGTGATGATTCTGTGATGATGCTGTGATTATGCTGCTATGATGCAGTCATGATGCAGTGATGATGCTGAGATGACACTGATGATGCTGTGATAATGATGTGATGATGCTGTGATGATGTATTGATGACAGTGAAGATGCTATAATGATGATGTGATGATGCAGTGATGATGCTGTGATAATGTTCTGATGATGAAGCTATGATGTTATGATGCAGTGATGACACTGTCATGACGCTGTGATGATGCAGTGAGTAAGCAGTAATGATGCTGTGATGATGCTGAGATGATGATGTGATGATGCAGTGGTGATGCTCTGATGACGATGCAAAGATGCTGTGATGATGCAGTAATGATGCTGTGATGATTCTGTGATGATTTGGTGATGATGCTGTGATGACAGTTTGATGACGTTGTTATGATGCTGTGATGACACTGAAAACGTTGTGATGATGATGTGATAATGCTGTGATGATGGAGTGATGATGTATTTATGACATTGTGATTATGCCGAGATGATGCTTTGATGATGCAGTTATGATGCTGTGATGATGATGCACTCATGATGCAGTGAGGATGCAGTGATGATGCTGTGATGATGCTCTGATGATGACGAAGTGATGATGCTGTGATGATGTAGTGATGATGCAGTGATGTGTAGTGATGACGCTATGATGATATTGTGATGATGATGTGATGATGCTGTGATTATGTGGAGATTATGCAGTGATTATGCAGTGATGATGCTGTCATGACAGTGTGATGATGCTGTGATGATGCTGCGATGTTGCTGTGAGGATGCTGTGATGATGCAGTGATTCTGAAGTAATGATGCTGTGATGGTGCTGTGATGATGCAGTGATGATGCAGTGATGATGCAGTGATGATATGATGATGCAGTGATTATGCTGTAATAATTCTGTGACTATACTGAGATGATGCTGTAATGATGCATTGATGACGCTGTGATGACGCTGTGTTGATGCTGTGAGGATGCTGTGATGATGCAGTGATGATGCTGACATGAAACTGATGATGTTGTGATGATGATGTGATGATGCTCTGATGATGCAGTGAGTAAGCAGTAATGATGCTGAGATGATGATGTGATGATGCTGTGATGATGCTCTGATGATGCTCTGATGATGCTCTGATGATGCTGTGATGACGCAGTGATGATTCTGTGATGATGCAGTGATGATGTAGTGATGACGCTGTGATGATACTGTGATTATGCTGTGATGATGCTGTGATTATGCGGTGATTATGCAGTGATGATGCTGTCATGACACTGTGATGATGATGCGATGATGCTGTGATGATGCTGCGATGTTGCTGTGAGGATGCTGTGATGATGCAGTGATTCTGCAGTAATGATGCTGTGATGATGCTGTGATGATGCAGTGATGACCCTGTGATGACTATGCGATGATGATGTGATGATGCTGTGATTATGCAGCTATGATGCTGTGATGATGCAGTGATTCTGAAGTAATGATGCTGTGATGGTGCTGTGATGATGCAGTGATGATGCAGTGATGACGATATGATGATGCAGTGATTATGCAGTGATGATGCTGTGATGATGCATTGTTGACGTTGTGATGACGCTGTATTGATGCTGTGAGGATGCTGTGATGATGCAGTGATTATGCAGTGATGATGCTGTGATGACTCTGTGATGATGTTGTGATGATGCTGTGATGATGCAGTGATGATGCTGTGATGATGCAGTGATGATGCATTGATGATGTAGTGATGACGCTGTGATGATACTGTGATTATGCTGAGATGATGCTGTGATGATGTGATGATGCAGTGATGATTCACTGAGTAAGAAGTGATTATGTAGTGATGACGCTCTGATGACGCAGTGATGATGTTGTGATGATGTTGTGATAATGCAGTGATGATGCTGTGATGACACTGTAATGACGCTGTCGTGATGCTGTGATGACGTAGTCATGGTGTTGTAATGATGCTGTTATGACACTGTGATTGTGCAGTGATGATGCTATGATGATGCTGTGATGATACAGTGATGACAATTTGATGATGTAGTGATGATGCTGTGATGACTCTATGATTATGCAGCTATGATGCTATGATGATGATGTGAGGATGAAGTGATTATGCATTTTTGATGCTGTGATGACGCTGTCATGATGCTGTGATGAAGCTGCGATGATGCAGTGATTATGCAGTTAGGACGCTTTGATGACACTGTGATGATGCATTTATGACACTGTAATGACGCTGTGATGATGTTGTGATGATGCAGTGAATAAGCAGTAATGATACTGTGATGATGCTGAGATGATGCTGTGATAACGCAGTGATGATGCTGTGATGACGCTTTGATGATGTTGTGATTATGATGTGATGCAGTGATGATTTTTTGATGATGCAGTTTAGATGCAGTGACGATGCAGTTATGACGCTGTGATGACGCGGTGATGATGCTGTGATGATGCTTTGATGATTTTGTTATGTTGTTGTGATGATGCAGTTATGATGATATGACGATGCTGTAACGATGCCGTGATGATGCAGTGATGATGCTGTGATGATGCTGTGATGATGCAGTAATGATGCTGTGATGATGCATGATGATGCTACGATGATGTTGTGATGACGCTGTGATGATGATGTGATGATGCTGTAATGATGCTGTGATGATTCTGTGATGATGTTGTGATGATGCTGTGATGACGCTGCGATAACACAGTGATGATGTGGTGATGCAGTAATGATGCTGTGACGACGCACTGATTCTGCTCTGATGATGCTGTAATGATGCAGTCATGATGCAATAATGATGATGCTGTGATGATGCAGTGATGATGTTGTTATGACGCTGTGATGAAGCTGTGATAATATTATGATGATGCTATGATGACATAGCGATGATGCTGTGAAGATTCTTTGATGACGATGTGATGACAATGTGATGATGCTCTGATGATGCTGTTATGACGCTGTGATGATGCTGTGATGGTTCTTTGATGATGCAGTGTTTATGCAGTTATGACGCTGTGATGACGCTGTGATGATGCTTTGATCATGCTGTTATGATGCAGTTATTATGACGCCATGATGTTGTGACAATGCAGTGATGATGCGGTGATGACGCTGTGATGATGCAGTGATGATGCAGTAATGACGCTGTGATGATTTTGTGATGATGCTCTGATGACGCAGTGATGATGCTGTGATGATGTAGTGATGATGCTGTGAAGACGCTCTCATGACACTGTCGTGAAGCTGTGATGATGATGTCGTGATGCTGTGATGATGCTGTGATGACGCTGTGATAACGCTGTGATGACGCTGTGATGATGCTCTATTGATGCTGTGATGATGCAGTAATAACGCTGTGATGACGCTCTTATAATTTTGTGATGATGCTGTGATGATACTGTGGTGATGCAGTGATGATGCAGTGATGACGCTGTGATGAGTCTCTGATGATGCTGAGATGACGCTGTGATGATGCAGTGATGACGCTGTGATGACACTATCGTGATTCTGTGATGATGATGTGATGATGCAGTAATGATGCTGTGATGATGCACTGATGATACTGTGATGACATTGTGATAATGCAATGATTAGGCAGTAATGATGCTGTGATGATGCTGAGATGACACTGTGATGATGCAGTAATGGTGCAGTGATGATGCAGTTATGACACCGTGATAATGCTGTGATGCCGCAGTGAGTAAACAGTAATGATTCTGTGATGATGCAGTGATGATGATGTGATGATGCTGCGATGATGCTTTGATGATGCTGTGATGCTGCAGTGATGAAGCTGTGATGATTTTGTGATGATGCAGTTTAGATGCAGTGACGATGCAGTTATGACGCTGTGATGACGCGGTGATGATGCTGTGACGATGCTTTGATGATTTTGTTATGTTGTTGTGATGATGCAGTTATGATGATATGACGATGCCGTAACGATGCCGTGATGATGCTGTGATGATGCTGTGATGATGCAGTGATGACGCTGCGGTGATGCTGTGATGATGCTGTGATGATACAGTCATGATGTTACGATGACGCTGTGATGATGCTGTAATGATGTTGTGATGATGCTGTCGTTACGCTATGATGATTCTGTGATTATGTAGCTAAAATGCTGTGATGATGATGTGATGATGTAGTGATGATGCAGTGGTGATGCTCTGATGACGATGCAAAGATGCTGTGATGATGCAGTAATGATGCTGTGATGATTCTGTGATGATGCTGTGATTATGCTGAGATTATGCTCAGATTATGCTCTGATGATGCAGTGATGGTACAGTGATGATTCAGTGAGGAGTCAGTGATGATGATGTGATTACGATGCGGAGATGCTGTGATCATGCAGTAAGGATGCAATGATGATGCTGTGATGACACTGTGATTATGTTGTGTTGATACTTGTAATGATGTTTTGATGACGATGTGATGATGCTGTGATGATGCAGTGATTATGCAGTGATGATGCTGTGATGATGTGGTGATGATGCAGTGATTATGCAGTGATGATGCTGTGATGATGCAGTGATGATGCTGTGATGATATTGTGATGATGATATGAAGATGCTATGATGATTCAGTGATGATTCTGTGATGATGCATTTACGATACTGTGATGACGCTGTGATGATGTTGTTATGATGGTGTGATGATGCTGTGATGATATTTTGATGATACTGTGACAATGATGTGATGATGCAGCAATGATGCAGTGTTGATGATGTGATGATGCGGTGATGATGCAGTGATTATGCAGTGATGATACTGTGATGATGCATTGGTGGTGCTGTGATGATGCTTGGATGATGCTTGGATGATTCAGTGATGATTCTGTGATGACACTGTGATGATGTGATGATGCAGTGAATATACTGTGATGACACTATGATGATGCAGTGATTATGCAGAAATGATTCTGTGATGATGCTGAGATGATGTTGTTATGATACAGTGATGATGCTTTGATGACGCTGTCGTGATGGTGAGATGACGCTGTCGTGATGCTTTGATGATGCTGTGATGACACTGTGATGATGCAGTGATGATACTGTGATGACGCTGTGAAAATGCAATGATTATGCAGAAATGATTCTGTGATGATGCTGAGATGATGCTGTGATGATGCAGTGAGTAAGCAGTGATGATGCAGTAATGATGCCATGATGATGCTGAGATGATGCTGTGATGTTGCAGTGATGGTGCAGTGATGATTCAGTGAGGACACTGTGATGATGCTGTGATTACAATCTGATGACGTAGTGATGATGCTGTGATGACCTTATGATGATGCTGTGATGATTCTGTGATGATGCTGTGATTATGCTGCTATGATGCAGTCATGATGCAGTGATGATGCTGAGATGACACTGATGATGCTGTGATAATGATGTGATGATGCTGTGATGATGTATTGATGACAGTGAAGATGCTATAATGATGATGTGATGATGCAGTGATGATGCTGTGATAATGTTCTGATGATGAAGCTATGATGTTATGATGCAGTGATGACACTGTCATGACGCTGTGATGATGAAGTGAGTAAGCAGTAATGATGCTGTGATGATGCTGAGATGATGATGTGATGATGCAGTGGTGATGCTCTGATGACAATGCAAAGATGCTGTGATGATGCAGTAATGATGCTGTGATGATTCTGTGATGATTTGGTGATGATGCTGTGATGACAGTTTGATGACGTTGTTATGATGCTGTGATGACACTGAAAACGTTGTGATGATGATGTGATAATGCTGTGATGATGGAGTGATGATGTATTTATGACATTGTGATTATGCCGAGATGATGCTTTGATGATGCAGTTATGATGCTGTGATGATGATGCACTCATGATGCAGTGATGATGCTGTGATGATGCTCTGATGATGACGAAGTGATGATGCTGTGATGATGCAGTGATGTGTAGTGATGACGCTGTGATGATATTGTGATGATGATGTGATGATGCTGTGATGATGCTGTGATTATGCGGAGATTATGCAGTGATGATGCTGTCATGACAGTGTGATGATGCTGTGATGATGCTGCGATGTTGCTGTGAGGATGCTGTGATGATGCAGTGATTCTGAAGTAATGATGCTGTGATGGTGCTGTGATGATGCAGTGATGATGCAGTGATGATGCAGTGATGATATGATGATGCAGTGATTATGCTGTAATAATTCTGTGACTATACTGAGATGATGCTGTAATGATGCATTGATGACGCTGTGATGACGCTGTGTTGATGCTGTGAGGATGCTGTGATGATGCAGTGATTATGCAGTGATGATGCTGACATGAAACTGATGATGTTGTGATGATGATGTGATGATGCTATGATGATGCAGTGAGTAAGCAGTAATGATGCTGAGATGATGATGTGATGATGCTGTGATGATGCTCTGATGATGCTGTGATGATGCTCTGATGATGCTGTGATGACGCAGTGATGATTCTGTGATGATGCAGTGATGATGTAGTGATGACGCTGTGATGATACTGTGATTATGCTGTGATGATGCTGTGATTATGCGGTGATTATGCAGTGATGATGCTGTCATGACCCTGTGATGATGATGCGATGATGCTGTGATGATGCTGCGATGTTGCTGTGAGGATGCTGTGATGATGCAGTGATTCTGCAGTAATGATGCTGTGATGATGCAGTGATGACGCTGTGATGACTATGCGATGATGATGTGATGATGCTGTGATGATGCTGTGATTATGCAGCTATGATGCTGTGATGATGCAGTGATTCTGCAGTAATGATGCTGTGATGGTGCTGTGATGATGCAGTGATGATGCAGTGATGACGATATGATGATGCAGTGATTATGCAGTGATTATGCTGTGACTATACTGAGATGATGCTGTAATGATGCATTGTTGACGTTGTGATGACGCTGTATTGATGCTGTGAGGATGCTGTGATGATGCTCTGATGATGCTGTGATGATGCAGTGATGATGCTGTGATGATGCAGTGATGATGCATTGATGATGCTGTGATGCTGCAGTGATGAAGCTGTGATGATTTTGTGATGATGCAGTTTAGATGCAGTGACGATGCACTTATGACGCTGTGATGACGCGGTGATGATGCTGTGACGATGCTTTGATGATTTTGTTATGTTGTTGTGATGATGCAGTTATGATGATATGACGATGCTGTAACGATGCCGTGATGATGCTGTGATGATGCTGTGATGATGCAGTGATGACGCTGCGGTGATGCTGTGATGATGCTGTGATGATGTTGTGATGATGCTGTCGTTACGCTATGATGATTCTGTGATTATGTAGCTAAAATGCTGTGATGATGATGTGATGATGTAGTGATGATGCAGTGGTGATGCTCTGATGATGATGCAAAGATGCTGTGATGATGCAGTAATGATGCTGTGATGATTCTGTGATGATGCTGTGATTATGCTGAGATTATGCTCAGATTATGCTCTGATGATGCAGTGATGGTACAGTGATGATTCAGTGAGGAGTCAGTGATGATGATGTGATTACGATGCGGAGATGCTGTGATCATGCAGTAAGGATGCAATGATGATGCTGTGATGACACTGTGATTATGTTGTGTTGATACTTGTAATGATGTTTTGATGACGATGTGATGATGCTGTGATGATGCAGTGATTATGCAGTGATGATGCTGTGATGATGTGGTGATGATGCAGTGATTATGCAGTGATGATGCTGTGATGATGCAGTGATGATGCTGTGATGATATTGTGATGATGATATGAAGATGCTATGATGATTCAGTGATGATTCTGTGATGATGCATTTACGATACTGTGATGACGCTGTGATGATGTTGTTATGATGGTGTGATGATGCTGTGATGATATTTTGATGATACTGTGACAATGATGTGATGATGCAGCAATGATGCAGTGTTGATGATGTGATGATGCGGTGATGATGCATTGGTGGTGCTGTGATGATGCTTGGATGATGCTTGGATGATTCAGTGATGATTCTGTGATGACACTGTGATGATGTGATGATGCAGTGAATATACTGTGATGACACTATGATGATGCAGTGATTATGCAGAAATGATTCTGTGATGATGCTGAGATGATGTTGTTATGATGCAGTGATGATGCTTTGATGACGCTGTCGTGATGGTGAGATGACGCTGTCGTGATGCTTTGATGATGCTGTGATGACACTGTGATGATGCAGTGATGATACTGTGATGACGCTGTGAAAATGCAATGATTATGCAGAAATGATTCTGTGATGATGCTGAGATGATGCTGTGATGATGCAGTGAGTAAGCAGTGATGATGCAGTAATGATGCCATGATGATGCTGAGATGATGCTGTGATGTTGCAGTGATGGTGCAGTGATGATTCAGTGAGGACACTGTGATGATGCTGTGATTACAATTTGATGACGTAGTGATGATGCTGTGATGACCTTATGATGATGCTGTGATGATTCTGTGATGATGCTGTGATTATGCTGAGATTATGCTCAGATTATGCTCTGATGATGCAGTGATGGTACAGTGATGATTCAGTGAGGAGTCAGTGATGATGATGTGATTACGATGCGGAGATGCTGTGATCATGCAGTAAGGATGCAATGATGATGCTGTGATGACACTGTGATTATGTTGTGTTGATACTTGTAATGATGTTTTGATGACGATGTGATGATGCTGTGATGATGCAGTGATTATGCAGTGATGATGCTGTGATGATGTGGTGATGATGCAGTGATTATGCAGTGATGATGCTGTGATGATGCAGTGATGATGCTGTGATGATATTGTGATGATGATATGAAGATGCTATGATGATTCAGTGATGATTCTGTGATGATGCATTTACGATACTGTGATGACGCTGTGATGATGTTGTTATGATGGTGTGATGATGCTGTGATGATATTTTGATGATACTGTGACAATGATGTGATGATGCAGCAATGATGCAGTGTTGATGATGTGATGATGCGGTGATGATGCAGTGATTATGCAGTGATGATACTGTGATGATGCATTGGTGGTGCTGTGATGATGCTTGGATGATGCTTGGATGATTCAGTGATGATTCTGTGATGATGCTGTGATTATGCTGCTATGGTGCAGTCATGATGCAGTGATGATGCTGAGATGACACTGATGATGCTGTGATAATGATGTGATGATGCTGTGATGATGTATTGATGACAGTGAAGATGCTATAATGATGATGTGATGATGCAGTGATGATGCTGTGATAATGTTCTGATGATGAAGCTATGATGTTATGATGCAGTGATGACACTGTCATGACGCTGTGATGATGCAGTGAGTAAGCAGTAATGATGCTGTGATGATGCTGAGATGATGATGTGATGATGCAGTGGTGATGCTCTGATGACGATGCAAAGATGCTGTGATGATGCAGTAATGATGCTGTGATGATTCTGTGATGATTTGGTGATGATGCTGTGATGACAGTTTGATGACGTTGTTATGATGCTGTGATGACACTGAAAACGTTGTGATGATGATGTGATAATGCTGTGATGATGGAGTGATGATGTATTTATGACATTGTGATTATGCCGAGATGATGCTTTGATGATGCAGTTATGATGCTGTGATGATGATGCACTCATGATGCAGTGAGGATGCAGTGATGATGCTGTGATGATGCTCTGATGATGACGAAGTGATGATGCTGTGATGATGCAGTGATGTGTAGTGATGACGCTGTGATGATATTGTGATGATGATGTGATGATGCTGTGATGATGCTGTGATTATGCGGAGATTATGCAGTGATGATGCTGTCATGACAGTGTGATGATGCTGTGATGATGCTGCGATGTTGCTGTGAGGATGCTGTGATGATGCAGTGATTCTGAAGTAATGATGCTGTGATGGTGCTGTGATGATGCAGTGATGATGCAGTGATGATGCAGTGATGATATGATGATGCAGTGATTATGCTGTAATAATTCTGTGACTATACTGAGATGATGCTGTAATGATGCATTGATGACGCTGTGATGACGCTGTGTTGATGCTGTGAGGATGCTGTGATGATGCAGTGATTATGCAGTGATGATGCTGACATGAAACTGATGATGTTGTGATGATGATGTGATGATGCTCTGATGATGCAGTGAGTAAGCAGTAATGATGCTGAGATGATGATGTGATGATGCTGTGATGATGCTCTGATGATGCTGTGATGATGCTCTGATGATGCTGTGATGACGCAGTGATGATTCTGTGATGATGCAGTGATGATGTAGTGATGACGCTGTGATAATACTGTGATTATGCTGTGATGATGCTGTGATTATGCGGTGATTATGCAGTGATGATGCTGTCATGACCCTGTGATGATGATGCGATGATGCTGTGATGATGCTGCGATGTTGCTGTGAGGATGCTGTGATGATGCAGTGATTCTGCAGTAATGATGCTGTGATGATGCAGTGATGACGCTGTGATGACTATGCGATGATGATGTGATGATGCTGTGATGATGCTGTGATTATGCAGCTATGATGCTGTGATGATGCAGTGATTCTGCAGTAATGATGCTGTGATGGTGCTGTGATGATGCAGTGATGATGCAGTGATGACGATATGATGATGCAGTGATTATGCAGTGATTATGCTGTGACTATACTGAGATGATGCTGTAATGATGCATTGTTGACGTTGTGATGACGCTGTATTGATGCTGTGAGGATGCTGTGATGATGCTCTGATGATGCTGTGATGATGCAGTGATGATGCTGTGATGATGCAGTGATGATGCATTGATGATGCTGTGATGCTGCAGTGATGAAGCTGTGATGATTTTGTGATGATGCAGTTTAGATGCAGTGACGATGCACTTATGACGCTGTGATGACGCGGTGATGATGCTGTGACGATGCTTTGATGATTTTGTTATGTTGTTGTGATGATGCAGTTATGATGATATGACGATGCTGTAACGATGCCGTGATGATGCTGTGATGATGCTGTGATGATGCAGTGATGACGCTGCGGTGATGCTGTGATGATGCTGTGATGATGTTGTGATGATGCTGTCGTTACGCTATGATGATTCTGTGATTATGTAGCTAAAATGCTGTGATGATGATGTGATGATGTAGTGATGATGCAGTGGTGATGCTCTGATGATGATGCAAAGATGCTGTGATGATGCAGTAATGATGCTGTGATGATTCTGTGATGATGCTGTGATTATGCTGAGATTATGCTCAGATTATGCTCTGATGATGCAGTGATGGTACAGTGATGATTCAGTGAGGAGTCAGTGATGATGATGTGATTACGATGCGGAGATGCTGTGATCATGCAGTAAGGATGCAATGATGATGCTGTGATGACACTGTGATTATGTTGTGTTGATACTTGTAATGATGTTTTGATGACGATGTGATGATGCTGTGATGATGCAGTGATTATGCAGTGATGATGCTGTGATGATGTGGTGATGATGCAGTGATTATGCAGTGATGATGCTGTGATGATGCAGTGATGATGCTGTGATGATATTGTGATGATGATATGAAGATGCTATGATGATTCAGTGATGATTCTGTGATGATGCATTTACGATACTGTGATGACGCTGTGATGATGTTGTTATGATGGTGTGATGATGCTGTGATGATATTTTGATGATACTGTGACAATGATGTGATGATGCAGCAATGATGCAGTGTTGATGATGTGATGATGCGGTGATGATGCATTGGTGGTGCTGTGATGATGCTTGGATGATGCTTGGATGATTCAGTGATGATTCTGTGATGACACTGTGATGATGTGATGAT
Organism: Clangula hyemalis; assembly: GCA_963989345.1. The sequence continues at coordinate 60,212 of CAXDIO010000109.1, read as the reverse complement.
GCAGTGAATATACTGTGATGACACTATGATGATGCAGTGATTATGCAGAAATGATTCTGTGATGATGCTGAGATGATGTTGTTATGATGCAGTGATGATGCTTTGATGACGCTGTCGTGATGGTGAGATGACGCTGTCGTGATGCTTTGATGATGCTGTGATGACACTGTGATGATGCAGTGATGATACTGTGATGACGCTGTGAAAATGCAATGATTATGCAGAAATGATTCTGTGATGATGCTGAGATGATGCTGTGATGATGCAGTGAGTAAGCAGTGATGATGCAGTAATGATGCCATGATGATGCTGAGATGATGCTGTGATGTTGCAGTGATGGTGCAGTGATGATTCAGTGAGGACACTGTGATGATGCTGTGATTACAATCTGATGACGTAGTGATGATGCTGTGATGACCTTATGATGATGCTGTGATGATTCTGTGATGATGCTGTGATTATGCTGCTATGATGCAGTCATGATGCAGTGATGATGCTGAGATGACACTGATGGTGCTGTGATAATGACATGATGATGCTGTGATGATGTATTGATGACAGTGAAGATGCTATAATGATGATGTGATGATGCAGTGATGATGCTGTGATAATGTTCTGATGATGAAGCTATGATGTTATGATGCAGTGATGACACTGTCATGACGCTGTGATGATGCAGTGAGTAAGCAGTAATGATGCTGTGATGATGCTGAGATGATGATGTGATGATGCAGTGGTGATGCTCTGATGACGATGCAAAGATGCTGTGATGATGCAGTAATGATGCTGTGATGATTCTGTGATGATTTGGTGATGATGCTGTGATGACAGTTTGATGACGTTGTTATGATGCTGTGATGACACTGAAAACGTTGTGATGATGATGTGATAATGCTGTGATGATGGAGTGATGATGTATTTATGACATTGTGATTATGCCGAGATGATGCTTTGATGATGCAGTTATGATGCTGTGATGATGATGCACTCATGATGCAGTGAGGATGCAGTGATGATGCTGTGATGATGCTCTGATGATGACGAAGTGATGATGCTGTGATGATGCAGTGATGTGTAGTGATGACGCTGTGATGATATTGTGATGATGATGTGATGATGCTGTGATGATGCTGTGATTATGCGGAGATTATGCAGTGATGATGCTGTCATGACAGTGTGATGATGCTGTGATGATGCTGCGATGTTGCTGTGAGGATGCTGTGATGATGCAGTGATTCTGAAGTAATGATGCTGTGATGGTGCTGTGATGATGCAGTGATGATGCAGTGATGATGCAGTGATGATATGATGATGCAGTGATTATGCTGTAATAATTCTGTGACTATACTGAGATGATGCTGTAATGATGCATTGATGACGCTGTGATGACGCTGTGTTGATGCTGTGAGGATGCTGTGATGATGCAGTGTTTATGCAGTGATGATGCTGACATGAAACTGATGATGTTGTGATGATGATGTGATGATGCTATGATGATGCAGTGAGTAAGCAGTAATGATGCTGAGATGATGCTGAGATGATGCTGTGATGATGCTGTGATGATGCTGTGATGATGCTCTGATGATGCTGTGATGACGCAGTGATGATTCTGTGATGATGCAGTGATGATGTAGTGATGACGCTGTGATGATACTGTGATTATGCTGTGATGATACTGTGATTATGCGGTGATTATGCAGTGATGATGCTGTCATGACCCTGTGATGATGATGCGATGATGCTGTGATGATGCTGCGATGTTGCTGTGAGGATGCTGTGATGATGCAGTGATTCTGCAGTAATGATGCTGTGATGATGCAGTGATGACGCTGTGATGACTATGCGATGATGATGTGATGATGCTGTGATGATGCTGTGATTATGCAGCTATGATGCTGTGATGATGCAGTGATTCTGCAGTAATGATGCTGTGATGGTGCTGTGATGATGCAGTGATGATGCAGTGATGACGATATGATGATGCAGTGATTATGCAGTGATTATGCTGTGACTATACTGAGATGATGCTGTAATGATGCATTGTTGACGTTGTGATGACGCTGTATTGATGCTGTGAGGATGCTGTGATGATGCTCTGATGATGCTGTGATGATGCAGTGATGATGCTGTGATGATGCAGTGATGATGATGTGATGATGCTGCGATGCTGCAGTGATGAAGCTGTGATGATTTTGTGATGATGCAGTTTAGATGCAGTGACGATGCACTTATGACGCTGTGATGACGCGGTGATGATGCTGTGACGATGCTTTGATGATTTTGTTATGTTGTTGTGATGATGCAGTTATGATGATATGACGATGCTGTAACGATGCCGTGATGATGCTGTGATGATGCAGTGATGACGCTGCGGTGATGCAGTGATGACGCTGTGATGATGTTGTGATGATGCTGTCGTTACGCTATGATGATTCTGTGATTATGTAGCTAAAATGCTGTGATGATGATGTGATGATGTAGTGATGATGCAGTGGTGATGCTCTGATGACGATGCAAAGATGCTGTGATGATGCAGTAATGATGCTGTGATGATTCTGTGATGATGCTGTGATTATGCTGAGATTATGCTCAGATTATGCTCTGATGATGCAGTGATGGTACAGTGATGATTCAGTGAGGAGTCAGTGATGATGATGTGATTACGATGCGGAGATGCTGTGATCATGCAGTAAGGATGCAATGATGATGCTGTGATGACACTGTGATTATGTTGTGTTGATACTTGTAATGATGTTTTGATGACGATGTGATGATGCTGTGATGATGCAGTGATTATGCAGTGATGATGCTGTGATGATGTGGTGATGATGCAGTGATTATGCAGTGATGATGCTGTGATGATGCAGTGATGATGCTGTGATGATATTGTGATGATGATATGAAGATGCTATGATGATTCAGTGATGATTCTGTGATGATGCATTTACGATACTGTGATGACGCTGTGATGATGTTGTTATGATGGTGTGATGATGCTGTGATGATATTTTGATGATACTGTGACAATGATGTGATGATGCAGCAATGATGCAGTGTTGATGATGTGATGATGCGGTGATGATGCATTGGTGGTGCTGTGATGATGCTTGGATGATGCTTGGATGATTCAGTGATGATTCTGTGATGACACTGTGATGATGTGATGATGCAGTGAATATACTGTGATGACACTATGATGATGCAGTGATTATGCAGAAATGATTCTGTGATGATGCTGAGATGATGTTGTTATGATGCAGTGATGATGCTTTGATGACGCTGTCGTGATGGTGAGATGACGCTGTCGTGATGCTTTGATGATGCTGTGATGACACTGTGATGATGCAGTGATGATACTGTGATGACGCTGTGAAAATGCAATGATTATGCAGAAATGATTCTGTGATGATGCTGAGATGATGCTGTGATGATGCAGTGAGTAAGCAGTGATGATGCAGTAATGATGCCATGATGATGCTGAGATGATGCTGTGATGTTGCAGTGATGGTGCAGTGATGATTCAGTGAGGACACTGTGATGATGCTGTGATTACAATCTGATGACGTAGTGATGATGCTGTGATGACCTTATGATGATGCTGTGATGATTCTGTGATGATGCTGTGATTATGCTGCTATGATGCAGTCATGATGCAGTGATGATGCTGAGATGACACTGATGATGCTGTGATAATGATGTGATGATGCTGTGATGATGTATTGATGACAGTGAAGATGCTATAATGATGATGTGATGATGCAGTGATGATGCTGTGATAATGTTCTGACGATGAAGCTATGATGTTATGATGCAGTGATGACACTGTCATGACGCTGTGATGATGCAGTGAGTAAGCAGTAATGATGCTGTGATGATGCTGAGATGATGATGTGATGATGCAGTGGTGATGCTCTGATGACGATGCAAAGATGCTGTGATGATGCAGTAATGATGCTGTGATGATTCTGTGATGATTTGGTGATGATGCTGTGATGACAGTTTGATGACGTTGTTATGATGCTGTGATGACACTGAAAACGTTGTGATGATGATGTGATAATGCTGTGATGATGGAGTGATGATGTATTTATGACATTGTGATTATGCCGAGATGATGCTTTGATGATGCAGTTATGATGCTGTGATGATGATGCACTCATGATGCAGTGAGGATGCAGTGATGATGCTGTGATGATGCTCTGATGATGACGAAGTGATGATGCTGTGATGATGTAGTGATGATGCAGTGATGTGTAGTGATGACGCTGTGATGATATTGTGATGATGATGTGATGATGCTGTGATTATGCGGAGATTATGCAGTGATTATGCAGTGATGATGCTGTCATGACAGTGTGATGATGCTGTGATGATGCTGCGATGTTGCTGTGAGGATGCTGTGATGATGCAGTGATTCTGAAGTAATGATGCTGTGATGGTGCTGTGATGATGCAGTGATGATGCAGTGATGATGCAGTGATGATATGATGATGCAGTGATTATGCTGTAATAATTCTGTGACTATACTGAGATGATGCTGTAATGATGCATTGATGACGCTGTGATGACGCTGTGTTGATGCTGTGAGGATGCTGTGATGATGCAGTGATTATGCAGTGATGATGCTGACATGAAACTGATGATGTTGTGATGATGATGTGATGATGCTCTGATGATGCAGTGAGTAAGCAGTAATGATGCTGAGATGATGATGTGATGATGCTGTGATGATGCTGTGATGATGCTCTGATGATGCTGTGATGACGCAGTGATGATTCTGTGATGATGCAGTGATGATGTAGTGATGACGCTGTGATGATACTGTGATTATGCTGTGATGATGCTGTGATTATGCGGTGATGATGCAGTGATGATGCTGTCATGACACTGTGATGATGATGCGATGATGCTGTGATGATGCTGCGATGTTGCTGTGAGGATGCTGTGATGATGCAGTGATTCTGCAGTAATGATGCTGTGATGGTGCTGTGATGATGCAGTGATGATGCAGTGATGACGATATGATGATGCAGTGATTATGCAGTGATTATGCTGTGACTATACTGAGATGATGCTGTAATGATGCATTGTTGACGTTGTGATGACGCTGTATTGATGCTGTGAGGATGCTGTGATGATGCTCTGATGATGCTGTGATGATGCATTGATGATGCTGTGATGCTGCAGTGATGATGCATTGATGATGCTGTGATGCTGCAGTGATGAAGCTGTGATGATTTTGTGATGATGCAGTTTAGATGCAGTGACGATGCACTTATGACGCTGTGATGACGCGGTGATGATGCTGTGACGATGCTTTGATGATTTTGTTATGTTGTAGTGATGATGCAGTTATGATGATATGACGATGCTGTAACGATGCCGTGATGATGCTGTGATGATGCTGTGATGATGCAGTGATGACGCTGCGGTGATGCTGTGATGATGCTGTGATGATACAGTCATGATGTTACGATGACGCTGTGATGATGCTGTAATGATGTTGTGATGATGCTGTCGTTACGCTATGATGATTCTGTGATTATGTAGCTAAAATGCTGTGATGATGATGTGATGATGTAGTGATGATGCAGTGGTGATGCTCTGATGACGATGCAAAGATGCTGTGATGATGCAGTAATGATGCTGTGATGATTCTGTGATGATGCTGTGATTATGCTGAGATTATGCTCAGATTATGCTCTGATGATGCAGTGATGGTACAGTGATGATTCAGTGAGGAGTCAGTGATGATGATGTGATTACGATGCGGAGATGCTGTGATCATGCAGTAAGGATGCAATGATGATGCTGTGATGACACTGTGATTATGTTGTGTTGATACTTGTAATGATGTTTTGATGACGATGTGATGATGCTGTGATGATGCAGTGATTATGCAGTGATGATGCTGTGATGATGTGGTGATGATGCAGTGATTATGCAGTGATGATGCTGTGATGATGCAGTGATGATGCTGTGATGATATTGTGATGATGATATGAAGATGCTATGATGATTCAGTGATGATTCTGTGATGATGCATTTACGATACTGTGATGACGCTGTGATGATGTTGTTATGATGGTGTGATGATGCTGTGATGATATTTTGATGATACTGTGACAATGATGTGATGATGCAGCAATGATGCAGTGTTGATGATGTGATGATGCGGTGATGATGCATTGGTGGTGCTGTGATGATGCTTGGATGATGCTTGGATGATTCAGTGATGATTCTGTGATGACACTGTGATGATGTGATGATGCAGTGAATATACTGTGATGACACTATGATGATGCAGTGATTATGCAGAAATGATTCTGTGATGATGCTGAGATGATGTTGTTATGATGCAGTGATGATGCTTTGATGACGCTGTCGTGATGGTGAGATGACGCTGTCGTGATGCTTTGATGATGCTGTGATGACACTGTGATGATGCAGTGATGATACTGTGATGACGCTGTGAAAATGCAATGATTATGCAGAAATGATTCTGTGATGATGCTGAGATGATGCTGTGATGATGCAGTGAGTAAGCAGTGATGATGCAGTAATGATGCCATGATGATGCTGAGATGATGCTGTGATGTTGCAGTGATGGTGCAGTGATGATTCAGTGAGGACACTGTGATGATGCTGTGATTACAATCTGATGACGTAGTGATGATGCTGTGATGACCTTATGATGATGCTGTGATGATTCTGTGATGATGCTGTGATTATGCTGCTATGATGCAGTCATGATGCAGTGATGATGCTGAGATGACACTGATGATGCTGTGATAATGATGTGATGATGCTGTGATGATGTATTGATGACAGTGAAGATGCTATAATGATGATGTGATGATGCAGTGATGATGCTGTGATAATGTTCTGACGATGAAGCTATGATGTTATGATGCAGTGATGACACTGTCATGACGCTGTGATGATGCAGTGAGTAAGCAGTAATGATGCTGTGATGATGCTGAGATGATGATGTGATGATGCAGTGGTGATGCTCTGATGACGATGCAAAGATGCTGTGATGATGCAGTAATGATGCTGTGATGATTCTGTGATGATTTGGTGATGATGCTGTGATGACAGTTTGATGACGTTGTTATGATGCTGTGATGACACTGAAAACGTTGTGATGATGATGTGATAATGCTGTGATGATGGAGTGATGATGTATTTATGACATTGTGATTATGCTGAGATGATGCTTTGATGATGCAGTTATGATGCTGTGATGATGATGCACTCATGATGCAGTGAGGATGCAGTGATGATGCTGTGATGATGCTCTGATGATGACGAAGTGATGATGCTGTGATGATGTAGTGATGATGCAGTGATGTGTAGTGATGACGCTGTGATGATATTGTGATGATGATGTGATGATGCTGTGATTATGCGGAGATTATGCAGTGATTATGCAGTGATGATGCTGTCATGACAGTGTGATGATGCTGTGATGATGCTGCGATGTTGCTGTGAGGATGCTGTGATGATGCAGTGATTCTGAAGTAATGATGCTGTGATGGTGCTGTGATGATGCAGTGATGATGCAGTGATGATGCAGTGATGATATGATGATGCAGTGATTATGCTGTAATAATTCTGTGACTATACTGAGATGATGCTGTAATGATGCATTGATGACGCTGTGATGACGCTGTGTTGATGCTGTGAGGATGCTGTGATGATGCAGTGATTATGCAGTGATGATGCTGACATGAAACTGATGATGTTGTGATGATGATGTGATGATGCTATGATGATGCAGTGAGTAAGCAGTAATGATGCTGAGATGATGATGTGATGATGCTGTGATGATGCTCTGATGATGCTCTGATGATGCTGTGATGACGCAGTGATGATTCTGTGATGATGCAGTGATGATGTAGTGATGACGCTGTGATGATACTGTGATTATTCTGTGATGATGCTGTGATTATGCGGTGATGATGCAGTGATGATGCTGTCATGACACTGTGATGATGATGCGATGATGCTGTGATGATGCTGCGATGTTGCTGTGAGGATGCTGTGATGATGCAGTGATTCTGCAGTAATGATGCTGTGATGATGCTGTGATGATGCAGTGATGACGCTGTGATGACTATGCGATGATGATGTGATGATGCTGTGATTATGCAGCTATGATGCTGTGATGATGCAGTGATTCTGCAGTAATGATGCTGTGATGGTGCTGTGATGATGCAGTGATGATGCAGTGATGACGATATGATGATGCAGTGATTATGCATTGATGATGCTGTGATGCTGCAGTGATGAAGCTGTGATGATTTTGTGATGATGCAGTTTAGATGCAGTGACGATGCACTTATGACGCTGTGATGACGCGGTGATGATGCTGTGACGATGCTTTGATGATTTTGTTATGTTGTTGTGATGATGCAGTTATGATGATATGACGATGCTGTAACGATGCCGTGATGATGCTGTGATGATGCTGTGATGATGCAGTGATGACGCTGCGGTGATGCTGTGATGATGCTGTGATGATACAGTCATGATGTTACGATGACGCTGTGATGATGCTGTAATGATGTTGTGATGATGCTGTCGTTACGCTATGATGATTCTGTGATTATGTAGCTAAAATGCTGTGATGATGATGTGATGATGTAGTGATGATGCAGTGGTGATGCTCTGATGACGATGCAAAGATGCTGTGATGATGCAGTAATGATGCTGTGATGATTCTGTGATGATGCTGTGATTATGCTGAGATTATGCTCAGATTATGCTCTGATGATGCAGTGATGGTACAGTGATGATTCAGTGAGGAGTCAGTGATGATGATGTGATTACGATGCGGAGATGCTGTGATCATGCAGTAAGGATGCAATGATGATGCTGTGATGACACTGTGATTATGTTGTGTTGATACTTGTAATGATGTTTTGATGACGATGTGATGATGCTGTGATGATGCAGTGATTATGCAGTGATGATGCTGTGATGATGTGGTGATGATGCAGTGATTATGCAGTGATGATGCTGTGATGATGCAGTGATGATGCTGTGATGATATTGTGATGATGATATGAAGATGCTATGATGATTCAGTGATGATTCTGTGATGATGCATTTACGATACTGTGATGACGCTGTGATGATGTTGTTATGATGGTGTGATGATGCTGTGATGATATTTTGATGATACTGTGACAATGATGTGATGATGCAGCAATGATGCAGTGTTGATGATGTGATGATGCGGTGATGATGCATTGGTGGTGCTGTGATGATGCTTGGATGATGCTTGGATGATTCAGTGATGATTCTGTGATGACACTGTGATGATGTGATGATGCAGTGAATATACTGTGATGACACTATGATGATGCAGTGATTATGCAGAAATGATTCTGTGATGATGCTGAGATGATGTTGTTATGATGCAGTGATGATGCTTTGATGACGCTGTCGTGATGGTGAGATGACGCTGTCGTGATGCTTTGATGATGCTGTGATGACACTGTGATGATGCAGTGATGATACTGTGATGACGCTGTGAAAATGCAATGATTATGCAGAAATGATTCTGTGATGATGCTGAGATGATGCTGTGATGATGCAGTGAGTAAGCAGTGATGATGCAGTAATGATGCCATGATGATGCTGAGATGATGCTGTGATGTTGCAGTGATGGTGCAGTGATGATTCAGTGAGGACACTGTGATGATGCTGTGATTACAATCTGATGACGTAGTGATGATGCTGTGATGACCTTATGATGATGCTGTGATGATTCTGTGATGATGCTGTGATTATGCTGCTATGATGCAGTCATGATGCAGTGATGATGCTGAGATGACACTGATGATGCTGTGATAATGATGTGATGATGCTGTGATGATGTATTGATGACAGTGAAGATGCTATAATGATGATGTGATGATGCAGTGATGATGCTGTGATAATGTTCTGACGATGAAGCTATGATGTTATGATGCAGTGATGACACTGTCATGACGCTGTGATGATGCAGTGAGTAAGCAGTAATGATGCTGTGATGATGCTGAGATGATGATGTGATGATGCAGTGGTGATGCTCTGATGACGATGCAAAGATGCTGTGATGATGCAGTAATGATGCTGTGATGATTCTGTGATGATTTGGTGATGATGCTGTGATGACAGTTTGATGACGTTGTTATGATGCTGTGATGACACTGAAAACGTTGTGATGATGATGTGATAATGCTGTGATGATGGAGTGATGATGTATTTATGACATTGTGATTATGCCGAGATGATGCTTTGATGATGCAGTTATGATGCTGTGATGATGATGCACTCATGATGCAGTGAGGATGCAGTGATGATGCTGTGATGATGCTCTGATGATGACGAAGTGATGATGCTGTGATGATGTAGTGATGATGCAGTGATGTGTAGTGATGACGCTGTGATGATATTGTGATGATGATGTGATGATGCTGTGATTATGCGGAGATTATGCAGTGATTATGCAGTGATGATGCTGTCATGACAGTGTGATGATGCTGTGATGATGCTGCGATGTTGCTGTGAGGATGCTGTGATGATGCAGTGATTCTGAAGTAATGATGCTGTGATGGTGCTGTGATGATGCAGTGATGATGCAGTGATGATGCAGTGATGATATGATGATGCAGTGATTATGCTGTAATAATTCTGTGACTATACTGAGATGATGCTGTAATGATGCATTGATGACGCTGTGATGACGCTGTGTTGATGCTGTGAGGATGCTGTGATGATGCAGTGATTATGCAGTGATGATGCTGACATGAAACTGATGATGTTGTGATGATGATGTGATGATGCTCTGATGATGCAGTGAGTAAGCAGTAATGATGCTGAGATGATGATGTGATGATGCTGTGATGATGCTGTGATGATGCTGTGATGATGCTCTGATGATGCTGTGATGACGCAGTGATGATTCTGTGATGATGCAGTGATGATGTAGTGATGACGCTGTGATGATACTGTGATTATGCTGTGATGATGCTGTGATTATGCGGTGATTATGCAGTGATGATGCTGTCATGACCCTGTGATGATGATGCGATGATGCTGTGATGATGCTGCGATGTTGCTGTGAGGATGCTGTGATGATGCAGTGATTCTGCAGTAATGATGCTGTGATGATGCTGTGATGATGCAGTGATGACGCTGTGATGACTATGCGATGATGTTGTGATGATGCTGTGATTATGCAGCTATGATGCTGTGATGATGCAGTGATTCTGCAGTAATGATGCTGTGATGGTGCTGTGATGATGCAGTGATGATGCAGTGATGACGATATGATGATGCAGTGATTATGCAGTGATTATGCTGTGACTATACTGAGATGATGCTGTAATGATGCATTGTTGACGTTGTGATGACGCTGTATTGATGCTGTGAGGATGCTGTGATGATGCAGTGATTATGCAGTGATGATGCTGTGATGACTCTGTGATGATGTTGTGATGATACTGTGATGATGCTCTGATGATGCTGTGATGATGCAGTGATGATGCTGTGATGATGCAGTGATGATGCATTGATGATGTAGTGATGACGCTGTGATGATACTGTGATTATGCTGAGATGATGCTGTGATGATGTGATGATGCAGTGATGATTCACTGAGTAAGAAGTGATTATGTAGTGATGACGCTCTGATGACGCAGTGATGATGTTGTGATGATGTTGTGATAATGCAGTGATGATGCTGTGATGACACTGTAATGACGCTGTCGTGATGCTGTGATGACGTAGTCATGGTGTTGTAATGATGCTGTTATGACACTGTGATTATGCAGTGATGATGCTATGATGATGCTGTGATGATACAGTGATGACAATTTGATGATGTAGTGATGATGCTGTGATGACTCTATGATTATGCAGCTATGATGCTATGATGATGATGTGAGGATGAAGTGATTATGCATTTTTGATGCTGTGATGACGCTGTCATGATGCTGTGATGAAGCTGCGATGATGCAGTGATTATGCAGTTAGGACGCTTTGATGACACTGTGATGATGCATTTATGACACTGTAATGACGCTGTGATGATGTTGTGATGATGCAGTGAATAAGCAGTAATGATACTGTGATGATGCTGAGATGATGCTGTGATAACGCAGTGATGATGCTGTGATGACGCTTTGATGATGTTGTGATTATGATGTGATGCAGTGATGATTTTGTGATGATGCAGTTTAGATGCAGTGACGATGCAGTTATGACGCTGTGATGACGCGGTGATGATGCTGTGATGATGCTTTGATGATTTTGTTATGTTGTTGTGATGATGCAGTTATGATGATATGACGATGCTGTAACGATGCCGTGATGATGCTGTGATGATGCTGTGATGATACAGTCATGATGTTACGATGAAGCTGTGATGATGCAGTAATGATGTTGTGATGATACTGTCGTTACGCTATGATGATTCTGTGATTATGTAGCTAAAATGCTGTGATGATGATGTGATGATGTAGTGATGATGCAGTGGTGATGCTCTGATGACGATGCAAAGATGCTGTGATGATGCAGTAATGATGCTGTGATGATTCTGTGATGATGCTGTGATTATGCTGAGATTATGCTCAGATTATGCTCTGATGATGCAGTGATGGTACAGTGATGATTCAGTGAGGAGTCAGTGATGATGATGTGATTACGATGCGGAGATGCTGTGATCATGCAGTAAGGATGCAATGATGATGCTGTGATGACACTGTGATTATGTTGTGTTGATACTTGTAATGATGTTTTGATGACGATGTGATGATGCTGTGATGATGCAGTGATTATGCAGTGATGATGCTGTGATGATGCTGTGATGATGCAGTGATGACGCTGTCATGACTATGCGATGATGATGTGATGATGCTGTGATTATGCAGCTATGATGCTGTGATGATGCAGTGATTCTGCAGTAATGATGCTGTGATGGTGCTGTGATGATGCAGTGATGATGCAGTGATGACGATATGATGATGCAGTGATTATGCAGTGATTATGCTGTGACAATGATGTGATGATGCAGCAATGATGCATTGTTGACGTTGTGATGACGCTGTATTGATGCTGTGAGGATGCTGTGATGATGCAGTGATTATGCAGTGATGATGCTGTGATGACTCTGTGATGATGTTGTGATGATGCTGTGATGATGCTCTGATGATGCTGTGATGATGCAGTGATGATGCTGTGATGATGCAGTGATGATGCATTGATGATGTAGTGATGACGCTGTGATGATACTGTGATTATGCTGAGATGATGCTGTGATGATGTGATGATGCAGTGATGATTCACTGAGTAAGAAGTGATTATGTAGTGATGACGCTCTGATGACGCAGTGATGATGTTGTGATGATGTTGTGATAATGCAGTGATGATGCTGTGATGACACTGTAATGACGCTGTCGTGATGCTGTGATGACGTAGTCATGGTGTTGTAATGATGCTGTTATGACACTGTGATTATGCAGTGATGATGCTATGATGATGCTGTGATGATACAGTGATGACAATTTGATGATGTAGTGATGATGCTGTGATGACTCTATGATTATGCAGCTATGATGCTATGATGATGATGTGAGGATGAAGTGATTATGCATTTTTGATGCTGTGATGACGCTGTCATGATGCTGTGATGAAGCTGCGATGATGCAGTGATTATGCAGTTAGGACGCTTTGATGACACTGTGATGATGCATTTATGACACTGTAATGACGCTGTGATGATGTTGTGATGATGCAGTGAATAAGCAGTAATGATACTGTGATGATGCTGAGATGATGCTGTGATAACGCAGTGATGATGCTGTGATGACGCTTTGATGATGTTGTGATTATGATGTGATGCAGTGATGATTTTGTGATGATGCAGTTTAGATGCAGTGACGATGCACTTATGACGCTGTGATGACGCGGTGATGATGCTGTGATGATGCTTTGATGATTTTGTTATGTTGTTGTGATGATGCAGTTATGATGATATGACGATGCTGTAACGATGCCGTGATGATGCAGTGATGATGCTGTGATTATTCAGTGATGATGCAGTGATGATGCTGTGATGATGCTGTGATGATGCAGTAATGATGCTGTGATGATGCATGATGATGCTACGATGATGTTGTGATGATGCTGTGATGATGATGTGATGATGCTGCAATGATGCTGTGATGATTCTGTGATGATGCTGTGATGACGCTGCGATAACACAGTGATGATGTGGTGATGCAGTAATGATGCTGTGACGACGCACTGATTCTGCTCTGATGATGCTGTAATGATGCAGTCATGATGCAATAATGATGATGCTGTGATGATGCAGTGATGATGTTGTTATGACGCTGTGATGAAGCTGTGATAATATTATGATGATGCTATGATGACATAGCGATGATGCTGTGAAGATTCTTTGATGACGATGTGATGACGATGTGATGATGCTCTGATGATGCTGTTATGACGCTGTGATGATGCTGTGATGGTTCTTTGATGATGCAGTGTTTATGCAGTTATGACGCTGTGATGACGCTGTGATGATGCTTTGATCATGCTGTTATGATGCAGTTATTATGACGCCATGATGTTGTGACAATGCAGTGATGATGCGGTGATGACACTGTGATGATGCAGTGATGATGCAGTAATGACGCTGTGATGATTTTGTGATGATGCTCTGATGACGCAGTGATGATGCTGTGATGATGTAGTGATGATGCTGTGAAGACGCTCTCATGACACTGTCGTGAAGCTGTGATGATGATGTCGTGATGCTGTGATGATGCTGTGATGACGCTGTGATAACGCTGTGATGATGCTCTATTGATGCTGTGATGATGCAGTAATAACGCTGTGATGACGCTCTTATAATTTTGTGATGATGCTGTGATGATACTGTGGTGATGCAGTGATGATGCAGTGATGACGCTGTGATGATGCAGTGATGACGCTGTGATGACACTATCGTGATTCTGTGATGATGATGTGATGATGCAGTAATGATGCTGTGATGATGCACTGATGATACTGTGATGACGTTGTGATAATGCAATGATTAGGCAGTAATGATGCTGTGATGATGCTGAGATGACACTGTGATGATGCAGTAATGGTGCAGTGATGATGCAGTTATGACACCGTGATAATGCTGTGATGCCGCAGTGAGTAAACAGTAATGATTCTGTGATGATGCAGTGATGATGATGTGATGATGCTGCAATGATGCTTTGATGATGCTGTGATGCTGCAGTGATGAAGCTGTGATGATGCAGTTTAGATGCAGTGACGATGCAGTTATGACGCTGTGATGACACGGTGATGATGCTGTGACGATGCTTTGATGATTTTGTTATGTTGTTGTGATGATGCAGTTATGATGATATGACGATGCTGTAACGATGCCGTGATGATGCTGTGATGATGCTGTGATGATACAGTCATGATGTTACGATGACGCTGTGATGATGCTGTAATGATGTTGTGATGATGCTGTCGTTACGCTATGATGATTCTGTGATTATGTAGCTAAAATGCTGTGATGATGATGTGATGATGTAGTGATGATGCAGTGGTGATGCTCTGATGACGATGCAAAGATGCTGTGATGATGCAGTAATGATGCTGTGATGATTCTGTGATGATGCTGTGATTATGCTGAGATTATGCTCAGATTATGCTCTGATGATGCAGTGATGGTACAGTGATGATTCAGTGAGGAGTCAGTGATGATGATGTGATTACGATGCGGAGATGCTGTGATCATGCAGTAAGGATGCAATGATGATGCTGTGATGACACTGTGATTATGTTGTGTTGATACTTGTAATGATGTTTTGATGACGATGTGATGATGCTGTGATGATGCAGTGATTATGCAGTGATGATGCTGTGATGATGTGGTGATGATGCAGTGATTATGCAGTGATGATGCTGTGATGATGCAGTGATGATGCTGTGATGATATTGTGATGATGATATGAAGATGCTATGATGATTCAGTGATGATTCTGTGATGATGCATTTACGATACTGTGATGACGCTGTGATGATGTTGTTATGATGGTGTGATGATGCTGTGATGATATTTTGATGATACTGTGACAATGATGTGATGATGCAGCAATGATGCAGTGTTGATGATGTGATGATGCGGTGATGATGCAGTGATTATGCAGTGATGATACTGTGATGATGCATTGGTGGTGCTGTGATGATGCTTGGATGATGCTTGGATGATTCAGTGATGATTCTGTGATGACACTGTGATGATGTGATGATGCAGTGAATATACTGTGATGACACTATGATGATGCAGTGATTATGCAGAAATGATTCTGTGATGATGCTGAGATGATGTTGTTATGATGCAGTGATGATGTTTTGATGACGCTGTCGTGATGGTGAGATGACGCTGTCGTGATGCTTTGATGATGCTGTGATGACACTGTGATGATGCAGTGATGATACTGTGATGACGCTGTGAAAATGCAATGATTATGCAGAAATGATTCTGTGATGATGCTGAGATGATGCTGTGATGATGCAGTGAGTAAGCAGTGATGATGCAGTAATGATGCCATGATGATGCTGAGATGATGCTGTGATGTTGCAGTGATGGTGCAGTGATGATTCAGTGAGGACACTGTGATGATGCTGTGATTACAATCTGATGACGTAGTGATGATGCTGTGATGACCTTATGATGATGCTGTGATGATTCTGTGATGATGCTGTGATTATGCTGCTATGATGCAGTCATGATGCAGTGATGATGCTGAGATGACACTGATGATGCTGTGATAATGATGTGATGATGCTGTGATGATGTATTGATGACAGTGAAGATGCTATAATGATGATGTGATGATGCAGTGATGATGCTGTGATAATGTTCTGATGATGAAGCTATGATGTTATGATGCAGTGATGACACTGTCATGACGCTGTGATGATGCAGTGAGTAAGCAGTAATGATGCTGTGATGATGCTGAGATGATGATGTGATGATGCAGTGGTGATGCTCTGATGACGATGCAAAGATGCTGTGATGATGCAGTAATGATGCTGTGATGATTCTGTGATGATTTGGTGATGATGCTGTGATGACAGTTTGGTGACGTTGTTATGATGCTGTGATGACACTGAAAACGTTGTGATGATGATGTGATAATGCTGTGATGATGGAGTGATGATGTATTTATGACATTGTGATTATGCCGAGATGATGCTTTGATGATGCAGTTATGATGCTGTGATGATGATGCACTCATGATGCAGTGAGGATGCAGTGATGATGCTGTGATGATGCTCTGATGATGACGAAGTGATGATGCTGTGATGATGTAGTGATGATGCAGTGATGTGTAGTGATGACGCTGTGATGATATTGTGATGATGATGTGATGATGCTGTGATTATGCGGAGATTATGCAGTGATTATGCAGTGATGATGCTGTCATGACAGTGTGATGATGCTGTGATGATGCTGCGATGTTGCTGTGAGGATGCTGTGATGATGCAGTGATTCTGAAGTAATGATGCTGTGATGGTGCTGTGATGATGCAGTGATGATGCAGTGATGATGCAGTGATGATATGATGATGCAGTGATTATGCTGTAATAATTCTGTGACTATACTGAGATGATGCTGTAATGATGCATTGATGACGCTGTGATGACGCTGTGTTGATGCTGTGAGGATGCTGTGATGATGCAGTGATTATGCAGTGATGATGCTGACATGAAACTGATGATGTTGTGATGATGATGTGATGATGCTATGATGATGCAGTGAGTAAGCAGTAATGATGCTGAGATGATGATGTGATGATGCTGTGATGATGCTGTGATGATGCTCTGATGATGCTGTGATGACGCAGTGATGATTCTGTGATGATGCAGTGATGATGTAGTGATGACGCTGTGATGATACTGTGATTATGCTGTGATGATGCTGTGATTATGCGGTGATTATGCAGTGATGATGCTGTCATGACCCTGTGATGATGATGCGATGATGCTGTGATGATGCTGCGATGTTGCTGTGAGGATGCTGTGATGATGCAGTGATTCTGCAGTAATGATGCTGTGATGATGCTGTGATGATGCAGTGATGACGCTGTGATGACTATGCGATGATGCTGTGATGATGCTGTGATTATGCAGCTATGATGCTGTGATGATGCAGTGATTCTGCAGTAATGATGCTGTGATGGTGCTGTGATGATGCAGTGATGATGCAGTGATGACGATATGATGATGCAGTGATTATGCAGTGATTATGCTGTGACTATACTGAGATGATGCTGTAATGATGCATTGTTGACGTTGTGATGACGCTGTATTGATGCTGTGAGGATGCTCTGATGATGCAGTGATTATGCAGTGATGATGCTGTGATGACTCTGTGATGATGCTGTGAGGATGCTGTGATGATGCTCTGATGATGCTGTGATGATGCAGTGATGATGCTGTGATGATGCAGTGATGATGCATTGATGATGTAGTGATGACGCTGTGATGATACTGTGATTATGCTGAGATGATGCTGTGATGATGTGATGATGCAGTGATGATTCACTGAGTAAGAAGTGATTATGTAGTGATGACGCTCTGATGACGCAGTGATGATGTTGTGATGATGTTGTGATAATGCAGTGATGATGCTGTGATGACACTGTAATGACGCTGTTGTGATGCTGTGATGACGTAGTCATGGTGTTGTAATGATGCTGTTATGACACTGTGATTATGCAGTGATGATGCTATGATGATGCTGTGATGATACAGTGATGACAATTTGATGATGTAGTGATGATGCTGTGATGACTCTATGATTATGCAGCTATGATGCTATGATGATGATGTGAGGATGAAGTGATTATGCATTTTTGATGCTGTGATGACGCTGTCATGATGCTGTGATGAAGCTGCGATGATGCAGTGATTATGCAGTTAGGACGCTTTGATGACACTGTGATGATGCATTTATGACACTGTAATGACGCTGTGATGATGTTGTGATGATGCAGTGAATAAGCAGTAATGATACTGTGATGATGCTGAGATGATGCTGTGATAACGCAGTGATGATGCTGTGATGACGCTTTGATGATGTTGTGATTATGATGTGATGCAGTGATGATTTTGTGATGATGCAGTTTAGATGCAGTGACGATGCAGTTATGACGCTGTGATGACGCGGTGATGATGCTGTGATGATGCTTTGATGATTTTGTTATGTTGTTGTGATGATGCAGTTATGATGATATGACGATGCTGTAACGATGCCGTGATGATGCTGTGATGATGCTGTGATGATACAGTCATGATGTTACGATGACGCTGTGATGATGCTGTAATGATGTTGTGATGATACTGTCGTTACGCTATGATGATTCTGTGATTATGTAGCTAAAATGCTGTGATGATGATGTGATGATGTAGTGATGATGCAGTGGTGATGCTCTGATGACGATGCAAAGATGCTGTGATGATGCAGTAATGATGCTGTGATTATGCTGAGATTATGCTCAGATTATGCTCTGATGATGCAGTGATGGTACAGTGATGATTCAGTGAGGAGTCAGTGATGATGATGTGATTACGATGCGGAGATGCTGTGATCATGCAGTAAGGATGCAATGATGATGCTGTGATGACACTGATTATGTTGTGTTGATACTTGTAATGATGTTTTGATGACGATGTGATGATGCTGTGATGATGCAGTGATTATGCAGTGATGATGCTGTGATGATGCTGTGATGATGCAGTGATGACGCTGTCATGACTATGCGATGATGATGTGATGATGCTGTGATTATGCAGCTATGATGCTGTGATGATGCAGTGATTCTGCAGTAATGATGCTGTGATGGTGCTGTGATGATGCAGTGATGATGCAGTGATGACGATATGATGATGCAGTGATTATGCAGTGATTATGCTGTGACAATGATGTGATGATGCAGCAATGATGCATTGTTGACGTTGTGATGACGCTGTATTGATGCTGTGAGGATGCTGTGATGATGCAGTGATTATGCAGTGATGATGCTGTGATGACTCTGTGATGATGTTGTGATGATGCTGTGATGATGCTCTGATGATGCTGTGATGATGCAGTGATGATGCTGTGATGATGCAGTGATGATGCATTGATGATGTAGTGATGACGCTGTGATGATACTGTGATTATGCTGAGATGATGCTGTGATGATGTGATGATGCAGTGATGATTCACTGAGTAAGAAGTGATTATGTAGTGATGACGCTCTGATGACGCAGTGATGATGTTGTGATGATGTTGTGATAATGCAGTGATGATGCTGTGATGACACTGTAATGACGCTGTCGTGATGCTGTGATGACGTAGTCATGGTGTTGTAATGATGCTGTTATGACACTGTGATTATGCAGTGATGATGCTATGATGATGCTGTGATGATACAGTGATGACAATTTGATGATGTAGTGATGATGCTGTGATGACTCTATGATTATGCAGCTATGATGCTATGATGATGATGTGAGGATGAAGTGATTATGCATTTTTGATGCTGTGATGACGCTGTCATGATGCTGTGATGAAGCTGCGATGATGCAGTGATTATGCAGTTAGGACGCTTTGATGACACTGTGATGATGCATTTATGACACTGTAATGACGCTGTGATGATGTTGTGATGATGCAGTGAATAAGCAGTAATGATACTGTGATGATGCTGAGATGATGCTGTGATAACGCAGTGATGATGCTGTGATGACGCTTTGATGATGTTGTGATTATGATGTGATGCAGTGATGATTTTGTGATGATGCAGTTTAGATGCAGTGACGATGCACTTATGACGCTGTGATGACGCGGTGATGATGCTGTGATGATGCTTTGATGATTTTGTTATGTTGTTGTGATGATGCAGTTATGATGATATGACGATGCTGTAACGATGCCGTGATGATGCAGTGATGATGCTGTGATTATTCAGTGATGATGCAGTGATGATGCTGTGATGATGCTGTGATGATGCAGTAATGATGCTGTGATGATGCATGATGATGCTACGATGATGTTGTGATGATGCTGTGATGATGATGTGATGATGCTGCAATGATGCTGTGATGATTCTGTGATGATGCTGTGATGACGCTGCGATAACACAGTGATGATGTGGTGATGCAGTAATGATGCTGTGACGACGCACTGATTCTGCTCTGATGATGCTGTAATGATGCAGTCATGATGCAATAATGATGATGCTGTGATGATGCAGTGATGATGTTGTTATGACGCTGTGATAAAGCTGTGATAATATTATGATGATGCTATGATGACATAGCGATGATGCTGTGAAGATTCTTTGATGACGATGTGATGACGATGTGATGATGCTCTGATGATGCTGTTATGACGCTGTGATGATGCTGTGATGGTTCTTTGATGATGCAGTGTTTATGCAGTTATGACGCTGTGATGACGCTGTGATGATGCTTTGATCATGCTGTTATGATGCAGTTATTATGACGCCATGATGTTGTGACAATGCAGTGATGATGCGGTGATGACACTGTGATGATGCAGTGATGATGCAGTAATGACGCTGTGATGATTTTGTGATGATGCTCTGATGACGCAGTGATGATGCTGTGATGATGTAGTGATGATGCTGTGAAGACGCTCTCATGACACTGTCGTGAAGCTGTGATGATGATGTCGTGATGCTGTGATGATGCTGTGATGACGCTGTGATAACGCTGTGATGATGCTCTATTGATGCTGTGATGATGCAGTAATAACGCTGTGATGACGCTCTTATAATTTTGTGATGATGCTGTGATGATACTGTGGTGATGCAGTGATGATGCAGTGATGACGCTGTGATGATGCAGTGATGACGCTGTGATGACACTATCGTGATTCTGTGATGATGATGTGATGATGCAGTAATGATGCTGTGATGATGCACTGATGATACTGTGATGACGTTGTGATAATGCAATGATTAGGCAGTAATGATGCTGTGATGATGCTGAGATGACACTGTGATGATGCAGTAATGGTGCAGTGATGATGCAGTTATGACACCGTGATAATGCTGTGATGCCGCAGTGAGTAAACAGTAATGATTCTGTGATGATGCAGTGATGATGATGTGATGATGCTGCAATGATGCTTTGATGATGCTGTGATGCTGCAGTGATGAAGCTGTGATGATGCAGTTTAGATGCAGTGACGATGCAGTTATGACGCTGTGATGACACGGTGATGATGCTGTGACGATGCTTTGATGATTTTGTTATGTTGTTGTGATGATGCAGTTATGATGATATGACGATGCTGTAACGATGCCGTGATGATGCTGTGATGATGCTGTGATGATACAGTCATGATGTTACGATGACGCTGTGATGATGCTGTAATGATGTTGTGATGATACTGTCGTTACGCTATGATGATTCTGTGATTATGTAGCTAAAATGCTGTGATGATGATGTGATGATGTAGTGATGATGCAGTGGTGATGCTCTGATGACGATGCAAAGATGCTGTGATGATGCAGTAATGATGCTGTGATGATTCTGTGATGATGCTGTGATTATGCTGAGATTATGCTCAGATTATGCTCTGATGATGCAGTGATGGTACAGTGATGATTCAGTGAGGAGTCAGTGATGATGATGTGATTACGATGCGGAGATGCTGTGATCATGCAGTAAGGATGCAATGATGATGCTGTGATGACACTGTGATTATGTTGTGTTGATACTTGTAATGATGTTTTGATGACGATGTGATGATGCTGTGATGATGCAGTGATTATGCAGTGATGATGCTGTGATGATGTGGTGATGATGCAGTGATTATGCAGTGATGATGCTGTGATGATGCAGTGATGATGCTGTGATGATATTGTGATGATGATATGAAGATGCTATGATGATTCAGTGATGATTCTGTGATGATGCATTTACGATACTGTGATGACGCTGTGATGATGTTGTTATGATGGTGTGATGATGCTGTGATGATATTTTGATGATACTGTGACAATGATGTGATGATGCAGCAATGATGCAGTGTTGATGATGTGATGATGCGGTGATGATGCAGTGATTATGCAGTGATGATACTGTGATGATGCATTGGTGGTGCTGTGATGATGCTTGGATGATGCTTGGATGATTCAGTGATGATTCTGTGATGACACTGTGATGATGTGATGATGCAGTGAATATACTGTGATGACACTATGATGATGCAGTGATTATGCAGAAATGATTCTGTGATGATGCTGAGATGATGTTGTTATGATGCAGTGATGATGCTTTGATGACGCTGTCGTGATGGTGAGATGACGCTGTCGTGATGCTTTGATGATGCTGTGATGACACTGTGATGATGCAGTGATGATACTGTGATGACGCTGTGAAAATGCAATGATTATGCAGAAATGATTCTGTGATGATGCTGAGATGATGCTGTGATGATGCAGTGAGTAAGCAGTGATGATGCAGTAATGATGCCATGATGATGCTGAGATGATGCTGTGATGTTGCAGTGATGGTGCAGTGATGATTCAGTGAGGACACTGTGATGATGCTGTGATTACAATCTGATGACGTAGTGATGATGCTGTGATGACCTTATGATGATGCTGTGATGACCTTATGATGATGCTGTGATTATGCTGCTATGATGCAGTCATGATGCAGTGATGATGCTGAGATGACACTGATGATGCTGTGATAATGATGTGATGATGCTGTGATGATGTATTGATGACAGTGAAGATGCTATAATGATGATGTGATGATGCAGTGATGATGCTGTGATAATGTTCTGATGATGAAGCTATGATGTTATGATGCAGTGATGACACTGTCATGACGCTGTGATGATGCAGTGAGTAAGCAGTAATGATGCTGTGATGATGCTGAGATGATGATGTGATGATGCAGTGGTGATGCTCTGATGACGATGCAAAGATGCTGTGATGATGCAGTAATGATGCTGTGATGATTCTGTGATGATTTGGTGATGATGCTGTGATGACAGTTTGGTGACGTTGTTATGATGCTGTGATGACACTGAAAACGTTGTGATGATGATGTGATAATGCTGTGATGATGGAGTGATGATGTATTTATGACATTGTGATTATGCCGAGATGATGCTTTGATGATGCAGTTATGATGCTGTGATGATGATGCACTCATGATGCAGTGAGGATGCAGTGATGATGCTGTGATGATGCTCTGATGATGACGAAGTGATGATGCTGTGATGATGTAGTGATGATGCAGTGATGTGTAGTGATGACGCTGTGATGATATTGTGATGATGATGTGATGATGCTGTGATTATGCGGAGATTATGCAGTGATTATGCAGTGATGATGCTGTCATGACAGTGTGATGATGCTGTGATGATGCTGCGATGTTGCTGTGAGGATGCTGTGATGATGCAGTGATTCTGAAGTAATGATGCTGTGATGGTGCTGTGATGATGCAGTGATGATGCAGTGATGATGCAGTGATGATATGATGATGCAGTGATTATGCTGTAATAATTCTGTGACTATACTGAGATGATGCTGTAATGATGCATTGATGACGCTGTGATGACGCTGTGTTGATGCTGTGAGGATGCTGTGATGATGCAGTGATTATGCAGTGATGATGCTGACATGAAACTGATGATGTTGTGATGATGATGTGATGATGCTATGATGATGCAGTGAGTAAGCAGTAATGATGCTGAGATGATGATGTGATGATGCTGTGATGATGCTGTGATGATGCTCTGATGATGCTGTGATGACGCAGTGATGATTCTGTGATGATGCAGTGATGATGTAGTGATGACGCTGTGATGATACTGTGATTATGCTGTGATGATGCTGTGATTATGCAGTGATTATGCAGTGATGATGCTGTCATGACCCTGTGATGATGATGCGATGATGCTGTGATGATGCTGCGATGTTGCTGTGAGGATGCTGTGATGATGCAGTGATTCTGCAGTAATGATGCTGTGATGATGCTGTGATGATGCAGTGATGACGCTGTGATGAGTATGCGATGATGATGTGATGATGCTGTGATTATGCAGCTATGATGCTGTGATGATGCAGTGATTCTGCAGTAATGATGCTGTGATGGTGCTGTGATGATGCAGTGATGATGCAGTGATGACGATATGATGATGCAGTGATTATGCAGTGATTATGCTGTGACTATACTGAGATGATGCTGTAATGATGCATTGTTGACGTTGTGATGACGCTGTATTGATGCTGTGAGGATGCTGTGATGATGCAGTGATTATGCAGTGATGATGCTGTGATGACTCTGTGATGATGCTGTGAGGATGCTGTGATGATGCTCTGATGATGCTGTGATGATGCAGTGATGATGCTGTGATGATGCAGTGATGATGCATTGATGATGTAGTGATGACGCTGTGATGATACTGTGATTATGCTGAGATGATGCTGTGATGATGTGATGATGCAGTGATGATTCACTGAGTAAGAAGTGATTATGTAGTGATGATGCTCTGATGACGCAGTGATGATGTTGTGATGATGTTGTGATAATGCAGTGATGATGCTGTGATGACACTGTAATGACGCTGTCGTGATGCTGTGATGACGTAGTCATGGTGTTGTAATGATGCTGTTATGACACTGTGATTATGCAGTGATGATGCTATGATGATGCTGTGATGATACAGTGATGACAATTTGATGATGTAGTGATGATGCTGTGATGACTCTTTGATTATGCAGCTATGATGCTATGATGATGATGTGATGATGCAGTCATGATGCTTTAATGATTCTGTTATTACGCTCTGATGATGCAGTGATGACGATGTGATGATGCAGTGATAATGCTGTGATGATGCTGTAATGACGCTCTGATGATGCTGTGATAATGCAGCTATGATGTTGTGATGATGATGTGATGACGCATTGATGATGCAGTGATGAAGCTATGATGACTCTGATGATGATGTGATGATGCTGTGATGATGTAGTGATGACGCTGTGATGACTCAGCGATTATGCTGTGATGGTGCTGTCATTATGCAGTGATGATGCTGTGATGATGATGTGATGATGCAGTTATGATGCAGTGAGTAAGCAGTAATGATGCTGTGATGATGTTGAGATAATTCTGTGATGATGCAGAGAGTATGCAGTAATGATGCTGTGATGATGCTGAGGTGATGCAATGATGATGCTGCGATGATGCTTTCATGATGATGTGATGATGCTATCATGAGTGTAATGATGCTTTGATGACAATCTGATGATGCTGTGATGATGCTTTGATGACGCAGTGATGACGCTGTGATGATGCTGTAATGACCCTGCAATGATGCAGTGATGATTTTGTGATGATGCTGTCATGACACTGTGATGATGTTTTGATGATGCAGTGATGAATCTGTAATGATGCAGTGATGATGCAGTGATGATTTTGTGATGATGCTTTGATGATGTGATGATGCAGTGGTGATGCAGGGATGACGATGCGATGATGCTGTAATGATGCTGTGATGATGCAGTCATGATTCTTTGATGATGCTACGATGATGATGTTGTGATGGTGTGATGATGCTATGAGTATGTCGGTGGTCCCTCGTGTGCTAGAGTCCAGACATGACCCTGTGACGACACTCGGGGACCCGATCCGACGCGGGGTTTTTTGGCTGGTATGGGGAATCGAACCTGCGACCTTGGGTGCCAGAGTCCAGACATTACCCTGTGACGGCACCTGGGGACCCGACCCGACCCAGGGTTTCTTGGCCTCTATGGGTAATCAAACATGCGACATCGGGTGCCGGGGTCCAGACATTACCCTGTGACGCCACCTGGGGACCCGATCCGACCCAGGGTTTTTTAGCCGGTATGGGGAATCGAACCTGCAACCTCGGGTGCCAGAGTCCAGACATTACCCTGTGACGCCACCTGGGGACCCGACCCGACCCGGGGTTTTTTGGCCGGTATGGGGAATCGAACCTGCGACCTCGACCCTAACCCTGACCCTGACCCTAGCCCTGAACCTGACCCTGACACTGACACTGACCCTGACCCTGAACCTAACCCTGACCCTGACCCTAAACCTGACCCTGACCCTGACGCTGACACTAACCCTAAGTCTGACCCTGACCCTAAACCTGATCCTGACCCTGACCCTAAACCTGATCCTAAACCTGACCCTGACCCTGACCCTAACCATGACACTGACCCTGAGCCTAACCCTAAGTCTGAACCAGACCCTAACCCTAAGTCTGAACCTGACCCTGACCCTGACCCTGAACCTGACCCTGACCCTAACACTAATGCTAACCCTGATGATGACCCTGACCCTGACCCTAAACCTGACCCGTACCCTGACCCTGACCATGACCCTGACCATGACCCTTAACCTGATCTTGATCCTGACCCTGACACTAACCCTGACCCTGACCCTGACCCTGACCCTGAATCTGAACCTGACCCTAACCCTGACCCTGACCCTGAACCTGACCCTGAACTTCACCCTGACCCTAACCCTGACCCTTACCCTGACCCTAACCCTGACTCTAACCCTAAACCTGACCCTAACCCTGACCCTGACCGTAACCCTGACTGGGACTCTGACCCTTACCCTGACACTGACCCTGACACTAACCCTGACCATGACCCTGACAATAACCCTGACCCTAACCATAAGTCTAACCCTGACCCTGAAGCTGACCCTGACCCTAAACCTGACCCTGAACCTAACCCTAAGTCTGACCCTGACCCTGGCCCTAATCCTAACCCTGACCCTGATCATCACATTGGCCCTGACCCTGACGTTGACCATGAACCTAAACCTAACCCTGACCCTGACACTAACCCTGACCCTAAACCTGACACTGACCCTGACCCTGACCCTAAGTCTGACCATGACCCTGACCCTGACCCTGACCTTGACCTTGACCCTGACCCTGACTTTGACCTTCACCTTGACCCTGACCCTGACCTTGACCTTGACCCTGACCCTGACCTTGACCTTGAAATTGACCCTGACCATGACCCTGACCCTGACCTTGACCTTGAAATTGACCCTGACCCTGACCCTGACCCTGACCTTGAAATTGACCCTGACCCTGACCCTGACCCTGACCCTGACTTTGAAATTGACCCTGACCGTGACCTTGACCTTGACCTTGACACTAAGTCTGACCGTGACCCTGACCCTGCACCTGACCCTGACGCTTACCTTGACCCTGACCTTGACCCTATCCCTGACTATAATCCTGACCCTGACCCTAACCCTGACCCTGACCCTAATCCTCACCCTTACCCTGACCCTAACCCTGAAACTGACTTTGACGCTTACCTTGACCTTGACCCTGACCGTTACCTTGACCTTGATCTTTAACCTGCCTTTGACCCTGACCCTGACCCTGACCGTGACCCTGAACCTGAACCTGACCCTGATCCTGACCTTGACCTTGACAATGACCCTGACCCTGACCTTGACCTTGACGATGACCCTGACCTTGACCTTGACACTGAGCTTGACACTGACATTGACCCTGACGTTGACCTTGACCTTGACACTGACCCTGAACTTGATCTTGACCTTGAACCTGACATTGACTTGACCTTGACACTGAACCTGACCTTGACCTTGTATTGGCCCTGACCTTGACCCTGACCTTGACCTTGACCTTGACCCTGACAATCACACTGACACTCACCCTAAAACTGACATTGACCCTGACACTGACCTTGACCTTGAGCCTGACCCTGACCTTGCTCTTGACGTTGACTTTGACCCTAAATCTAACACTCACCCTCACCCTAAAACTGAACCTGACCCTGACCCTGACCCTGACCCTGACCCTGCCCCTGACATTGACACTGAACTTGACCTTGACCCTGACCTTGAACTTGACCCTGACCCTGACCCTGACCTTGACCTTGACCCTGACCCTGAACCTGACATTGAACTTGACTCTGACCCTGACCCTGACCCTGCACCTGACCCTGACTGTGAACCTGAACTTGACCCTAACCCTGACTCTAATATTGACCCTGACTGTGAACCTGAACTTGACCCTAACCCTGACTCTAATCCTGACCCTGACCCTAACCCTGAACCTGACTTTGACCCTGACCTTGACCTTGACCCTGACCCTTACCTTGACCTTGATCTTTAACCTGCCCTTGACCCTTGACCCTGACCCTGACCATGACCCTGAACCTAACCCTGCCCCTCACACTAAACCTGACCCTGACGCTGACCCTGGCCTTGACCTTGACCATGACCCTGACCTTGACCTTGACCTTGAACTTGACCCTGACCCTGACCCTTACCCTGACCCTGACCCTGAAACTGACCCTGACCCTGACCTTGACCTTGACCGTGATTCTGACCTTGAACTTGACACTGAGCTTGACGCTGACCTTGACACTGACCTTGAACTTGACCTTGAGCTTGACCCTGACCCTGACCCTGACCTTGACCTTGACACTGAGCTTGACCTTGAACTTGACCCTGACCCTGACCCTGACCCTAAGTCTGACCATGACCATGACGCTGACCCTGACCCTGACCTTGACCTTGACCCTGACCGTGACCCTGACCTTCACCTTGACCTTGACCCAGACCTTGACCCTGACCCTGACCTTGAACTTGAACTTGACCCTGACCCTGACCCTGACCTTGTACTTGACCCTGACCCTGACCCTGACCTTGACCTTGACCTTGACCCTGACACTAAGTCTGACCGTGACCCTGACCCTGCACCTGACCCTGACGCTTACTGTGACCCTGACCTTGACCCTAACCCTGACTATAATCCTGACCCTGACCCTAACCCTGACCCTGACCCTAATCCTCACACTCACCGTGACCCTAACCCTGAAACTGACTTTGACGCTTACCTTGACCTTGACCCTGACCGTTACCTTGACCTTGATCTTTAACCTGCCCTTGACCCTGAACCTGACCCCGACCCTGACCGTGACCCAGAACATGAACCTGACTTTGACCCCGAAATTGACATTCACCTTGATCTTGACCTTGACCCTGACCCTGACATTGACCTAGACCTTGACCTTTACCTTGACACTGACCCTGACCTTGACCTTGACCCTGACCCTGACCCTGACCTTGACCTTGACCCTGATACTGACCCTGACAATGAACCTGACCTTGAACTTGACCTTACCCTGACCTTGAACTTGACCCAGACCTTGACCCTGACACTTGTTCTGACCGTGACCCTGACCCTGACCCTGACCGTGACCCTGAAACTGACCCTGACCCTGACCTTGACCTTGACCGTGATTCTGACCTTGAACTTGACACTGAGCTTGACGCTGACATTGACGCTGACTCTGACCCTGACCTTGACCTTGACCCTGACCGTGACCCTGACCTTCACCTTGACCTTGACCCAGACCTTGACCCTGACCCTGACCTTGACCCTGACCCTGAACTTGACCTTGACCCTGACCCTGACCTTGACCTTGACATGGACCCTGACCCTGACCTTGACCTTGACCCTGACCGTGACCCTGGCCTTCACCTTGACCTTGACCCAGACCTTGACCCTGACCCTGACCTTGAACTTGAACTTGACCCTGACCCTGACCCTGACCTTGTACTTGACCCTGACCCTGACCCTGACCTTGACCTTGACCTTGACCCTGACACTAAGTCTGACCGTGACCCTGACCCTGCACCTGACCCTGACGCTTACTGTGACCCTGACCTTGACCCTAACCCTGACTATAATCCTGACCGTGACCCTAACCCTGACCCTGACCCTAATCCTCACACTCACCGTGACCCTAACCCTGAAACTGACTTTGACGCTTACCTTGACCTTGACCCTGACCGTTACCTTGACCTTGATCTTTAACCTGCCCTTGACCCTGAACCTGACCCCGACCCTGACCGTGACCCAGAACATGAACCTGACTTTGACCCCGAAATTGACATTCACCTTGATCTTGACCTTGACCCTGACCCTGACATTGACCTAGACCTTGACCTTTACCTTGACACTGACCCTGACCTTGACCTTGACCCTGACCCTGACCCTGACCTTGACCTTGACCCTGATACTGACCCTGACAATGAACCTGACCTTGAACTTGACCTTACCCTGACCTTGAACTTGACCCAGACCTTGACCCTGACACTTGTTCTGACCGTGACCCTGACCCTGACCCTGACCGTGACCCTGAAACTGACCCTGACCCTGACCTTGACCTTGACCGTGATTCTGACCTTGAACTTGACACTGAGCTTGACGCTGACATTGACGCTGACTCTGACCCTGACCTTGACCTTGACCCTGACCGTGACCCTGACCTTCACCTTGACCTTGACCCAGACCTTGACCCTGACCCTGACCCTGACCTTGAACTTGAACTTGACCCTGACCCTGACCCTGACCTTGTACTTGACCCTGACCCTGACCCTGACCTTGACCTTGACCTTGACCCTGACACTAAGTCTGACCGTGACCCTGACCCTGCACCTGACCCTGACGCTTACTGTGACCCTGACCTTGACCCTAACCCTGACTATAATCCTGACCGTGACCCTAACACTGACCATGACCCTAATCCTCACCCTCACCCTGACCCTAACCCTGAAACTGACTTTGACCCTGACTTTGACCTTGACCCTGACCGTGACCGAGAACCTGAACCTGACTTTGACCCCGAAATTGACATTCACCTTGATCTTGACCTTGACCCTGACCCTGACATTGACCTAGACCTTGACCTTTACCTTGACACTGACCCTGACCTTGACCTTGACCCTGACCCTGACCCTGACCTTGACCTTGACCCTGACACTGACCCTGACAATGAACCTGACCTTGAACTTGACCTTACCCTGACCTTGAACTTGACCCAGACCTTGACCCTGACACTTAGTCTGACCGTGACCCTGACCCTGACCCTGACCCTGACCCTGACCCTGACTGTAAACTTGAACTTGACCCTAACCCTGACTCTAATCCAAACCCTACCCTGAACCTGACTTTGACCCTGACCTTGACCTTGACCCTGACCCTGACCTTGACCTTGATCTTTAACCTGCCCTTGACCCTGACCCTTACCCTGACCCTGACCCTGACCTTGAACTTGAACCTGACCCTGACCTTGAACTTGATCTTGACCCTGACCCTCACCCTGACACTCACCCTAAACCTGACCCTGACCCTAGAACTGAACCTGACGCTCACCCTAAACCTGACCGTGACCTTAACACTAAAACTGACAC
The DNA here is from genome assembly GCA_963989345.1 of Clangula hyemalis. The sequence continues at coordinate 27,869 of CAXDIO010000109.1, read as the reverse complement.
TCACCCTGAACTTGACTCTGACCTTGAACTTGACCCTGACCCTGAACTTGACCCTGACCCTCAACCTAAAACTGACCCTGACCCTAACCCGAAACTTGGCCTTGACCCTCACCCCGACAATGACCCTGACCCTGAACTTGACCTTGACCCTGACCCTGACCTTGACATTGACATGGACCCTGAACTTAAACTTGACCTTGACCCTAACCCTCAACCTGAGCTTGACCTTGACCTTAACCCTGACCCTTAGTCTGACCTGACTCTGACCCTGACCCTGACCTTGAACTTGAACCTGTCTCTGACCTTGACCTTGACCTTGACCCGGACCTTGACCTTGACCATGACCCTGAACATGAACCTGAACCTAACCCTGACACTGACCGGGACACTGACACTATCCCTCACCTTGGCCTTGACCTTGACCTTGACCCTGACCCTGACCTTGACCCTGACCCTCACCCTAAAACGGACCCTGACCCTGACCCTGACCCGGCCCTTGGCCTTGACCCTCACCCTGACAATGACCCTGACACTGAACTTGACAATGACCCTGACACTGACCCTGACCCTGACCTTGACCTTGACCTTGACCCTGACCCTCACCCTCACCCTAAACTTGACACTGACTCTGACAATGACCTTGAACTTGACCCTTACCCTGAACTTGACCTTGACCCTGACCCTGACCTTATCTTTGACATTGAACCTGACCTTGACCTTGACCTTGACCTTGACACTGACCCGCACCCTGAGCTTGACCTTGAACTTTTCCCTGACATTGACCTTGACCTTGAGCCTGACCCTGACCTTGAACTTGAGCCTGACCCTTACCTTGCCCTTGACCCTGACCCTGACACTCACCCTAAACCAATCCCTGGCCCGGACCCGGACCTTGGCCTTGAACCTCACCCTGTCAATGACCCTGACCCTGACCCTGACCTTGACCTTGACCTTGACCCTGACGCTGACCCTCACCTTAAACCTGACACGGACTCTGAAAATGACCTTGACCTTGACCCTGACCCTAAACTTGACCTTGACCCTGACCCTCACCATGTGCTTGACCTTGAACTTGTCCCTGACCCTGACCTTGACCTTTACCCTGACCCTCACCCTGACACTCACCCTAAACCTGACCCTGACCCTGACCTTGAACTTGAACCTGACCCTGACCTTGATCTTGACCCTGACCCTCACCCTCACCCTGACCCTGACCCTTATACTGAACCTGACCTTGACCTTCACACTGACCCTGAAATTGACCCTGAACTTCACCTTGACCCTGACCCTTACCTTGACCTTGACCCTGACATCAAACTTGACAATGACCCTGGACTTGAACTTGACCTTGACCCTCACCCTGACCCTGACCCTGACCTTGACCTTGACCCGGACCTTTACCTTGACCTTGACCCTAAGTCTGACCCTGACCCTGACCATGAACCTGACCTTGAACCTGAACCTAACCCTGCCCCTCACACTAAACCTGACCCTGACGCTGACCCTGGCCTTGACCTTGACCATGACCCTGACCTTGACCTTGACCTTGAACTTGACCCTGACCCTGACCCTTACCCTGACCCTGACCCTGACTTTATGCCTTACCGTGATCCTGACCCTGACCCGGCACCTGACCCTCACCCTGACCGTGACCCTGACCTAATCCTAACCCTGGTCCTAATGCTGACCCTGACCCTAACCCTGACCCTCACCATAATCGTCAGCCTGACCCTGAACCTGACTTTGACCCTGACATTGACCTTGTCCCTGATCTTGACCCTGACCCTAAGTCTGACCGTGACACTGAACGTGACCTTGACCCTGACCCTGACCTTGACCCTGAAACTGACCCTGACCCTGACCCTGACCCTAACCCTAAACCTGACCCTGACCCTGACCTTGACCTTGACCCTGACCCTGACCTTGAACTTGAGCCTGACCCTTACCTTGAACTTGAACTTTAATTTGACCTTGACCCTGACCCTGACCCTCAGCCTAAATCTGACCCTGACCCTGAACCTGAACCTCACCCTCACCCTCAACCTAACCCTGACCCTGACCTTGACCTTGACCTTGACCTGACCCTCACCCTGAGCTTGACCTTGAACTTGACCCTGACCCTGACCTTGACCCTGACCCGAAGTCTGACCGTGACCGTGACACTGAACGTGACCTTGACCCTGACCCTGACCCTGACCTTGACCCTGACCCTCACCCTAAAACTGACCCTGACCCTGACCCGGACCTTGACCTTGACCCTGACAATGACCCTCACCCTAAATCTGACACTGACTCTGACAATGACCTTGACCTTGACCCTGACCCTGAACTTGACCTTGACCCTGAACCTCACCCTAAAACTGACCCTGACACTGACCGGGACCTTGGCCTTGACCCTCACCCTGACAATGACCCTGACACTGAACTTGACAATGACCCTGACCCTGACCCTGACCTTGACCTTGACCTTGACCCTGATGCTGACCCTCACCCTAAACCTGACACTGACTCTGACAATGACCTTGACCTTGACCCTGACTCTGAACTTGACCTTGACCCTGACCCTGATCTTGACCTTGACATTGACCCTGACCTTGACCTTGATCTTGACCTTGACCCTGAGCTTGACCTTGAACTTGTCCCTGACCCTGACCCTGACCATGACCCTGTCCTTGACCTTGACCCTGTCCCTTTCCCTGACGTTGACCTTGACCCTGACCTTGACCTTGACCTTGACCCTGACCCTGACACTGACCCTGCACCTGACCTGGCCCTGACCAAGATGCTGACCCTACACCTCACCTTGAACTTGACCTTGACCCTGACCCTGACCTTGACCTTGATCTTGACCCTGACCCTGACCCTCACTCGCACCCTGACCCTGACCCTGATACTGAACCTGACCTTGACCTTGACCCTGACCCCGAAATTGACCTTGAAGTTGACCTTGACCCTGACCCTGACCCTGACATTGACCTTGACCTTGACCCTGACGCTGACCCTCACTCTAAACCTGACAATGACTCTGACAATGACCTTGACCCTGACCCTGAACTTGACCTTGACCATGACCCTGACCTTGACCTTTACATTGACCCTGACCTTGACCTTGACCTTGACCCTCACCCTGAGCTTGATCTTGACATTGTCCCTGACCCTGACCTTGACCTGGACCCTGACCTTGACCATGACCCTAAGTCTGACCCTGACCCTGACCATGACCCTGACCTTTGTCTTGACCCTGTCCCTTACCCTGATGTTGACCTTGACCCTGACCCTGACCTTGACCTTGACCCTGACCATGACACTGTTCCTGCACCTGACCTGACTCTGACCTTGAACTTGACCCTGACCCTGAACTTGACCCTGACCCTGACCCTGATCTTGACTTTGACATTGACCCTGACCCTCACCCTGACCATGACCCTGACGTTGACCTTGACCTTGTCCCTTACCCTGACCTTGACCTTGACCCTGCCCTTGATTTTGACCTTGACCCTAAGTCTGACCCTGACCCTGACCATGACCCTGACCTTGAACCTGAACCTAACCCTGACCCTGAACGGGACACTGACACTATCCCTCATCTTGAACTTAAACTTGAACCTGACCCTGACCCTGACCTTGACCCTGACCCTGACCCTGACCTTGACCCTGACCCTGACCTTGAACTTGACCCTGACCCTGACCTTCAACTTGAGCCTGAACCTTACCTTGAACTTGAACTTTAACTTGACTTTGACCCAGACCCTGACACTCACCCTAAACCTGACCCTGACTCTGACCTTGAACTTGACCCTGACCCTGAACTTGACCTTGACCCTGACCCTGATCTTGACTTTGACATTGACCCTTAAATTGAACTTGACCTTGACCTTGACCCTGACCCTCACCCTTACTATGACCCTGACCTTGACCTTGACCTTGCCCCTGACCCTGGCCTTGACCTGGACCCTGACCTTGAACTTGACCTTGACGCTGACCCTGACACTGACCCTGCACCTGACATGACCCTGACCAAGACGCTGACCCTACCCCTCACCTTGACGTTGACCTTGACCCTACCCTTCACCTTGACCTTGACCCTGACCCTGACCTTGACCTTGAACCTGACCCTGACCTTGACCTTGACCCTGACCCTCACCCTCACCCTCACCCTGACCCTGACCCTGATACTGAACCTGACCTTGACCTTGACCTTGACCCTGACCCCGAAATTGACCTTGAACTTGACCTTGACCCTGACCCTGACCCTGACCTTGACCTTGACCCTGACCCTTACCTTGACCTTGACCCAGACCCTGACCTTGACCTTGACATTGACCCTGAACTTTAAATTGACCTTGACCTTGACCCTGACCCTGACCTTGACCTTGACCTTGTCCCTTACCCTGACCTTGAACTTGACCCGGACCTTGACTTTGACCTTGACCCTAAGTCTGACCCTTACCCTGACCATGATCCTGACCTTGAACCTGAACCTAACCCTGACCCTGAACGGGACATTGACACTATCCCTCATCTTGACCTTGACCTTGAACCTGACCCTGACCCTGACCTTGACCCTGACCCTGACCCTGACCTTGACCCTGACCCTGACCTTCAACTTGACCCTGACCCTGACCTTCAACTTGAGCCTGAACCTTACCTCGAACTTGAACTTTAACTTGACCTTGACCCTGACCCTGACCCTCACCCTAAACCTAACCCTGACCCTGACCTTGAACCTGACCTTGACCTTGACCTTGACCCTGATGCTGACCCTCACCCTAAACCTGACACTAACTCTGACAATGACCTTGACCTTGACCCTGACTCTGAACTTGACCTTGACCCTGACCCTGACCTTGAATTTGACATTGACCCTGACCTTGACCTTGATCTTGACCTTGACCCTGACCCTCAACCTGAGCTTGACCTTGAACTTGTCCCTGACCCGGACCTTGAGCTGTACCCTGACCTTGGCCTTGACCTTGACCCTGACCCTGACCCTGCACCTGACCTGACCCTGACCAAGACGCTGACCCTACCCCTCACCTTGACCTTGACCTTGACCCTAACTCTCACCTTGACCTTGACCCTGACCCTCACCCTGACCCTGACCTTGACCTTGACCCTGACCCTCAACCTGATACTCACCCTAAACCTGACCCTGACCCTGACCTTGAACTTGACCCTGACCCTGACCTTCAACTTGAGCCTGAACCTTACCTTGAACTTGAACTTGACCGGGACCTTGACCTTGACCTTGACACTAAGTCTGACCCTGACCCTGACCATGACCCTGACCTTGAACCTGAACCTAACCCTGCCCCTCACACTAAACCTGACCCTGACGCTGACCCTGGCCTTGACCTTGACCGTGACCCTGACCTTGACCTTGGCCTTGAACTTGACCCTGACCCTGACCCTGACCCTGACCTTGACCTTGACAATGACCCTGACCCTGACTTTATGTCTTACCGTGACCCTGACCCGGCACCTGACCCTCACCCTGACCATGACCCTGACCTAACCCTAACCCTGGTCCTAATGCTGACCCTGACCCTAACCCTGACCCTCACCATAATCCTCAGCCTGACCCTGAACCTAACCCTGAACCTGACTTTGACCTTGACATTGACCTTGACCCTGACCTTGACCCTGACCCTAAGTCTGACCGTGACCGTGACACTGAACATGACCTTGACCCTGACCCTGACCCTGACCTTGACCCTGAACCTCACCCTAAAACTGACCCTGACCCTGACCCGGACCTTGGCCTTGACCCTGATGCTGACCCTCACCCTAAACCTGACACTGACCCTGACATTGACCTTGACATTGACTCTGACCTTGACCTTGACCCTGACCGTCACCCTGAGCTTGACCTTGAACTTGTCCCTGACCCTGACCCTGACCATGACCCTGTCCTTGACCTTGACCCTGTCCCTTTCCCTGACGTTGACCTTGACCCTGACCTTGACCTTGACCTTGACCCTGACCCTGACACTGACCCTGCACCTGACCTGGCCCTGACCAAGATGCTGACCCTACACCTCACCTTGAACTTGACCTTGACCCTGACCCTGACCTTGACCTTGATCTTGACCCTGACCCTGACCCTCACTCGCACCCTGACCCTGACCCTGATACTGAACCTGACCTTGACCTTGACCCTGACCCCGAAATTGACCTTGAAGTTGACCTTGACCCTGACCCTGACCCTGACATTGACCTTGACCTTGACCCTGACGCTGACCCTCACTCTAAACCTGACAATGACTCTGACAATGACCTTGACCCTGACCCTGAACTTGACCTTGACCATGACCCTGACCTTGACCTTTACATTGACCCTGACCTTGACCTTGACCTTGACCCTCACCCTGAGCTTGATCTTGACATTGTCCCTGACCCTGACCTTGACCTGGACCCTGACCTTGACCCTGACCCTAAGTCTGACCCTGACCCTGACCATGACCCTGACCTTGAAATTGACCCTGGCCCTGAACTTGACCTTGACCCTGACCCTGATCTTGACTTTGACATTGACCCTTAAATTGAACTTGACCTTGACCTTGACCCTGACCTACACCCTGACCATGACCCTGACCTTGACCTTGACCTTGTCCCTTACCCTGACCTTGACCTTGACCCTGACCTTGATTTTGACCTTGACCCTAAGTCTGACCCTGACACTGACCATGACCTTGAACCTGAACCTAACCCTGACCCTGAACGGGACACTGACACTATCCCTCATCTTGACCTTAACCTTGAACCTGACCCTGACCCTGACCTTGACCCTGACCCTGACCCTGACCTTGACCCTGACCCTGACCTTGAACTTGACAATGACCCTGACCTTCAACTTGAGCCTGAACCTTACCTTGAACTTGAACATTAACTTGACTTTGACCCAGACCCTGACCCTCACCCTAAACCTAACCCTGACCCTGACCTTGACCTTGACCTTGACCTTGACCTTGACCTTGACCCTGACCCGGACCTTGGCCTTGACCCTCACCCTGACAATGACCCTTACACTGAACTTGACAATGACCCTGACCTTGACCCTGACCTTGACCTTGACCTTGACCCTGATGCTGACCCTCACCCTAAACCTGACACTGACTCTGACAATAACCCTGACCTTGACCCTGCACCTGACCTGACCCTGACCAAGACGCTGACCCTACCCCTCACCTTGACCTTGACCTTGACCCTAACTCTCACCTTGACCTTGACCTTGACCCTGACCCTGACCTTGACCTTGACCCTGACCCTCAACCTGACACTCACCCTAAACCTGACCCTGACCCTGACCTTGACCTTGACCTTGACCCTGACCCTGACCCTCACCCTCACCCTCACCCTGACCCTGATAGTGAACATGAACTTCACTTTGACCCTGACCCCGAAATTGACCTTGAACTTGACCTTGACCCTGACCCTGACCTTGACCTTGACCTTGACCCTGACGCTGACCCTCACTCTGAACCTGACACTGACTCTGACAATGACCTTGAGCTTGACCCTGACCCTGAACTTGACCTTGACCCTGACCCTGACCTTGACCTTGACATTGACCCTAACCTTGACCTTGACCTTGACCCTCACCATGAGCTTGAGCTTGACATTGTCCCTGACCGTGATCTTGACCTGAACTCTGACCTTGACCCTGACCCTAAGTCTGACCCTGACCCTGACCATGACCCTGACCTTTGTCTTGACCCTGTCCCTTACCCTGACCTTGACCTTGACCCTGACCCTGACCATGAACTTGACCTTGACCCTGACCCTCACCCTGACACTCATCCTAAACCTGACCCTGACCCTGACCTTGAACTTGACCCTGACCCTGACCTTGACCCTGACTTTAAGTCTTACCATCACCATGACGTGACCCTAACCCTGATCCTAATGCTGACCCTGACCCTAACCCTGACCCTCACCATAATCCTCAGCCTGACCCTGAACCTAACCCTGAACCTGACTTTGACCCTGAAATTGACCTTGAACTTGAGCCTTGACCTTGACCCTGACCCTGACCTTGACCCTCAACCTTGACCTAAAACTGACCCTGACCCTGACCCGGACCTTGGACTTGACCCTCACCCTGACAATGACCCTGACACTGAACTTGAATATGACCCTGACCCTGATCCTGACCTTGACCTTGACCCTGACCCTGACCTTGACCCTGACCTTGACCTTGACCTTGATGTTGACCTTGACCCTACCCCTCACCTTGAACTTGAACCTGACCCTGACCTTGACCTTGACCCTGACCCTCACCCTCACCCTCACCCTGACCCTGACCCTGATACTGAACCTGACCTTGACCTTGACATTGACCCTGACCCCGAAATTGACCTTGAACTTGACCTTGACCCTGACCCTGACCCTGACCTTGACCTTGACCCTGACCCTTACCTTGACCTTGACCCAGACCCTGACCTTGACCTTGACATTGACCCTGAACTTTAAATTGACCTTGACCTTGACCCTGACCTTGACCTTGACCTTGACATTGTCCCTTACCCTGACCTTGAACTTGACCCGGACCTTCACTTTGACCTTGACCCTAAGTCTGACCCTTACCCTGACCATGATCCTGACCTTGAACCTGAACCTAAGCCTGACCCTGAACGGGACACTGACACTATCCCTCATCTTGACCTTGACCTTGAACCTGACCCTGAACTTGACCTTGACCCTGACCCTGATCTTGACCTTGACATTGACCCTGACCTTGACCTTGAAAATGACCCTCACCGTGAGCTTGACCTTGACCTTGTCCCTGACCCTGACCTTGACCTGGATTCTGACCTTGATTCTGACCCTCACCCTAAACCTGACCCTGAGCCTGACCTTGAACTTGAACCTGACCCTGAACTTGACCTTGACCCTGACCCTGTCGCTGACCCTGACCTTGACCTTGACCCTGACCCTTACCTTGACCCAGACCCAGACCCTGACCTTGACCTTGACATTGACCCTGAACTTTAAATTGACCTTGAACTTGACCCTGACACTGACCTTGACCTTGACATTGTCCCATACCCTGAACTTGAACTTGACCCGGACCTTGACTTTGACCTTGACCCTAAGTCTGACGCTTACCCTGACCATGACCCTGACCTTGAACTTGACCCTGACACTGCCCCTCACACTAAACCTGACCCTGACGCTGACCCTGACCTTGACCTTGACAATGACCCTGACCCTGACCTTGACCTGGACCCTGACCTTGACCCTGACACTCACCCTAAACCTGACCCTGACCCTGACCTTGAACTTGACCTTGACCCTGACCCTGACCCTGACAATGACCCTGCACCTGGCATGACCCTGACCAAGACGCTGACCCTACCCGTCACCTTGACCTTGACCTTGACCCTACCCCTCACCTTGACCTTGACCCTGACCCTGACCTTGACCTTGACCCTGACCCTCACCCTCACCCTCACCCTGACCCTGACCCTGATACTGAACCTGACCTTGACCTTGACCCTGACCCCGAAATTGACCTTGAACTTGACCTTGACCCTGACCCTGACCTTGACCTTGACCGTGACCCTGACCTTGACCTTGACCTTGACAATGACCCTGACCCTGACTTTATTTCTTACCGTGACCCTGACCCTGACCTTGACATGTCCGGGGCATGACTGTACCAGTGGTCTAGGGGCCGTTTTAAGGAATCGAAGCTGGTACCTGGGACTGGAGACCATACACGACCCTGGCACTAGAAGCCGGTGTGGGAAATCCAACCTGGGACCTTAGTCGGAGACTCGACTCTACTTGTGGACGCGGAGCAGGAGTGCGGAACGGAACTTCGTTTCCAGGGCTGGGGACTGTTCCCCTACCAGAGGTCTTTGGGCCGATACGGTCAAACGAAATAGTGACCTGGGGCTGGGGACCCTACACGACACTGGGACTACAAGGTGGTGTAGGGTATGGAACCTGGGACCCTATCCGGGGACACGACTCTACCTTGGGACCCGGGACAGGAGTGCGGAATGGAACTTCGTTCCCAGGGCTGGGGACCATGTCCGAGCCGGAGACTAAGGGTCGGTGAGTGGAATCGAACCAAGGACCATGTCCGGGGCACGACTGTACAAGTGGCCTAGGGGCCGTTTTAAGTAATCGAACCTGGTACCCGCGGCTGGAGAACCGACACGACCCTTGCGCTAGAAGCCGGTGTAGGGTATGGAACCTTGGACCCGATCCGGGGACACAACTCTACCTTGGGACCCGGGACAGGAGTGCGGAATGGAACTTCGTTCCCAGGGCTGGGGACCTTGCCCGAGCCGGGGACTAGGGGTCGGTGCGTGGAAAGGAACCAAGGACCCTATCCGGGGCACGACTGTACCAGTGGTCTAGGGGCCGTTTTAAGGAATCGAAGCTGGTACCCGGGGCTGGAGATCCTACACGACACTGGGACTAGAAGCCGGTGTAGGGTATGGAACCTGGGACCCGATCCGGGGACAACAGTCTACCCGGGGACCCGGGGCAGGAGTGCGGAATCGAACTTCGTTCCCAGGACTGGGGAACGTACCCGACCCGGGTACTAGGGGTCGGTGCGTGTTATCGAAACAAGGACCATGTCCGGGGCACGACTGTACCAGTGGACTAGGGGCCGTTTTAAGGAATCGAAGCTGGTACCCGCGGGTGGAGACCCTATACGACCCTGGCACTAGAAGCCGGTGTAGGGTATGGAACCTGGGACCCGATCCAGGGACAACAGTCTACCCGGGGACCCGGGGCAGGAGTGCGGAATCAAACTTCGTTCCCAGGGCTGGGGACCTTGCCCGAGCCGGGGACTAGGGGTCGGTGCGTGGAATCGAACCAAGGACCCTATCCGGGGCACGACTGTACCAGTGGCCTAGGGGCCGTTTTAAGGAATCGAAGCTGGTACCCGCGGCTGGAGATCCTACACGACACTGGGACTAGAAGCCAGTGTAGGGTATGGAACCTGGGACCCGATCCGGGGACACGACTCTACCTTGGGACCTGGGACAGAAGTGTGGAATGGAACTTAGTTTCCAGGGCTGGGGACTCTTCCCCTACCAGAGGTCTTTGGGCCGATACGGTCAATCGAAAAATTGACCGGGGTCTGGGGACCATGCACGACACTGGGAGTAGAAGCCGCTGTAGGGTATGGAACCTGGGACCCGATCCGGGGACAACAGTCTACCCGGGGACCCGGGGCAGGAGTGCGGAATCGAACTTCGTTCCCAGGGCTGTGGACCTTGCCCGAGCCGGGGACTAGGGGTCGGTGCGTGGAATCGAACCAAGGACCCTATCCGGGGCACGACTGTACCAGTGGCCTAGGGGCCGTTTTAAGGAATCGAAGCTGGTACCCGCGGCTGGAGACCCTATACGACCGTGGCACTAGAAGCCGGTGTGGGGAATCCAGCATGGGACCTTAGTCGGAGACTCGACTCTACCTTGTGGACGCGGGGCAGGAGTGCGGAATCAAACTTCGTTTCCAGGGCTGGGGACCATGCCCGAGCCGGAGACTAGGGGTCGGTGCGTGGAATCGAACCAAGGACCATGTCCGGGGCACGATTGTACAAGTGGCCTAGGGGCCGTTTTAAGGAATCGAAGCTGGTACCCGGGGCTTGGGACCCTACACGACCCTTGCACTAGAAGCCGGTGTAGGGTATGGAACCTGGGACCCTATCCGGGGACACGACTCTACCTGTGGACGCGGGGCAGGAGTGCGGAATGGAACTTCGTTCCCAGGGCTGGGGACCTTGCCCGAGCCGGGGTCTAGGGGTCGGTGCGTGGAAACGAACCAAGGACCATATCTGGGGCACGACTCTACCAGTGGACTAGGGGCCGTTTTAAGGAATTGAAGCTGGTACCTGAGTTTGGAGACCCGATATGACAAGGCACTAGAAGCCGGTGTGGGGAATCGAAGAATGGAGCTGAGCTATGGACACCACTCTACACGGGGTCCTACACGACCCTACTCGGTTCCCCGAGTGGTGTCACATTGTAACGTCTGGACCCCTGCACCCCAGGTGGCAGGTTAGATTCCCCATACCGGCCATAGACCCTGGGTCGGGTCATGTCCCAGAATGGCGTCACAGGGTAGTGTCTGGAGCACAGCATCACGACAGTGTCATCACAGCATCACTGCTGCATCATCAAAGCATCATCAATGATTCATCACAGCATTATAACAGCGTCATCGCAGCATCACGAGAGGGTAAACACAGCAAAAGTACTGCATCACAACGTCACCATACCATGATCACTGCATCATCGCACCGTTATAACAACATGATCACAACATCGTCATAGCACCGTGACAGCATCATCACAGCATCAACACAGTGTCATCATTATATCATCGCACGATCATAGCAGCATGATAACTGCATCATCACATCATCCTCACTTCATCATCGCAGCTTCATATTCAGAGTCAGACTTCGGGTCAGAGTCAGGGTCAGGGTAAGGGTCAAAGTCAAGGTCGGGGTCAGTGTCAGGGTCAGGAACAGATTCAGTGGAAGGCTCAGAGTCTGGGTAAGGGAAAGGGTCAGGGTCACAGTCAAACAGAGGTTGAAGGTAAAGGCCAGGGTTAGGGTTAGGGTCATTAGGGTTAGGGTTAGGGTTATGGGTTAGGGTTAGGGTTAGGGCTTAGGGTTAGGGTTAGGGTTAGGGTTAGGGTTAGGGTTAGGGTTAGGGTTAGGGTTAGGGTTAGGGTTAGGGTTAGGGTTAGGGTTAGGGTTAGGGTTAGGGTTAGGGTTAGGGTTAGGGTTAGGGTTAGGGTTAGGGTTAGGGTTAGGGTTAGGGTTAGGGTTAGGGTTAGGGTTAGGGTTAGGGTTAGGGTTAGGGTTAGGGTTAGGGTTAGGGTTAGGGTTAGGGTTAGGGTTAGGGTTAGGGTTAGGGTTAGGGTTAGGGTTAGGGTTAGGGTTAGGGTTAGGGTTAGGGTTAGGGTTAGGGTTAGGGTTAGGGTTAGGGTTAGGGTTAGGGTTAGGGTTAGGGTTAGGGTTAGGGTTAGGGTTAGGGTTAGGGTTAGGGTTAGGGTTAGGGTTAGGGTTAGGGTTAGGGTTAGGGTTAGGGTTAGGGTTAGGGTTAGGGTTAGGGTTAGGGTTAGGGTTAGGGTTAGGGTTAGGGTTAGGGTTAGGGTTAGGGTTAGGGTTAGGGTTAGGGTTAGGGTTAGGGTTAGGGTTAGGGTTAGGGTTAGGGTTAGGGTTAGGGTTAGGGTTAGGGTTAGGGTTAGGGTTAGGGTTAGGGTTAGGGTTAGGGTTAGGGTTAGGGTTAGGGTTAGGGTTAGGGTTAGGGTTAGGGTTAGGGTTAGGGTTAGGGTTAGGGTTAGGGTTAGGGTTAGGGTTAGGGTTAGGGTTAGGGTTAGGGTTAGGGTTAGGGTTAGGGTTAGGGTTAGGGTTAGGGTTAGGGTTAGGGTTAGGGTTAGGGTTAGGGTTAGGGTTAGGGTTAGGGTTAGGGTTAGGGTTAGGGTTAGGGTTAGGGTTAGGGTTAGGGTTAGGGTTAGGGTTAGGGTTAGGGTTAGGTGTTAGGGTTAGGGTTAGGGTTAGGGTTAGGGTTAGGGTTAGGGTTAGGGTTAGGGTTAGGGTTAGGGTTAGGGTTAGGGTTAGGGTTAGGGTTAGGGTTAGGGTTAGGGTTAGGGTTAGGGTTAGGGTTAGGGTTAGGGTTAGGGTTAGGGTTAGGGTTAGGGTTAGGGTTAGGGTTAGGGTTAGGGTTAGGGTTAGGGTTAGGGTTAGGGTTAGGGTTAGGGTTAGGGTTAGGGTTAGGGTTAGGGTTAGGGTTAGGGTTAGGGTTAGGGTTAGGGTTAGGGTTAGGGTTAGGGTTAGGGTTAGGGTTAGGGTTAGGGTTAGGGTTAGGGTTAGGGTTAGGGTTAGGGTTAGGGTTAGGGTTAGGGTTAGGGTTAGGGTTAGGGTTAGGGTTAGGGTTAGGGTTAGGGTTAGGGTTAGGGTTAGGGTTAGGGTTAGGGTTAGGGTTAGGGTTAGGGTTAGGGTTAGGGTTAGGGTTAGGGTTAGGGTTAGGGTTAGGGTTAGGGTTAGGGTTAGGGTTAGGGTTAGGGTTAGGGTTAGGGTTAGGGTTAGGGTTAGGGTTAGGGTTAGGGTTAGGGTTAGGGTTAGGGTTAGGGTTAGGGTTAGGGTTAGGGTTAGGGTTAGGGTTAGGGTTAGGGTTAGGGTTAGGGTTAGGGTTAGGGTTAGGGTTAGGGTTAGGGTTAGGGTTAGGGTTAGGGTTAGGGTTAGGGTTAGGGTTAGGGTTAGGGTTAGGGTTAGGGTTAGGGTTAGGGTTAGGGTTAGGGTTAGGGTTAGGGTTAGGGTTAGGGTTAGGGTTAGGGTTAGGGTTAGGGTTAGGGTTAGGGTTAGGGTTAGGGTTAGGGTTAGGGTTAGGGTTAGGGTTAGGGTTAGGGTTAGGGTTAGGGTTAGGGTTAGGGTTAGGGTTAGGGTTAGGGTTAGGGTTAGGGTTAGGGTTAGGGTTAGGGTTAGGGTTAGGGTTAGGGTTAGGGTTAGGGTTAGGGTTAGGGTTAGGGTTAGGGTTAGGGTTAGGGTTAGGGTTAGGGTTAGGGTTAGGGTTAGGGTTAGGGTTAGGGTTAGGGTTAGGGTTAGGGTTAGGGTTAGGGTTAGGGTTAGGGTTAGGGTTAGGGTTAGGGTTAGGGTTAGGGTTAGGGTTAGGGTTAGGGTTAGGGTTAGGGTTAGGGTTAGGGTTAGGGTTAGGGTTAGGGTTAGGGTTAGGGTTAGGGTTAGGGTTAGGGTTAGGGTTAGGGTTAGGGTTAGGGTTAGGGTTAGGGTTAGGGTTAGGGTTAGGGTTAGGGTTAGGGTTAGGGTTAGGGTTAGGGTTAGGGTTAGGGTTAGGGTTAGGGTTAGGGTTAGGGTTAGGGTTAGGGTTAGGGTTAGGGTTAGGGTTAGGGTTAGGGTTAGGGTTAGGGTTAGGGTTAGGGTTAGGGTTAGGGTTAGGGTTAGGGTTAGGGTTAGGGTTAGGGTTAGGGTTAGGGTTAGGGTTAGGGTTAGGGTTAGGGTTAGGGTTAGGGTTAGGGTTAGGGTTAGGGTTAGGGTTAGGGTTAGGGTTAGGGTTAGGGTTAGGGTTAGGGTTAGGGTTAGGGTTAGGGTTAGGGTTAGGGTTAGGGTTAGGGTTAGGGTTAGGGTTAGGGTTAGGGTTAGGGTTAGGGTTAGGGTTAGGGTTAGGGTTAGGGTTAGGGTTAGGGTTAGGGTTAGGGTTAGGGTTAGGGTTAGGGTTAGGGTTAGGGTTAGGGTTAGGGTTAGGGTTAGGGTTAGGGTTAGGGTTAGGGTTAGGGTTAGGGTTAGGGTTAGGGTTAGGGTTAGGGTTAGGGTTAGGGTTAGGGTTAGGGTTAGGGTTAGGGTTAGGGTTAGGGTTAGGGTTAGGGTTAGGGTTAGGGTTAGGGTTAGGGTTAGGGTTAGGGTTAGGGTTAGGGTTAGGGTTAGGGTTAGGGTTAGGGTTAGGGTTAGGGTTAGGGTTAGGGTTAGGGTTAGGGTTAGGGTTAGGGTTAGGGTTAGGGTTAGGGTTAGGGTTAGGGTTAGGGTTAGGGTTAGGGTTAGGGTTAGGGTTAGGGTTAGGGTTAGGGTTAGGGTTAGGGTTAGGGTTAGGGTTAGGGTTAGGGTTAGGGTTAGGGTTAGGGTTAGGGTTAGGGTTAGGGTTAGGGTTAGGGTTAGGGTTAGGGTTAGGGTTAGGGTTAGGGTTAGGGTTAGGGTTAGGGTTAGGGTTAGGGTTAGGGTTAGGGTTAGGGTTAGGGTTAGGGTTAGGGTTAGGGTTAGGGTTAGGGTTAGGGTTAGGGTTAGGGTTAGGGTTAGGGTTAGGGTTAGGGTTAGGGTTAGGGTTAGGGTTAGGGTTAGGGTTAGGGTTAGGGTTAGGGTTAGGGTTAGGGTTAGGGTTAGGGTTAGGGTTAGGGTTAGGGTTAGGGTTAGGGTTAGGGTTAGGGTTAGGGTTAGGGTTAGGGTTAGGGTTAGGGTTAGGGTTAGGGTTAGGGTTAGGGTTAGGGTTAGGGTTAGGGTTAGGGTTAGGGTTAGGGTTAGGGTTAGGGTTAGGGTTAGGGTTAGGGTTAGGGTTAGGGTTAGGGTTAGGGTTAGGGTTAGGGTTAGGGTTAGGGTTAGGGTTAGGGTTAGGGTTAGGGTTAGGGTTAGGGTTAGGGTTAGGGTTAGGGTTAGGGTTAGGGTTAGGGTTAGGGTTAGGGTTAGGGTTAGGGTTAGGGTTAGGGTTAGGGTTAGGGTTAGGGTTAGGGTTAGGGTTAGGGTTAGGGTTAGGGTTAGGGTTAGGGTTAGGGTTAGGGTTAGGGTTAGGGTTAGGGTTAGGGTTAGGGTTAGGGTTAGGGTTAGGGTTAGGGTTAGGGTTAGGGTTAGGGTTAGGGTTAGGGTTAGGGTTAGGGTTAGGGTTAGGGTTAGGGTTAGGGTTAGGGTTAGGGTTAGGGTTAGGGTTAGGGTTAGGGTTAGGGTTAGGGTTAGGGTTAGGGTTAGGGTTAGGGTTAGGGTTAGGGTTAGGGTTAGGGTTAGGGTTAGGGTTAGGGTTAGGGTTAGGGTTAGGGTTAGGGTTAGGGTTAGGGTTAGGGTTAGGGTTAGGGTTAGGGTTAGGGTTAGGGTTAGGGTTAGGGTTAGGGTTAGGGTTAGGGTTAGGGTTAGGGTTAGGGTTAGGGTTAGGGTTAGGGTTAGGGTTAGGGTTAGGGTTAGGGTTAGGGTTAGGGTTAGGGTTAGGGTTAGGGTTAGGGTTAGGGTTAGGGTTAGGGTTAGGGTTAGGGTTAGGGTTAGGGTTAGGGTTAGGGTTAGGGTTAGGGTTAGGGTTAGGGTTAGGGTTAGGGTTAGGGTTAGGGTTAGGGTTAGGGTTAGGGTTAGGGTTAGGGTTAGGGTTAGGGTTAGGGTTAGGGTTAGGGTTAGGGTTAGGGTTAGGGTTAGGGTTAGGGTTAGGGTTAGGGTTAGGGTTAGGGTTAGGGTTAGGGTTAGGGTTAGGGTTAGGGTTAGGGTTAGGGTTAGGGTTAGGGTTAGGGTTAGGGTTAGGGTTAGGGTTAGGGTTAGGGTTAGGGTTAGGGTTAGGGTTAGGGTTAGGGTTAGGGTTAGGGTTAGGGTTAGGGTTAGGGTTAGGGTTAGGGTTAGGGTTAGGGTTAGGGTTAGGGTTAGGGTTAGGGTTAGGGTTAGGGTTAGGGTTAGGGTTAGGGTTAGGGTTAGGGTTAGGGTTAGGGTTAGGGTTAGGGTTAGGGTTAGGGTTAGGGTTAGGGTTAGGGTTAGGGTTAGGGTTAGGGTTAGGGTTAGGGTTAGGGTTAGGGTTAGGGTTAGGGTTAGGGTTAGGGTTAGGGTTAGGGTTAGGGTTAGGGTTAGGGTTAGGGTTAGGGTTAGGGTTAGGGTTAGGGTTAGGGTTAGGGTTAGGGTTAGGGTTAGGGTTAGGGTTAGGGTTAGGGTTAGGGTTAGGGTTAGGGTTAGGGTTAGGGTTAGGGTTAGGGTTAGGGTTAGGGTTAGGGTTAGGGTTAGGGTTAGGGTTAGGGTTAGGGTTAGGGTTAGGGTTAGGGTTAGGGTTAGGGTTAGGGTTAGGGTTAGGGTTAGGGTTAGGGTTAGGGTTAGGGTTAGGGTTAGGGTTAGGGTTAGGGTTAGGGTTAGGGTTAGGGTTAGGGTTAGGGTTAGGGTTAGGGTTAGGGTTAGGGTTAGGGTTAGGGTTAGGGTTAGGGTTAGGGTTAGGGTTAGGGTTAGGGTTAGGGTTAGGGTTAGGGTTAGGGTTAGGGTTAGGGTTAGGGTTAGGGTTAGGGTTAGGGTTAGGGTTAGGGTTAGGGTTAGGGTTAGGGTTAGGGTTAGGGTTAGGGTTAGGGTTAGGGTTAGGGTTAGGGTTAGGGTTAGGGTTAGGGTTAGGGTTAGGGTTAGGGTTAGGGTTAGGGTTAGGGTTAGGGTTAGGGTTAGGGTTAGGGTTAGGGTTAGGGTTAGGGTTAGGGTTAGGGTTAGGGTTAGGGTTAGGGTTAGGGTTAGGGTTAGGGTTAGGGTTAGGGTTAGGGTTAGGGTTAGGGTTAGGGTTAGGGTTAGGGTTAGGGTTAGGGTTAGGGTTAGGGTTAGGGTTAGGGTTAGGGTTAGGGTTAGGGTTAGGGTTAGGGTTAGGGTTAGGGTTAGGGTTAGGGTTAGGGTTAGGGTTAGGGTTAGGGTTAGGGTTAGGGTTAGGGTTAGGGTTAGGGTTAGGGTTAGGGTTAGGGTTAGGGTTAGGGTTAGGGTTAGGGTTAGGGTTAGGGTTAGGGTTAGGGTTAGGGTTAGGGTTAGGGTTAGGGTTAGGGTTAGGGTTAGGGTTAGGGTTAGGGTTAGGGTTAGGGTTAGGGTTAGGGTTAGGGTTAGGGTTAGGGTTAGGGTTAGGGTTAGGGTTAGGGTTAGGGTTAGGGTTAGGGTTAGGGTTAGGGTTAGGGTTAGGGTTAGGGTTAGGGTTAGGGTTAGGGTTAGGGTTAGGGTTAGGGTTAGGGTTAGGGTTAGGGTTAGGGTTAGGGTTAGGGTTAGGGTTAGGGTTAGGGTTAGGGTTAGGGTTAGGGTTAGGGTTAGGGTTAGGGTTAGGGTTAGGGTTAGGGTTAGGGTTAGGGTTAGGGTTAGGGTTAGGGTTAGGGTTAGGGTTAGGGTTAGGGTTAGGGTTAGGGTTAGGGTTAGGGTTAGGGTTAGGGTTAGGGTTAGGGTTAGGGTTAGGGTTAGGGTTAGGGTTAGGGTTAGGGTTAGGGTTAGGGTTAGGGTTAGGGTTAGGGTTAGGGTTAGGGTTAGGGTTAGGGTTAGGGTTAGGGTTAGGGTTAGGGTTAGGGTTAGGGTTAGGGTTAGGGTTAGGGTTAGGGTTAGGGTTAGGGTTAGGGTTAGGGTTAGGGTTAGGGTTAGGGTTAGGGTTAGGGTTAGGGTTAGGGTTAGGGTTAGGGTTAGGGTTAGGGTTAGGGTTAGGGTTAGGGTTAGGGTTAGGGTTAGGGTTAGGGTTAGGGTTAGGGTTAGGGTTAGGGTTAGGGTTAGGGTTAGGGTTAGGGTTAGGGTTAGGGTTAGGGTTAGGGTTAGGGTTAGGGTTAGGGTTAGGGTTAGGGTTAGGGTTAGGGTTAGGGTTAGGGTTAGGGTTAGGGTTAGGGTTAGGGTTAGGGTTAGGGTTAGGGTTAGGGTTAGGGTTAGGGTTAGGGTTAGGGTTAGGGTTAGGGTTAGGGTTAGGGTTAGGGTTAGGGTTAGGGTTAGGGTTAGGGTTAGGGTTAGGGTTAGGGTTAGGGTTAGGGTTAGGGTTAGGGTTAGGGTTAGGGTTAGGGTTAGGGTTAGGGTTAGGGTTAGGGTTAGGGTTAGGGTTAGGGTTAGGGTTAGGGTTAGGGTTAGGGTTAGGGTTAGGGTTAGGGTTAGGGTTAGGGTTAGGGTTAGGGTTAGGGTTAGGGTTAGGGTTAGGGTTAGGGTTAGGGTTAGGGTTAGGGTTAGGGTTAGGGTTAGGGTTAGGGTTAGGGTTAGGGTTAGGGTTAGGGTTAGGGTTAGGGTTAGGGTTAGGGTTAGGGTTAGGGTTAGGGTTAGGGTTAGGGTTAGGGTTAGGGTTAGGGTTAGGGTTAGGGTTAGGGTTAGGGTTAGGGTTAGGGTTAGGGTTAGGGTTAGGGTTAGGGTTAGGGTTGGGTTAGGGTTAGGGTTAGGGTTAGGGTTAGGGTTAGGGTTAGGGTTAGGGTTAGGGTTAGGGTTAGGGTTAGGGTTAGGGTTAGGGTTAGGGTTAGGGTTAGGGTTAGGGTTAGGGTTAGGGTTAGGGTTAGGGTTAGGGTTAGGGTTAGGGTTAGGGTTAGGGTTAGGGTTAGGGTTAGGGTTAGGGTTAGGGTTAGGGTTAGGGTTAGGGTTAGGGTTAGGGTTAGGGTTAGGGTTAGGGTTAGGGTTAGGGTTAGGGTTAGGGTTAGGGTTAGGGTTAGGGTTAGGGTTAGGGTTAGGGTTAGGGTTAGGGTTAGGGTTAGGGTTAGGGTTAGGGTTAGGGTTAGGGTTAGGGTTAGGGTTAGGGTTAGGGTTAGGGTTAGGGTTAGGGTTAGGGTTAGGGTTAGGGTTAGGGTTAGGGTTAGGGTTAGGGTTAGGGTTAGGGTTAGGGTTAGGGTTAGGGTTAGGGTTAGGGTTAGGGTTAGGGTTAGGGTTAGGGTTAGGGTTAGGGTTAGGGTTAGGGTTAGGGTTAGGGTTAGGGTTAGGGTTAGGGTTAGGGTTAGGGTTAGGGTTAGGGTTAGGGTTAGGGTTAGGGTTAGGGTTAGGGTTAGGGTTAGGGTTAGGGTTAGGGTTAGGGTTAGGGTTAGGGTTAGGGTTAGGGTTAGGGTTAGGGTTAGGGTTAGGGTTAGGGTTAGGGTTAGGGTTAGGGTTAGGGTTAGGGTTAGGGTTAGGGTTAGGGTTAGGGTTAGGGTTAGGGTTAGGGTTAGGGTTAGGGTTAGGGTTAGGGTTAGGGTTAGGGTTAGGGTTAGGGTTAGGGTTAGGGTTAGGGTTAGGGTTAGGGTTAGGGTTAGGGTTAGGGTTAGGGTTAGGGTTAGGGTTAGGGTTAGGGTTAGGGTTAGGGTTAGGGTTAGGGTTAGGGTTAGGGTTAGGGTTAGGGTTAGGGTTAGGGTTAGGGTTAGGGTTAGGGTTAGGGTTAGGGTTAGGGTTAGGGTTAGGGTTAGGGTTAGGGTTAGGGTTAGGGTTAGGGTTAGGGTTAGGGTTAGGGTTAGGGTTAGGGTTAGGGTTAGGGTTAGGGTTAGGGTTAGGGTTAGGGTTAGGGTTAGGGTTAGGGTTAGGGTTAGGGTTAGGGTTAGGGTTAGGGTTAGGGTTAGGGTTAGGGTTAGGGTTAGGGTTAGGGTTAGGGTTAGGGTTAGGGTTAGGGTTAGGGTTAGGGTTAGGGTTAGGGTTAGGGTTAGGGTTAGGGTTAGGGTTAGGGTTAGGGTTAGGGTTAGGGTTAGGGTTAGGGTTAGGGTTAGGGTTAGGGTTAGGGTTAGGGTTAGGGTTAGGGTTAGGGTTAGGGTTAGGGTTAGGGTTAGGGTTAGGGTTAGGGTTAGGGTTAGGGTTAGGGTTAGGGTTAGGGTTAGGGTTAGGGTTAGGGTTAGGGTTAGGGTTAGGGTTAGGGTTAGGGTTAGGGTTAGGGTTAGGGTTAGGGTTAGGGTTAGGGTTAGGGTTAGGGTTAGGGTTAGGGTTAGGGTTAGGGTTAGGGTTAGGGTTAGGGTTAGGGTTAGGGTTAGGGTTAGGGTTAGGGTTAGGGTTAGGGTTAGGGTTAGGGTTAGGGTTAGGGTTAGGGTTAGGGTTAGGGTTAGGGTTAGGGTTAGGGTTAGGGTTAGGGTTAGGGTTAGGGTTAGGGTTAGGGTTAGGGTTAGGGTTAGGGTTAGGGTTAGGGTTAGGGTTAGGGTTAGGGTTAGGGTTAGGGTTAGGGTTAGGGTTAGGGTTAGGGTTAGGGTTAGGGTTAGGGTTAGGGTTAGGGTTAGGGTTAGGGTTAGGGTTAGGGTTAGGGTTAGGGTTAGGGTTAGGGTTAGGGTTAGGGTTAGGGTTAGGGTTAGGGTTAGGGTTAGGGTTAGGGTTAGGGTTAGGGTTAGGGTTAGGGTTAGGGTTAGGGTTAGGGTTAGGGTTAGGGTTAGGGTTAGGGTTAGGGTTAGGGTTAGGGTTAGGGTTAGGGTTAGGGTTAGGGTTAGGGTTAGGGTTAGGGTTAGGGTTAGGGTTAGGGTTAGGGTTAGGGTTAGGGTTAGGGTTAGGGTTAGGGTTAGGGTTAGGGTTAGGGTTAGGGTTAGGGTTAGGGTTAGGGTTAGGGTTAGGGTTAGGGTTAGGGTTAGGGTTAGGGTTAGGGTTAGGGTTAGGGTTAGGGTTAGGGTTAGGGTTAGGGTTAG
Organism: Clangula hyemalis; assembly: GCA_963989345.1. The sequence continues at coordinate 6,130 of CAXDIO010000109.1, read as the reverse complement.
GGTTAGGGTTAGGGTTAGGGTTAGGGTTAGGGTTAGGGTTAGGGTTAGGGTTAGGGTTAGGGTTAGGGTTAGGGTTAGGGTTAGGGTTAGGGTTAGGGTTAGGGTTAGGGTTAGGGTTAGGGTTAGGGTTAGGGTTAGGGTTAGGGTTAGGGTTAGGGTTAGGGTTAGGGTTAGGGTTAGGGTTAGGGTTAGGGTTAGGGTTAGGGTTAGGGTTAGGGTTAGGGTTAGGGTTAGGGTTAGGGTTAGGGTTAGGGTTAGGGTTAGGGTTAGGGTTAGGGTTAGGGTTAGGGTTAGGGTTAGGGTTAGGGTTAGGGTTAGGGTTAGGGTTAGGGTTAGGGTTAGGGTTAGGGTTAGGGTTAGGGTTAGGGTTAGGGTTAGGGTTAGGGTTAGGGTTAGGGTTAGGGTTAGGGTTAGGGTTAGGGTTAGGGTTAGGGTTAGGGTTAGGGTTAGGGTTAGGGTTAGGGTTAGGGTTAGGGTTAGGGTTAGGGTTAGGGTTAGGGTTAGGGTTAGGGTTAGGGTTAGGGTTAGGGTTAGGGTTAGGGTTAGGGTTAGGGTTAGGGTTAGGGTTAGGGTTAGGGTTAGGGTTAGGGTTAGGGTTAGGGTTAGGGTTAGGGTTAGGGTTAGGGTTAGGGTTAGGGTTAGGGTTAGGGTTAGGGTTAGGGTTAGGGTTAGGGTTAGGGTTAGGGTTAGGGTTAGGGTTAGGGTTAGGGTTAGGGTTAGGGTTAGGGTTAGGGTTAGGGTTAGGGTTAGGGTTAGGGTTAGGGTTAGGGTTAGGGTTAGGGTTAGGGTTAGGGTTAGGGTTAGGGTTAGGGTTAGGGTTAGGGTTAGGGTTAGGGTTAGGGTTAGGGTTAGGGTTAGGGTTAGGGTTAGGGTTAGGGTTAGGGTTAGGGTTAGGGTTAGGGTTAGGGTTAGGGTTAGGGTTAGGGTTAGGGTTAGGGTTAGGGTTAGGGTTAGGGTTAGGGTTAGGGTTAGGGTTAGGGTTAGGGTTAGGGTTAGGGTTAGGGTTAGGGTTAGGGTTAGGGTTAGGGTTAGGGTTAGGGTTAGGGTTAGGGTTAGGGTTAGGGTTAGGGTTAGGGTTAGGGTTAGGGTTAGGGTTAGGGTTAGGGTTAGGGTTAGGGTTAGGGTTAGGG
>CAXDIO010000108.1:0-76000 GCA_963989345.1 Clangula hyemalis | reverse complement strand
AGCTTCGATTCCCTAAAACGGCCCCTAGTCCACTGGTACAGTCGTGCCCCGGACATGGTCCTTGGTTCGATTCCACGCACCGACCCCTAGTTCCCGGCTCGGGCAAGGTCCCCAGCCCTGGGAACGAAGTTCCATTCCGCACTCCTGCCCCGCGTCCACAGGTAGAGTCGTGTCCCCGGATCGGGTCCCAGGTTTGATTCCCCACACCGGCTTCTAGTGCTAGAGCCGTGTAGGGTCTCCAGCCCCGGGTCCCTGGTTCGATTCCCCGTATCGGCCCCTAGTCCCCGGGTCGTGTACGGTCCCCAGCCCGGGGAATGAAGTTCGAGTCCCCACTCCTGCCCCGGGTCCCCGGGTAGAGTCTTGTCGCCGGCTCAGGTCCCAGGTTCGATTCCGCACACGGGTCCCTAGTGCCAGGAAGAGTCGTGTCCCCAGGTCTGGTCCTTGGTTCGATTCCACGCACCGACCCCTAGTCCCCGGCTCGGGCAAGGTCCCCAGCCCTGGGAACGAAGTTCCATTCCGCACTCCTGTCCCGGGTCCCAAGGTAGAGTCGTGTCCCTGGTTCCATACCCTACACCGGCTTCTAGTTCCAGTGTCGTGCAGGGTCCCTAGCCCCGGGTCACTGTTTCGATTGGTCGTATCGGCCCAAAGACCTCTGGTAGGGGAACAGTCCCCAGCCCTGGGAACGAAGTTCCATTCCGCACTCCTGCCCCGCGTCCACAGCTAGAGTCGTGTCCCCGGATCGGGTCCCTGGTTTGATTCCCCGTATCGGCCCCTAGTCCCCGGGTCGTGTACGGTCCCCAGCCCGGGGAATGAAGTTCGAGTCCCCACTCCTGCCCCGCGTCCACAGGTAGAGTCGTGTCCCCGGATCGGGTCCCAGGTTCCATACCCTACACAGGCTTCTAGTCCCAGTGTCGTGTAGGGTCTCCAGCCCCTTGTCCCTGGTTCGATTCCCTACCCCGGCCCCTGGTCCCCGGGTCGGGTACAGTCCTCAGCCCCGGTACGTGGATCTGTTTCCTAAAATGGCCCCGGGTCTTCGGATGGAGTCGGGAACCTGACCCTGGTTCCCAGGTTTGATTCCCCACACCGGATTCTAGTCCCCGGGTCGTGTACGGTCCCCAGCCCGGGGAATGAAGTTCGAGTCCCCACTCCTGCCCCGGGTCCCCGGGTACAGTCTTGTCTCCGGCTCTGGTCCCAGGTTCGATTCCGCACACGGGTCCCTAGTGCCAGGAAGAGTCGTGTCCCCAGGTCTGGTCCTTGGTTCGATTCCACGCACCGACCCCTAGTCCCCGGCTCGGGCATGGTCCCCAGCCCTGGGAACGAAGTTCCATTCCGCACTCCTGCCCCGCGTCCACAGGTAGAGTCGTGTCCCCGGATCAGGTCCCAGGTTCCATACCCTACACCGGCTTCTAGTGCCAGGGTCGTGTAGGGTCTCCAGCCGCGGGTAACAGCTTCGATTCCTTAAAACTGCCCCTAGTCCAGTCGTGCCCCGGACATGGTCCTTGGTTCGATTCCACGCACCGACCCCTTGTCCCCGGCTCGGGCAAGGTCCCCAGCCCTGGGAACGAAGTTCGATTCCGCACTCCTGTCCCGGGTCCCAAGGTAGAGTCGTGTCCCTTGATCGGGTCCCAGGTTCCATACCCTACACCGGCTTATAGTTCCAGTGTCGTGCAGGGTCCCTAGCCCCGGGTCACTGTTTCGATTGATCGTATCGGCCCAAAGACCTCTGGTAGGGGAACAGTCCCCAGCCCTGGAAACGAAGTTCCATTCCGCACTCCTGTCCCGCGTCCACAAGTAGAGTCGAGGCTCCGACTAAGGTCCCAGGATGGATTCCCCACACCGGCTTCTAGTGCCAGGGTCGTGTAGGGTCTCCAGCCCCGGGTACCAGCTTCGATTCCCTAAAACGGCCCCTAGTCCACTGGTACAGTCGTGCCCCGGACATGGTCCTTGGTTCGATTCCACGCACCGACCCCTAGTTCCCGGCTCGGGCAAGGTCCCCAGCCCTGGGAACGAAGTTCGATTCCGCACTCCTGCCCCGCGTCCACAGGTAGAGTCGTGTCCCCGGATCGGGTCCCAGGTTTGATTCCCCACACCGGCTTCTAGTGCTAGAGCCGTGTAGGGTCTCCAGCCCCGGGTCCCTGGTTCGATTCCCCGTATCGGCCCCTAGTCCCCGGGTCGTGTACGGTCCCCAGCCCGGGGAATGAAGTTCGAGTCCCCACTCCTGCCCCGGGTCCCCGGGTAGAGTCTTGTCGCCGGCTCAGGTCCCAGGTTCGATTCCGCACACGGGTCCCTAGTGCCAGGAAGAGTCGTGTCCCCAGGTCTGGTCCTTGGTTCGATTCCACGCACCGACCCCTAGTCCCCGGCTCGGGCAAGGTCCCCAGCCCTGGGAACGAAGTTCCATTCCGCACTCCTGGCCCGGGTCCCAAGGTAGAGTCGTGTCCCCGGATCGGGTCCCAGGTTCCATACCCTACAACGGCTTCTAGTGCCAGGGTCGTGTAGGGTCTCCAGCCGCGGCTACCAGCTTCGATTCCTTAAAACTGCCCCTAGTCCACTGGTACAGTCGTGCCCCGGATAGGGTCCTTGGTTCGATTCCACGCACCGACCCCTAGTCTCCGGGTCGGGTACGTTCCCCAGTCCTGGGAGCGATGTTCGATTCCGCACTACTGCCCCGGTCACCGGGTAGGCACTTGTCCCCGGATCAGGTCCCAGGTTCCATACCCTACACCGGCTTCTAGTGCCAGGGTCGTGTAGGGTCTCCGGCCGCGGGTAACAGCTTCGACTCCTTAAAACGGCCCCTAGACCACTGGCAGAGTCGTGCCCCCGATAGGGTCCTTGGTTCGATTCCACGCACCGACCCCTAGTCCCCGGCTCGGGCATGGCCCCAGCCCTGGGAACGAAGTTCGATTCCGCACTCCTGTCCCGGGTCCCAAGGTAGAGTCGTGTCCCCGGATCGGGTCCCAGGTTCCATACCCTACAACGGCTTCTAGTGCCAGGGTCGTGTAGGGTCTCCAGCCGCGGCTACCAGCTTCGATTCCTTAAAACTGCCCCTAGTCCACTGGTACAGTCGTGCCCCGGATAGGGTCCTTGGTTCGATTCCACGCACCGACCCCTAGTCTCCGGGTCGGGTACGTTCCCCAGTCCTGGGAGCGATGTTCGATTCCGCACTACTGCCCCGGTCACCGGGTAGGCACTTGTCCCCGGATCAGGTCCCAGGTTCCATACCCTACACCGGCTTCTAGTGCCAGGGTCGTGTAGGGTCTCCGGCCGCGGGTAACAGCTTGGACTCCTTAAAACGGCCCCTAGACCACTGGCAGAGTCGTGCCCCCGATAGGGTCCTTGGTTCGATTCCACGCACCGACCCCTAGTCCCCGGCTCGGGCATGGCCCCAGCCCTGGGAACGAAGTTCGATTCCGCACTCCTGTCCCGGGTCCCAAGGTAGAGTCGTGTCCCCGGATCGGGTCCCAGGTTCCATACCCTAGACCGGCTTCTAGTCCCAGTGTCGTGCAGGGTCCCCAGCCCCGGGTCACTGTTTCGATTGATCGTATCGGCCCAAAGACCTCTGGTAGGGGAACAGTCCCCAGCCCTGGAAAAGAAGTTCCATTCCGCACTCCTGCCCCGCGTCCACAAGTAGAGTCGAGGCTCCGACTAAGGTCCCAGGTTGGATTTCCCACACCGGCTTCTAGTGCCAAGGTCGTGTAGGGTCTCCAGCCCCAGGTACCAGCTTCGATTCCTTAAAACGGCCCCTAGTCCACTGGTAGAGTCGTGCCCCGGATAGGGTCCTTGTTTCGATTCCACGCACCGACCCCTAGTCTCCGGGTCGGGTACGTTCCCCAGTCCTGGGAGCGATGTTCGATTCCGCACTCCTGCCCCGGGTCACCGGGTAGGCACTTGTCCCCGGATCAGGTCCCAGGTTCCATACCCTACACCGGCTTCTAGTGCCAGGGTCGTGTAGGGTCTCCAGCCGCGGGTAACAGCTTCGATTCCTTAAAACGGCCCCTAGTCCAGTCGTGCCCCGGACATGGTCCTTGGTTCGATTCCACGCACCGACCCCTAGTCCCCGGCTCGGTCAAGGTCCCCAGCCCTGGGAACGAAGTTCGATTCCGCACTCCTGTCCCGGGTCCCAAGGTAGAGTCGTGTCCCTTGATCGGGTCCCAGGTTCCATACCCTACACCGGCTTCTAGTGCCAGGGTCGTGTAGGGTCTCCAGCCGCGGCTACCAGCTTCGATTCCTTAAAACTGCCCCTAGTCCACTGGTACAGTTGTGCCCCGGATAGGGTCCTTGGTTCGATTCCACGCACCGACCCCTAGTCTCCGGGTCGGGTACGTTCCCCAGTCCTGGGAGCGATGTTCGATTCCGCACTACTGCCCCGGTCACCGGGTAGGCACTTGTCCCCGGATCAGGTCCCAGGTTCCATACCCTACACCGGCTTCTAGTGCCAGGGTCGTGTAGGGTCTCCGGCCGCGGGTAACAGCTTCGACTCCTTAAATCGGCCCCTAGACCACTGGCAGAGTCGTGCCCCCGATAGGGTCCTTGGTTCGATTCCACGCACCGACCCCTAGTCCCCGGCTCGGGCATGGCCCCAGCCCTGGGAACGCAGTTCGATTCCGCACTCCTGTCCCGGGTCCCAAGGTAGAGTCGTGTCCCCGGATCGGGTCCCAGGTTCCATACCCTACACCGGCTTCTAGTCCCAGTGTCGTGCAGGGTCCCCAGCCCCGGGTCACTGTTTCGATTGATCGTATCGGCCCAAAGACCTCTGGTAGGGGAACAGTCCCCAGCCCTGGAAACGAAGTTCCATTCCGCACTCCTGTCCCGCGTCCACAAGTAGAGTCGAGGCTCCGACTAAGGTCCCAGGATGGATTCCCCACACCGGCTTCTAGTGCCAGGGTCGTGTAGGGTCTCCAGCCGCGGGTACCAGCTTCGATTCCCTAAAACTGCCCCTAGTCCACTGGTACAGTCGTGCCCCGGATATGGTCCTTGGTTCGATTCCACGCACCGACCCCTAGTCTCCGGGTCGGGTACGTTCCCCAGTCCTGGGAGCGATGTTCGATTCCGCACTACTGCCCCGGTCACCGGGTAGGCACTTGTCCCCGGATCAGGTCCCAGGTTCCATACCCTACACCGGCTTCTAGTGCCAGGGTCGTGTAGGGTCTCCGGCCGCGGGTAACAGCTTCGACTCCTTAAAACGGCCCCTAGACCACTGGCAGAGTCGTGCCCCCGATAGGGTCCTTGGTTCGATTCCACGCACCGACCCCTAGTCCCCGGCTCGGGCAAGGTCCCCAGCCCTGGGAACGAAGTTCCATTCCGCACTCCTGCCCCGCGTCCACAGGTAGAGTCGTGTCCCCGGATCGGGTCCCAGGTTCCATACCCTACACCGGCTTCTAGTGCCAGGGTCGTGTAGGGTCTCCAGCCGCGGCTACCAGCTTCGATTCCTTAAAACTGCCCCTAGTCCACTGGTACAGTCGTGCCCCGGATAGGGTCCTTGGTTCGATTCCACGCACCGACCCCTAGTCTCCGGGTCGGGTACGTTCCCCAGTCCTGGGAGCGATGTTCGATTCCGCACTACTGCCCCGGTCACCGGGTAGGCACTTGTCCCCGGATCAGGTCCCAGGTTCCATACCCTACACCGGCTTCTAGTGCCAGGGTCGTGTAGGGTCTCCGGCCGCGGGTAACAGCTTCGACTCCTTAAAACGGCCCCTAGACCACTGGCAGAGTCGTGCCCCCGATAGGGTCCTTGGTTCGATTCCACGCACCGACCCCTAGTCCCCGGCTCGGGCATGGCCCCAGCCCTGGGAACGAAGTTCGATTCCGCACTCCTGTCCCGGGTCCCAAGGTAGAGTCGTGTCCCCGGATCGGGTCCCAGGTTCCATACCCTACACCGGCTTCTAGTCCCAGTGTCGTGCAGGGTCCCCAGCCCCGGGTCACTGTTTCGATTGATCGTATCGGCCCAAAGACCTCTGGTAGGGGAACAGTCCCCAGCCCTGGAAACGAAGTTCCATTCCGCACTCCTGTCCCGCGTCCACAAGTAGAGTCGAGGCTCCGACTAAGGTCCCAGGATGGATTCCCCACACCGGCTTCTAGTGCCAGGGTCGTGTAGGGTCTCCAGCCGCGGGTACCAGCTTCGATTCCCTAAAACGGCCCCTAGTCCAGTCGTGCCCCGGACATGGTCCTTGGTTCGATTCCACGCACCGACCCCTAGTCCCCGGCTCGGTCAAGGTCCCCAGCCCTGGGAACGAAGTTCGATTCCGCACTCCTGTCCCGGGTCCCAAGGTAGAGTCGTGTCCCTTGATCGGGTCCCAGGTTCCATACCCTACACCGGCTTATAGTTCCAGTGTCGTGCAGGGTCCCTAGCCCCGGGTCACTGTTTCGATTGATCGTATCGGCCCAAAGACCTCTGGTAGGGGAACAGTCCCCAGCCCTGGAAACGAAGTTCCATTCCGCACTCCTGTCCCGCGTCCACAAGTAGAGTCGAGGCTCCGACTAAGGTCCCAGGATGGATTCCCCACACCGGCTTCTAGTGCCAGGGTCGTGTAGGGTCTCCAGCCCCGGGTACCAGCTTCGATTCCCTAAAACGGCCCCTAGTCCACTGGTACAGTCGTGCCCCGGACATGGTCCTTGGTTCGATTCCACGCACCGACCCCTAGTTCCCGGCTCGGGCAAGGTCCCCAGCCCTGGGAACGAAGTTCCATTCCGCACTCCTGTCCCGGGTCCCAAGGTAGAGTCGTGTCCCCGGATAGGGTCCCAGGTTCCATACCCTACACCGGCTTCTAGTGCCAGGGTCGTGTAGGGTCTCCAGCCCCGGGTACCAGCTTCGATTCCCTAAAACGGCCCCTAGTCCACTGGTACAGTCGTGCCCCGGATATGGTCCTTGGTTCGATTCCACGCACCGACCCCTAGTCTCCGGGTCGGGTACGTTCCCCAGTCCTGGGAGCGATGTTCGATTCCGCACTACTGCCCCGGTCACCGGGTAGGCACTTGTCCCCGGATCGGGTCCCAGGTTCCATACCCTACACCGGCTTCTAGTGCCAGGGTCGTGCAGGGTCCCCAGCCCCGAGTCACTGTTTCGATTGATCGTATCGGCCCAAAGACCTCTGGTAGGGGAACAGTCCCCAGCCCTGGAAAAGAAGTTCCATTCCGCACTCCTGCCCCGCGTCCACAAGTAGAGTCGAGGCTCCGACTAAGGTCCCAGGTTGGATTTCCCACACCGGCTTCTAGTGCCAGGGTCGTGTAGGGTCTCCAGCCGCAGCTACCAGCTTCGATTCCTTAAAACTGCCCCTAGTCCACTGGTAGAGTCGTGCCCCGGATAGGGTCCTTGGTTCGATTCCACGCACCGACCCCTATTCCCCGGCTCGGGCAAGGTCCCTAGCCCTGGAAAAGAAGTTCCATTCCGCACTCCTATCCCGGGTCCCAAGGTAGAGTCGTGTCCCCGGATCGGGTCCCAGGTTCCGTACCCTACACCGGCTTCTAGTCCCAGGGTCGTGCAGGGTCCCCAGCCCCGAGTCACTGTTTCGATTGATCGTATCGGCCCAAAGACCTCTGGTAGGGGAACAGTCCCCAGCCCTGGAAACGAAGTTCCATTCCGCACTCCTGCCACGCGTCCACAGGTAGACTCCTATCCCCGGTTTGGGTCCCAGGTTCCACTCCCCATATGAACCTCTAATGGATTAGTATTACCGTAAAGGTTTGGAGTTAGGGTCAGGTAAAGGCTTATGGTAAGTGTAAGGGTCTGCTTTATGGTCAGGATAAGGGTCACGGGTAGGGTCAGGGACAGATTCAGGTTTAGTGTCAAGGTCAGGGTCAAGGTCAATTTCAGGGTCAGGGTCAAGGACATTGTCAGAGTCAGTGTCAGCTTTAGGGGGAGAGTCAGCGTCAGGGTCAAGGTCAAGGTCAGGGTCAAGGTCAAGGTCATGTTCAAGGTGAGGGGTAGGGTCAGCGTCTTGGTCAGGGCCAGGTCAGGTGCAGGGTCAGTGTCAGGGTCAGCGTCAAGGTCAAGGTCAACGTCAGGGAAAGGGACAGGGTCAAGGTGAAGGACAGGGTCGTGGTCAGGGTCAGGGTCAGGGACAAGTTCAAGGTCAAGCTCAGGGTGACGGTCAGGGTCAAGGTCGAGGTCAAGGTCAGGGTCAATGTCAAGGTCAAGGTCAGGGTCAGGGTTAGCTTTAGGGTGAGGGTCAGGGTCAGGGTCAAGGTCAAGTTAAAGTTCAAGTTCAAGGTAAGGTTCAGGCTCAAGTTGAAGGTCAGGGTCATTGTCAAGTTCAAGGTCAGGGTCAGGGTCAAGGTAAGGGTCAGGGTCAGGGTCATGGTCAGGGTGAAGGTCAGGGTCAGGGTCAAGTTCATGTTCAGGGTCAGTGTCAAGGTCAGGGTCAGGGTCAGGGTCAAGGTCAAGGTCAAGGTCAAGTTCAAGGTCAATTTCGGGGTCAGGGTCAAGGTCAAGGTCAGGTTCAGTATCAGGGTCAGGGTCAGGGTGCGAGTGAGGGTCAGGGTCAGGGTCAAGATGAAGGTCAAGGTCAGGGTCAGGTTGAAGTTCAAGGTCAGGGTCAGGGTCAGGTTTAGGGTGAGTGTCAGGTTGAGGGTCAGGGTCAAGGTCAAGGTCAGGGTCAGGGTCAGGGTCAAGGTCATGTTCAAGGTGAGGGGTAGGGTCATCGTCTGGGTCAGGACCAGGTCAGGTGCAGGGTCAGTGTCAGGGTCAGCGTCAAGGTCAAGGTCAAGGTCGGGTCAAGGTCAACGTCAGGGAAAGGGACAGGGTCAAGGTCAAGGACAGGGTCGTGGTCAGGGTCAGAATCAGGGACAAGTTCAAGGTCAAGCTCAGGGTGAAGGTCAGGGTCAAGGTCAAGGTCAAGGTCAGGGTCAATGTCAAGGTCAAGGTCAGGGTCAGGGTCAAGTTCAAGTTCAGTGTCAGGGTCAAGGTCAAGGTCATTGTCAGAGTCAGTGTCAGGTTTAGGGTGAGGGTCAGCATCAGGGTCAAGGTCAAGGTCAAGGTCAGGGTCATTGTCAAGTACAGTGTCAGGGTCATTGTTAAAGTCAGGGTCAATGTCAGGTTCAGGGTCAGGGTCAGTGTCTAGGTCAAGGTCAAGGTCAAGGTCAGGGTCAGGGTTAGGTTTAGGGTGAGGGTCAGGGTCAGGGTCAAGGTCAAGTTAAAGTTCAAGTTCAAGGTAAGGTTCAGGCTCAAGTTGAAGGTCAGGGTCAGGGTCAAGTTCAAGGTCAGGGTCAGGGTCAAGGTCAGGGTCATGGTCAGGGTCAGGTCCAAGGTCAAGGTCAAGATGAGGGATAGTGTCAGTGTCCCGTTCAGGGTCAGGGTTAGGTTCAGGTTCAAGGTCAGGGTCATGGTCAGTGTCAGGGTCAGACTTAGGGTCAAGGTCAAGGTCAAGGTCAGGGTCATGGTCAGGGTGAGGGTCAGGGTCAAGGTCAAGTTCAAGGTCAATTTCGGGGTCAGGGTCAAGGTCAAGGTCAGGTTCAGTATCAGGGTCAGGGTCAGGGTGCAAGTGAGGGTCAGGGTCAGGGTCAAGATCAAGGTCAAGGTCAGGGTCAGGTTGAAGTTCAAGGTCAGGGTCAGCGTCAGGGTCAAGGTCAAGGTGAGGGGTAGGGTCGGGTCAAGGTCAACGTCAGGGAAAGGGACAGGGTCAAGGTCAAGGACAGGGTCATGGTCAGGGTCAGGGTCAGGGACAAGTTCAAGGTCAAGCTCAGGGTGAAGGTCAGGGTCAAGGTCAAGGTCAGGGTCAATGTCAAGGTCAAGGTCAGGGTCAGGGTCAAGGTCAAGTTCAGTGTCAGGGTCAAGGTCAAGGTCATTGTCAGAGTCAGTGTCAGTTTTAGGGTGAGGGTCAGCGTCAGGGTCAAGGTCAAGTTAAAGTTCAAGTTCAAGGTAAGGTTCAGGCTCAAGTTGAAGGTCAGGGTCAGGGTCAAGTTGAAGGTCAGGTTCAAGGTCAAGGTCAGGGTCAGCGTCAGGATCAACTTTAGTGTGAGGGGCAGGATGAGGTTCAGGTTCAAGATCAAGGTCAGGGTCATGGTCAGGGTGTGGTTCAGGGTGAAGGTCAAGGTCAAATTCAAGTTCAGGGTCAATGTCAAGGTCAAGGTCAGGGTCAGGGTCAAGGTCAAGTTCAGGGTTAGGGTCAAGTTCAAGGTCAGGGTCAGGGTCAGGTTTAGGGTGAGTGTCAGGGTGAGGGTCAGGGTCAAGGTCAAGTTCATGGTCAGGGTCAGGGTCAAGGTCAAGGTCAAGGTGAGTGGTAGGGTCAGCGTCTTGGTCAGAGTCAGGTCAGGTGCAGGATCAGTGTCAGGGTCAGGGTCAAGGTCAAGGTCAGGGTCAGGGTTAAGGTCAACATCAGGGTAAGGGACAGGGTCAAGACAAAGGTCAGGGTCATGGTCAGGGTCAGGGTCAGAATTAGGGTCAGGGTCAAGGTCAGGGTCCAGGTCAAGGTCAGGGTCAGGGACAATGTCAAGGTCAAGCTCAGGTTGAGGGTCAAGGTCAAGGTCAAGGTCAGGGTCAATGTCAAGTTCAAGGTCAGGGTTAGGGTCAAGGTCAGGGTCAGGGTCAGGGTCAAGGTCAAGGTCATTGTCAGAGTCAGTGTCAGGTTTAGGGTGAGGGTCAGCGTCAGGGTCAAGGTCAGGGTCAGGGTCAGGATCAAGGTCAAGTTCAAGGTTAATTTCGGGGTCAGGGTCAAAGTTAAATTCATGTTCAAGGTCAGGGTCAGGTTTAGGGTTAATGTCAGGTTGAGGGTCAGGGTCAAGATCAAGGTCAGGGTCAGGGTCAGGGTCAAGGTCAAGGACAAGGTGAGGGGTAGGGTCAAGGTCAATGTCAAGGTGAGGGGTAGGGTCAGCGTCTTGGTCAGGGTCAGGTCAGGTGCAGGGTCAGTGTCAGGGTCAGGGTCAAGGTCAAGGTCAAGTTCAGGGTCCAGGTCAAAATCAGGGTCAGGGACAAGTTCAAGGTCAAGCTCAGGGTGAAGGTCAGGGTCAAGGTCAAGGTCAAGGTCAGGGTCAATGTCAAGCTCAAGGTCAGGGTCAGGGTCAAGTTCAAATTCAGTGTCAGGGTCAAGGTCAAGGTCATTGTCAGAGTCAGTGTCAGGTTTAGGGTGAGGGTCAGCGTCAGGGTCAAGGTCAGGGTCTGGGTCAGGGTCAAGGTCAAGTTCAAAGTCAATTTCGGGGTCAGGGTCAAAGTCAAGTTCATGTTCAATATCATGGTCAGGGTCAGGGTGATGGTGAGGGTCAGGCTCAGGGTCAAGGTCAAGGTCAGGGTCAGGGTCAGGTTTAGGGTGAGTGTCAGGTTGAGGGTCAGGGTCAAGGTCAAGGTCAGGGTCAGGGTCAGGGTCAAGGTCAAGGTCAGGGTCAGGGTAAAGGTCAAGGTCAAGTTCAGAGTCAGGGTCAAGGTCAAGGTCATTGTCAGAGTCAGTGTCAGGTTTAGGGTGAGGGTCAGCATCAGGGTCAAGGTCAAGGTCGGGTCAAGGTCAACGTCAGGGAAAGGGACAGGGTCAAGGTCAAGGACAGGGTCATGGTCAGGGTCAGGGTCAGGGACAAGTTCAAGTTCAAGCTCAGGGTGAAGGTCAGGGTCAAGGTCAAGGTCAAGGTCAGGGTCAATGTCAAGGTCAAGGTCAGGGTCAGGGTTAGCTTTAGTGTGAGGGTCAGGGTCAGGGTCAAGGTCAAGTTAAAGTTCAAGTTCAATGTAAGGTTCAGGCTCAAGTTGAAGGTCAGGGTCATTGTCAAGTTCAAGGTCAGGGTCAGGGTCAAGGTAAGGGTCAGGGTCAGGGTCATGGTCAGGGTGAGGGTCAGGGTCAAGGTCAAGTTCATGTTTAGGGTCAGTGTCAAGGTCAGGGTCAGGGTCAGGGTCAGGGTCAAGGTCAGGGTCAGGGTCAGGGTCAGGTCCAAGGTCAAGGTCAAGATGAGGGATAGTGTCAGTGTCCCGTTCAGGGTCAGGGTTAGGTTCAGGTTCAAGGTCAGGGTCATGGTCAGTGTCAGGGTCAGACTTAGGGTCAAGGTCAAGGTCAAGGTCAGGGTCATGGTCAGGGTGAGGGTCAGGGTCAAGGTCAAGTTCAAGTTCAGGGTCAATGTCAATGTCAGGGTCAGGGTCAGGGTCAAGGTCAAGTTCAAGGTCAATTTCGGGGTCAGGGTCAAGGTCAAGGTCAGGTTCAGTATCAGGGTCAGGGTCAGGGTGCAAGTGAGGGTCAGGGTCAGGGTCAAGATCAAGGTCAAGGTCAGGGTCAGGTTGAAGTTCAAGGTCAGGGTCAGGGTCAGGGTCAGGGTCAGGTTTAGGGTGAGTGTCAGGTTGAGGGTCAGGGTCAAGGTCAGGGTCAGGGTCAGGGTCAAGGTCAAGGTCAAGGTGAGGGGTAGGGTCGGGTCAAGGTCAACGTCAGGGAAAGGGACAGGGTCAAGGTCAAGGACAGGGTCATGGTCAGGGTCAGGGACAAGTTCAAGGTCAAGCTCAGGGTGAAGGTCAGGGTCAAGGTCAAGGTCAATGTCAGGTTCAATGTCAAGGTCAAGTTCAGGGTCAGGGTCAAGGTCAAGTTCAGTGTCAGGGTCAAGTTCAAGGTCATTGTCAGAGTCAGTGTCAGTTTTAGGGTGAGGGTCAGCGTCAGGGTCAAGGTCAAGTTAAAGTTCAAGTTCAAGGTAAGGTTCAGGCTCAAGTTGAAGGTCAGGGTCAGGGTCAAGGTCAGGGTCAGCGTCAGGATCAACTTTAGTGTGAGGGGCAGGATGAGGTTCAGGTTCAAGATCAAGGTCAGGGTCATGGTCAGGGTGTGGGTCAGGGTGAAGGTCAAGGTCAAGTTCAAGTTCAGGGTCAATGTCAAGGTCAGGGTCAGGGTCAAGGTCAAGTTCAAGGTCAATTTCGGGGTCAGGGTCAAGGTCAAGGTCAGGTTCAGTATCAGGGTCAGGGTCAGGGTGCGAGTGAGGGTCAGGGTCAGGGTCAAGATGAAGGTCAAGGTCAGGGTCAGGTTGAAGTTCAAGGTCAGGGTCAGGGTCAGGTTTAGGGTGAGTGTCAGGTTGAGGGTCAGGGTCAAGGTCAAGGTCAGGGTCAGGGTCAGGGTCAAGGTCATGTTCAAGGTGAGGGGTAGGGTCATCGTCTGGGTCAGGGCCAGGTCAGGTGCAGGGTCAGTGTCAGGGTCAGCGTCAAGGTCAAGGTCAAGGTCGGGTCAAGGTCAACGTCAGGGAAAGGGACAGGGTCAAGGTCAAGGACAGGGTCGTGGTCAGGGTCAGAATCAGGGACAAGTTCAAGGTCAAGCTCAGGGTGACGTTCAGGGTCAAGGTCAAGGTCAGGGTCAATGTCAAGGTCAAGGTCAGGGTCAGGGTCAAGTTCAAGTTCAGTGTCAGGGTCAAGGTCAAGGTCATTGTCAGAGTCAGTGTCAGGTTTAGGGTGAGGGTCAGCGTCAGGGTCATGGTCAGGGTGTGGTTCAGGGTGAAGGTCAAGGTCAAATTCAAGTTCAGGGTCAATGTCAAGGTCAAGGTCAGGGTCAGGGTCAAGGTCAAGTTCAGGGTCAGGGTCAAGTTCAAGGTCAGGGTCAGGGTCAGGTTTAGGGTGAGTGTCAGGTTGAGGGTCAGGGTCAAGGTCAAGGTCAGGGTCAGGGTCAGGGTCAAGGTCAAGGTCAGGGTCAGGGTAAAGGTCAACGTCAAGTTCAGAGTCAGGGTCACGGTCAAGGTCATTGTCAGAGTCAGTGTCAGGTTTAGGGCGAGGGTCAGCATCAGGGTCAAGGTCAAAATCAAGGTCAGGGTCATTGTCAAGTTCAGTGTCAGGGTCATTGTTAAAGTCAGGGTCAATGTCAGGTTCAGGGTCAGGGTCAGTGTCTAGGTCAAGGTCAAGGTCAAGGTCAGGGTCAGGGTTAGGTTTAGGGTGAGGGTCAGGGTCAGGGTCAAGGTCAAGTTAAAGTTCAAGTTCAAGGTAAGGTTCAGGCTCAAGTTGAAGGTCAGGGTCAGGGTCAAGTTCAAGGTCAGGGTCAGGGTCAAGGTCAGGGTCAGGGTCAGGGTCAGGTCCAAGGTCAAGGTCAAGATGAGGGATAGTGTCAGTGTCCCGTTCAGGGTCAGGGTTAGGTTCAGGTTCAAGGTCAGGGTCATGGTCAGTGTCAGGGTCAGACTTAGGGTCAAGGTCAAGGTCAAGGTCAGGGTCAATGTCAATGTCAGGGTCAGGGTCAGGGTCAAGGTCAAGTTCAAGGTCAATTTCGGGGTCAGGGTCAAGGTCAAGGTCAGGTTCAGTATCAGGGTCAGGGTCAGGGTGCAAGTGAGGGTCAGGGTCAGGGTCAAGATCAAGGTCAAGGTCAGGGTCAGGTTGAAGTTCAAGGTCAGGGTCAGGGTCAGGGTCAGGGTCAGGTTTAGGGTGAGTGTCAGGTTGAGAGTCAGGGTCAAGGTCAGGGTCAGGGTCAGGGTCAAGGTCAAGGTCAAGGTGAGGGGTAGGGTCGGGTCAAGGTCAACGTCAGGGAAAGGGACAGGGTCAGGGTCAAGGACAGGGTCATGGTCAGGGTCAGGGACAAGTTCAAGGTCAAGCTCAGGGTGAAGGTCAGGGTCAAGGTCAAGGTCAATGTCAGGTTCAATGTCAAGGTCTAGTTCAGGGTCAGGGTCAAGGTCAAGTTCAGTGTCAGGGTCAAGGTCAAGGTCATTGTCAGAGTCAGTGTCAGTTTTAGGGTGAGGGTCAGCGTCAGGGTCAAGGTCAAGTTAAAGTTCAAGTTCAAGGTAAGGTTCAGGCTCAAGTTGAAGGTCAGGGTCAGGGTCAAGTTGAAGGTCAGGTTCAAGGTCAAGGTCAGGGTCAGCGTCAGGATCAACTTTAGTGTGAGGGGCAGGATGAGGTTCAGGTTCAAGATCAAGGTCAGGGTCATGGTCAGGGTGTGGGTCAGGGTGAAGGTCAAGGTCAAGTTCAAGTTCAGGGTCAATGTCAAGGTCAGGGTCAGGGTCAAGGTCAAGTTCAAGGTCAATTTCGGGGTCAGGGTCAAGGTCAAGGTCAGGTTCAGTATCAGGGTCAGGGTCAGGGTGCGAGTGAGGGTCAGGGTCAGGGTCAAGATGAAGGTCAAGGTCAGGGTCAGGTTGAAGTTCAAGGTCAGGGTCAGGGTCAGGGTCAGGTTTAGGGTGAGTGTCAGGTTGAGGGTCAGGGTCAAGGTCAAGGTCAGGGTCAGGGTCAGGGTCAAGGTCATGTTCAAGGTGAGGGGTAGGGTCATCGTCTGGGTCAGGGCCAGGTCAGGTGCAGGGTCAGTGTCAGGGTCAGCGTCAAGGTCAAGGTCAAGGTCGGGTCAAGGTCAACGTCAGGGAAAGGGACAGGGTCAAGGTCAAGGACAGGGTCGTGGTCAGGGTCAGAATCAGGGACAAGTTCAAGGTCAAGCTCAGGGTGACGTTCAGGGTCAAGGTCAAGGTCAGGGTCAATGTCAAGGTCAAGGTCAGGGTCAGGGTCAAGTTCAAGTTCAGTGTCAGGGTCAAGGTCAAGGTCATTGTCAGAGTCAGTGTCAGGTTTAGGGTGAGGGTCAGCGTCAGGGTCATGGTCAGGGTGTGGTTCAGGGTGAAGGTCAAGGTCAAATTCAAGTTCAGGGTCAATGTCAAGGTCAAGGTCAGGGTCAGGGTCAAGGTCAAGTTCAGGGTCAGGGTCAAGGTCAAGTTCAGGGTCAGGTTTAGGGTGAGTGTCAGGGTGAGGGTCAGGGTCAAGGTCAAGTTCAGGGTCAGGGTCAAGGTCAAGGTCAGGGTCAGTGTCAGGGTCAAGGTCAAGGTCAGGGTCAGGGTAAAGGTCAACGTCAAGTTCAGAGTCAGGGTCACGGTCAAGGTCATTGTCAGAGTCAGTGTCAGGTTTAGGGCGAGGGTCAGCATCAGGGTCAAGGTCAAAATCAAGGTCAGGGTCATTGTCAAGTTCAATGTCAGGGTCATTGTTAAAGTCAGGGTCAATGTCAGGTTCAGGCTCAGGGTCAGTGTCTAGGTCAAGGTCAAGGTCAGGTTCAGGGTCAGGGTCAGTGTCTAGGTCAAGGTCAAGGTCAAGGTCAGGGTCAGGGTTAGGTTTAGGGTGAGGGTCAGGGTCAGGGTCAAGGTCAAGTTAAAGTTCAAGTTCAAGGTAAGGTTCAGGCTCAAGTTGAAGGTCAGGGTCAGGGTCAAGTTCAAGGTCAGGGTCAGGGTCAAGGTCAGGGTCAGGGTCAGGGTCAGGTCCAAGGTCAAGGTCAAGATGAGGGATAGTGTCAGTGTCCCGTTCAGGGTCAGGGTTAGGTTCAGGTTCAAGGTCAGGGTCATGGTCAGTGTCAGGGTCAGACTTAGGGTCAAGGTCAAGGTCAAGGTCAGGGTCATGGTCAGGGTGAGGGTCAGGGTCAAGGTCAAGTTCAAGTTCAGGGTCAATGTCAATGTCAGGGTCAGGGTCAGGGTCAAGGTCAAGTTCAAGGTCAATTTCGGGGTCAGGGTCAAGGTCAAGGTCAGGTTCAGTATCAGGGTCAGGGTCAGGGTGCAAGTGAGGGTCAGGGTCAGGGTCAAGATCAAGGTCAAGGTCAGGGTCAGGTTGAAGTTCAAGGTCAGGGTCAGGGTCAGGGTCAGGTTTAGGGTGAGTGTCAGGTTGAGGGTCAAGATCAAGGTCAGGGTCAGGGTCAGGGTCAAGGTCAAGGTGAGGGGTAGGGTCGGGTCAAGGTCAACGTCAGGGAAAGGGACAGGGTCAAGGTCAAGGACAGGGTCATGGTCAGGGTCAGGGTCAGGGACAAGTTCAAGGTCAAGCTCAGGGTGAAGGTCAGGGTCAAGGTCAAGGTCAATGTCAGGTTCAATGTCAAGGTCAAGGTCAGGGTCAGGGTCAAGGTCAAGTTCAGTGTCAGGGTCAAGGTCAAGGTCATTGTCAGAGTCAGTGTCAGTTTTAGGGTGAGGGTCAGCGTCAGGGTCAAGGTCAAGTTAAAGTTCAAGTTCAAGGTAAGGTTCAGGCTCAAGTTGAAGGTCAGGGTCAGGGTCAAGTTGAAGGTCAGATTCAAGGTCAAGGTCAGGGTCAGCGTCAGGATCAACTTTAGTGTGAGGGGCAGGATGAGGTTCAGGTTCAAGATCAAGGTCAGGGTCATGGTCAGGGTGTGGTTCAGGGTGAAGGTCAAGGTCAAATTCAAGTTCAGGGTCAATGTCAAGGTCAAGGTCAGGGTCAGGGTCAAGGTCAAGTTCAGGGTTAGGGTCAAGTTCAAGGTCAGGGTCAGGGTCAGGTTTAGGGTGAGTGTCAGGGTGAGGGTCAGGGTCAAGGTCAAGTTCATGGTCAGGGTCAGGGTCAAGGTCAAGGTCAAGGTGAGTGGTAGGGTCAGCGTCTTGGTCAGAGTCAGGTCAGGTGCAGGATCAGGGTCAGGGTCAGGGTCAAGGTCAAGGTCAGGGTCAGGGTTAAGGTCAACATCAGGGTAAGGGACAGGGTCAAGACAAAGGTCAGGGTCATGGTCAGGGTCAGGGTCAGAATTAGGGTCAGGGTCAAGGTCAGGGTCCAGGTCAAGGTCAGGGACAATGTCAAGGTCAAGCTCAGGTTGAGGGTCAAGGTCAAGGTCAAGGTCAGGGTCAATGTCAAGTTCAAGGTCAGGGTTAGGGTCAAGGTCAGGGTCAGGGTCAGGGTCAAGGTCAAGGTCATTGTCAGAGTCAGTGTCAGGTTTAGGGTGAGGGTCAGCGTCAGGGTCAAGGTCAGGGTCAGGGTCAGGATCAAGGTCAAGTTCAAGGTTAATTTCGGGGTCAGGGTCAAAGTTAAATTCATGTTCAAGGTCAGGGTCAGGGTCAGGTTTAGGGTTAATGTCAGGTTGAGGGTCAGGGTCAAGATCAAGGTCAGGGTCAGGGTCAGGGTCAAGGTCAAGGACAAGGTGAGGGGTAGGGTCAAGGTCAATGTCAAGGTGAGGGGTAGGGTCAGCGTCTTGGTCAGGGTCAGGTCAGGTGCAGGGTCAGTGTCAGGGTCAGGGTCAAGGTCAAGGTCAAGTTCAGGGTCCAGGTCAAAATCAGGGTCAGGGACAAGTTCAAGGTCAAGCTCAGGGTGAAGGTCAGGGTCAAGGTCAAGGTCAAGGTCAGGGTCAATGTCAAGCTCAAGGTCAGGGTCAGGGTCAAGTTCAAGTTCAGTGTCAGGGTCAAGGTCAAGGTCATTGTCAGAGTCAGTGTCAGGTTTAGGGTGAGGGTCAGCGTCAGGGTCAAGGTCAGGGTCAGGGTCAGGGTCAAGGTCAAGTTCAAAGTCAATTTCGGGGTCAGGGTCAAAGTCAAGTTCATGTTCAATATCAGGGTCAGGGTCAGGGTGAGGGTGAGGGTCAGGCTCAGGGTCAAGGTCAAGGTCAGGGTCAGGGTCAGGTTTAGGGTGAGTGTCAGGTTGAGGGTCAGGGTCAAGGTCAAGGTCAGGGTCAGGGTCAGGGTCAAGGTCAAGGTGAGGGGTAGGGTCGGGTCAAGGTCAACGTCAGGGAAAGGGACAGGGTCAAGGTCAAGGACAGGGTCATGGTCAGGGTCAGGGTCAGGGACAAGTTCAAGGTCAAGCTCAGGGTGAAGGTCAGGGTCAAGGTCAAGGTC
Source organism: Clangula hyemalis (assembly GCA_963989345.1). The sequence goes on along the minus strand of CAXDIO010000108.1, from coordinate 57,598 downwards.
AAGGTCAGGGTCAATGTCAAGGTCAAGGTCAGGGTCAGGGTCAAGTTCAAGTTCAGTGTCAGGGTCAAGGTCAAGGTCATTGTCAGAGTCAGTGTCAGGTTTAGGGTGAGGGTCAGCATCAGGGTCAAGGTCAAGGTCAAGGTCAGGGTCATTGTCAAGTTCAGTGTCAGGGTCATTGTTAAAGTCAGGGTCAATGTCAGGTTCAGGGTCAGGGTCAGTGTCTAGGTCAAGGTCAAGGTCAAGGTCAGGGTCAGGGTTAGGTTTAGGGTGAGGGTCAGGGTCAGGGTCAAGGTCAAGTTAAAGTTCAAGTTCAAGGTAAGGTTCAGGCTCAAGTTGAAGGTCAGGGTCAGGGTCAAGTTCAAGGTCAGGGTCAGGGTCAAGGTCAGGGTCAGGGTCAGGATCAAGGTCAAGTTCAAGGTTAATTTCGGGGTCAGGGTCAAAGTTAAATTCATGTTCAAGGTCAGGGTCAGGGTCAGGTTTAGGGTTAATGTCAGGTTGAGGGTCAGGGTCAAGATCAAGGTCAGGGTCAGGGTCAGGGTCAAGGTCAAGGACAAGGTGAGGGGTAGGGTCAAGGTCAATGTCAAGGTGAGGGGTAGGGTCAGCGTCTTGGTCAGGGTCAGGTCAGGTGCAGGGTCAGTGTCAGGGTCAGGGTCAAGGTCAAGGTCAAGTTCAGGGTCCAGGTCAAAATCAGGGTCAGGGACAAGTTCAAGGTCAAGCTCAGGGTGAAGGTCAGGGTCAAGGTCAAGGTCAAGGTCAGGGTCAATGTCAAGCTCAAGGTCAGGGTCAGGGTCAAGGTCAAGTTCAGTGTCAGGGTCAAGGTCAAGGTCATTGTCAGAGTCAGTGTCAGGTTTAGGGTGAGGGTCAGCGTCAGGGTCAAGGTCAGAGTCAGGGTCAGGGTCAAGGTCAAGTTCAAAGTCAATTTCGGGGTCAGGGTCAAAGTCAAGTTCATGTTCAATATCAGGGTCAGGGTCAGGGTGAGGGTGAGGGTCAGGCTCAGGGTCAAGGTCAAGGTCAGGGTCAGGGTCAGGGTCAGGTTTAGGGTGAGTGTCAGGTTGAGGGTCAAGATCAAGGTCAGGGTCAGGGTCAGGGTCAAGGTCAAGGTGAGGGGTAGGGTCGGGTCAAGGTCAACGTCAGGGAAAGGGACAGGGTCAGGGTCAAGGACAGGGTCATGGTCAGGGTCAGGGACAAGTTCAAGGTCAAGCTCAGGGTGACGGTCAGGGTCAAGGTCAAGGTCAAGGTCAGGTTCAATGTCAAGGTCAAGTTCAGGGTCAGGGTCAAGGTCAAGTTCAGTGTCAGGGTCAAGTTCAAGGTCATTGTCAGAGTCAGTGTCAGTTTTAGGGTGAGGGTCAGCGTCAGGGTCAAGGTCAAGTTAAAGTTCAAGTTCAAGGTAAGGTTCAGGCTCAAGTTGAAGGTCAGGGTCAGGGTCAAGTTGAAGGTCAGTTTCAAGGTCAAGGTCAGGGTCAGCGTCAGGATCAACTTTAGTGTGAGGGGCAGGATGAGGTTCAGGTTCAAGATCAAGGTCAGGGTCATGGTCAGGGTGTGGGTCAGGGTGAAGGTCAAGGTCAAGTTCAAGTTCAGGGTCAATGTCAAGGTCAGGGTCAGGGTCAAGGTCAAGTTCAAGGTCAATTTCGGGGTCAGGGTCAAGGTCAAGGTCAGGTTCAGTATCAGGGTCAGGGTCAGGGTGCGAGTGAGGGTCAGGGTCAGGGTCAAGATGAAGGTCAAGGTCAGGGTCAGGTTGAAGTTCAAGGTCAGGGTCAGGGTCAGGTTTAGGGTGAGTGTCAGGTTGAGGGTCAGGGTCAAGGTCAAGGTCAGGGTCAGGGTCAGGGTCAAGGTCATGTTCAAGGTGAGGGGTAGGGTCATCGTCTGGGTCAGGGCCAGGTCAGGTGCAGGGTCAGTGTCAGGGTCAGCGTCAAGGTCAAGGTCAAGGTCGGGTCAAGGTCAACGTCAGGGAAAGGGACAGGGTCAAGGTCAAGGACAGGGTCGTGGTCAGGGTCAGAATCAGGGACAAGTTCAAGGTCAAGCTCAGGGTGACGTTCAGGGTCAAGGTCAAGGTCAGGGTCAATGTCAAGCTCAAGGTCAGGGTCAGGGTCAAGGTCAAGTTCAGTGTCAGGGTCAAGGTCAAGGTCATTGTCAGAGTCAGTGTCAGGTTTAGGGTGAGGGTCAGCGTCAGGGTCATGGTCAGGGTGTGGTTCAGGGTGAAGGTCAAGGTCAAATTCAAGTTCATTGTCAATGTCAAGGTCATGGTCAGGGTCAGGGTCAAGGTCAAGTTCAGGGTCAGGGTCAAGTTCAAGGTCAGGGTCAGGGTCAGGTTTAGGGTGAGTGTCAGGTTGAGGGTCAGGGTGAAGGTCAAGGTCAGGGTCAGGGTCAGGGTCAAGGTCAAGGTCAGGGTCAGGGTAAAGTTCAAGGTCAAGTTCAGAGTCAGGGTCACGGTCAAGGTCATTGTCAGAGTCAGTGTCAGGTTTAGGGTGAGGGTCAGCATCAGGGTCAAGGTCAAGGTCAAGGTCAGGGTCATTGTCAAGTTCAGTGTCAGGGTCATTGTTAAAGTCAGGGTCAATGTCAGGTTCAGGGTCAGGGTCAGTGTCTAGGTCAAGGTCAAGGTCAAGGTCAGGGTCAGGGTTAGGTTTAGGGTGAGGGTCAGGGTCAGGGTCAAGGTCAAGTTAAAGTTCAAGTTCAAGGTAAGGTTCAGGCTCAAGTTGAAGGTCAGGGTCAGGGTCAAGTTCAAGGTCAGGGTCAGGGTCAAGGTCAGGGTCAGGGTCAGGGTCAGGTCCAAGGTCAAGGTCAAGATGAGGGATAGTGTCAGTGTCCCGTTCAGGGTCAGGGTTAGGTTCAGGTTCAAGGTCAGGGTCATGGTCAGTGTCAGGGTCAGACTTAGGGTCAAGGTCAAGGTCAAGGTCAGGGTCATGGTCAGGGTGAGGGTCAGGGTCAAGGTCAAGTTCAAGTTCAGGGTCAATGTCAATGTCAGGGTCAGGGTCAGGGTCAAGGTCAAGTTCAAGGTCAATTTCGGGGTCAGGGTCAAGGTCAAGGTCAGGTTCAGTATCAGGGTCAGGGTCAGGGTGCAAGTGAGGGTCAGGGTCAGGGTCAAGATCAAGGTCAAGGTCAGGGTCAGGTTGAAGTTCAAGGTCAGGGTCAGGGTCAGGGTCAGGTTTAGGGTGAGTGTCAGGTTGAGGGTCAAGATCAAGGTCAGGGTCAGGGTCAGGGTCAAGGTCAAGGTGAGGGGTAGGGTCGGGTCAAGGTCAACGTCAGGGAAAGGGACAGGGTCAAGGTCAAGGACAGGGTCATGGTCAGGGTCAGGGTCAGGGACAAGTTCAAGGTCAAGCTCAGGGTGAAGGTCAGGGTCAAGGTCAAGGTCAATGTCAGGTTCAATGTCAAGGTCAAGGTCAGGGTCAGGGTCAAGGTCAAGTTCAGTGTCAGGGTCAAGGTCAAGGTCATTGTCAGAGTCAGTGTCAGTTTTAGGGTGAGGGTCAGCGTCAGGGTCAAGGTCAAGTTAAAGTTCAAGTTCAAGGTAAGGTTCAGGCTCAAGTTGAAGGTCAGGGTCAGGGTCAAGTTGAAGGTCAGATTCAAGGTCAAGGTCAGGGTCAGCGTCAGGATCAACTTTAGTGTGAGGGGCAGGATGAGGTTCAGGTTCAAGATCAAGGTCAGGGTCATGGTCAGGGTGTGGTTCAGGGTGAAGGTCAAGGTCAAATTCAAGTTCAGGGTCAATGTCAAGGTCAAGGTCAGGGTCAGGGTCAAGGTCAAGTTCAGGGTTAGGGTCAAGTTCAAGGTCAGGGTCAGGGTCAGGTTTAGGGTGAGTGTCAGGGTGAGGGTCAGGGTCAAGGTCAAGTTCATGGTCAGGGTCAGGGTCAAGGTCAAGGTCAAGGTGAGTGGTAGGGTCAGCGTCTTGGTCAGAGTCAGGTCAGGTGCAGGATCAGGGTCAGGGTCAGGGTCAAGGTCAAGGTCAGGGTCAGGGTTAAGGTCAACATCAGGGTAAGGGACAGGGTCAAGACAAAGGTCAGGGTCATGGTCAGGGTCAGGGTCAGAATTAGGGTCAGGGTCAAGGTCAGGGTCCAGGTCAAGGTCAGGGTCAGGGACAATGTCAAGGTCAAGCTCAGGTTGAGGGTCAAGGTCAAGGTCAAGGTCAGGGTCAATGTCAAGTTCAAGGTCAGGGTTAGGGTCAAGGTCAGGGTCAGGGTCAGGGTCAAGGTCAAGGTCATTGTCAGAGTCAGTGTCAGGTTTAGGGTGAGGGTCAGCGTCAGGGTCAAGGTCAGGGTCAGGGTCAGGATCAAGGTCAAGTTCAAGGTTAATTTCGGGGTCAGGGTCAAAGTTAAATTCATGTTCAAGGTCAGGGTCAGGGTCAGGTTTAGGGTTAATGTCAGGTTGAGGGTCAGGGTCAAGATCAAGGTCAGGGTCAGGGTCAGGGTCAAGGTCAAGGACAAGGTGAGGGGTAGGGTCAAGGTCAATGTCAAGGTGAGGGGTAGGGTCAGCGTCTTGGTCAGGGTCAGGTCAGGTGCAGGGTCAGTGTCAGGGTCAGGGTCAAGGTCAAGGTCAAGTTCAGGGTCCAGGTCAAAATCAGGGTCAGGGACAAGTTCAAGGTCAAGCTCAGGGTGAAGGTCAGGGTCAAGGTCAAGGTCAAGGTCAGGGTCAATGTCAAGCTCAAGGTCAGGGTCAGGGTCAAGGTCAAGTTCAGTGTCAGGGTCAAGGTCAAGGTCATTGTCAGAGTCAGTGTCAGGTTTAGGGTGAGGGTCAGCGTCAGGGTCAAGGTCAGGGTCAGGGTCAGGGTCGAGGTCAAGTTCAAAGTCAATTTCGGGGTCAGGGTCAAAGTCAAGTTCATGTTCAATATCAGGGTCAGGGTGAGGGTGAGGGTGAGGGTCAGGCTCAGGGTCAAGGTCAAGGTCAGGGTCAGGGTCAGGTTTAGGGTGAGTGTCAGGTTGAGGGTCAGGGTCAAGGTCAAGGTCAGGGTCAGGGTCAGGGTCAAGGTCAAGGTGAGGGGTAGGGTCGGGTCAAGGTCAACGTCAGGGAAAGGGACAGGGTCAAGGTCAAGGACAGGGTCATGGTCAGGGTCAGGGTCAGGGACAAGTTCAAGGTCAAGCTCAGGGTGAAGGTCAGGGTCAAGGTCAAGGTCAAGGTCAGGGTCAATGTCAAGGTCAAGGTCAGGGTCAGGGTCAAGTTCAAGTTCAGTGTCAGGGTCAAGGTCAAGGTCATTGTCAGAGTCAGTGTCAGGTTTAGGGTGAGGGTCAGCATCAGGGTCAAGGTCAAGGTCAAGGTCAGGGTCATTGTCAAGTTCAGTGTCAGGGTCATTGTTAAAGTCAGGGTCAATGTCAGGTTCAGGGTCAGGGTCAGTGTCTAGGTCAAGGTCAAGGTCAAGGTCAGGGTCAGGGTTAGGTTTAGGGTGAGGGTCAGGGTCAGGGTCAAGGTCAAGTTAAAGTTCAAGTTCAAGGTAAGGTTCAGGCTCAAGTTGAAGGTCAGGGTCAGGGTCAAGTTCAAGGTCAGGGTCAGGGTCAAGGTCAGGGTCAGGGTCAGGTCCAAGGTCAAGGTCAAGGTCAAGGTCAGGGTCATGGTCAGGGTGAGGGTCAGGGTCAAGGTCAAGTTCAAGTTCAGGGTCAATGTCAATGTCAGGGTCAGGGTCAGGGTCAAGGTCAAGTTCAAGGTCAATTTCGGGGTCAGGGTCAAGGTCAAGGTCAGGTTCAGTATCAGGGTCAGGGTCAGGGTGCAAGTGAGGGTCAGGGTCAGGGTCAAGATCAAGGTCAAGGTCAGGGTCAGGTTGAAGTTCAAGGTCAGGGTCAGGGTCAGGGTCAGGTTTAGGGTGAGTGTCAGGTTGAGGGTCAAGATCAAGGTCAGGGTCAGGGTCAGGGTCAAGGTCAAGGTCAAGGTGAGGGGTAGGGTCGGGTCAAGGTCAACGTCAGGGAAAGGGACAGGGTCAGGGTCAAGGACAGGGTCATGGTCAGTGTCAGGGACAAGTTCAAGGTCAAGCTCAGGGTGACGGTCAGGGTCAAGGTCAAGGTCAAGGTCAGGTTCAATGTCAAGGTCAAGTTCAGGGTCAGGGTCAAGGTCAAGTTCAGTGTCAGGGTCAAGTTCAAGGTCATTGTCAGAGTCAGTGTCAGTTTTAGGGTGAGGGTCAGCGTCAGGGTCAAGGTCAAGTTAAAGTTCAAGTTCAAGGTAAGGTTCAGGCTCAAGTTGAAGGTCAGGGTCAGGGTCAAGTTGAAGGTCAGGTTCAAGGTCAAGGTCAGGGTCAGCGTCAGGATCAACTTTAGTGTGAGGGGCAGGATGAGGTTCAGGTTCAAGATCAAGGTCAGGGTCATGGTCAGGGTGTGGGTCAGGGTGAAGGTCAAGGTCAAGTTCAAGTTCAGGGTCAATGTCAAGGTCAGGGTCAGGGTCAAGGTCAAGTTCAAGGTCAATTTCGGGGTCAGGGTCAAGGTCAAGGACAGGTTCAGTATCAGGGTCAGGGTCAGGGTGCGAGTGAGGGTCAGGGTCAGGGTCAAGATGAAGGTCAAGGTCAGGGTCAGGTTGAAGTTCAAGGTCAGGGTCAGGGTCAGGGTCAGGTTTAGGGTGAGTGTCAGGTTGAGGGTCAGGGTCAAGGTCAAGGTCAGGGTCAGGGTCAGGGTCAAGGTCATGTTCAAGGTGAGGGGTAGGGTCATCGTCTGGGTCAGGGCCAGGTCAGGTGCAGGGTCAGTGTCAGGGTCAGCGTCAAGGTCAAGGTCAAGGTCGGGTCAAGGTCAACGTCAGGGAAAGGGACAGGGTCAAGGTCAAGGACAGGGTCGTGGTCAGGGTCAGAATCAGGGACAAGTTCAAGGTCAAGCTCAGGGTGACGTTCAGGGTCAAGGTCAAGCTCAGGGTGACGTCCAGGGTCAAGGTCAAGGTCAGGGTCAGGGTCAAGGTCAAGTTCAGTGTCAGGGTCAAGGTCAAGGTCATTGTCAGAGTCAGTGTCAGGTTTAGGGTGAGGGTCAGCGTCAGGGTCATGGTCAGGGTGTGGTTCAGGGTGAAGGTCAAGGTCAAATTCAAGTTCAGGGTCAATGTCAAGGTCAAGGTCAAGGTCAGGGTCAGGGTCGAGGTCAAGTTCAGGGTCAGGGTCAAGTTCAAGGTCAGGGTCAGGGTCAGGTTTAGGGTGAGTGTCAGGTTGAGGGTCAGGGTCAAGGTCAAGGTCAGGGTCAGGGTCAGGGTCAAGGTCAAGGTCAGGGTCAGGGTAAAGGTCAAGGTCAAGTTCAGAGTCAGGGTCACGGTCAAGGTCATTGTCAGAGTCAGTGTCAGGTTTAGGGTGAGGGTCAGCATCAGGGTCAAGGTCAAGGTCAAGGTCAGGGTCATTGTCAAGTTCAGTGTCAGGGTCATTGTTAAAGTCAGGGTCAATGTCAGGTTCAGGGTCAGGGTCAGTGTCTAGGTCAAGGTCAAGGTCAAGGTCAGGGTCAGGGTTAGGTTTAGGGTGAGGGTCAGGGTCAGGGTCAAGGTCAAGTTAAAGTTCAAGTTCAAGGTAAGGTTCAGGCTCAAGTTGAAGGTCAGGGTCAGGGTCAAGTTCAAGGTCAGGGTCAGGGTCAAGGTCAGGGTCAGGGTCAGGGTCAGGTCCAAGGTCAAGGTCAAGATGAGGGATAGTGTCAGTGTCCCGTTCAGGGTCAGGGTTAGGTTCAGGTTCAAGGTCAGGGTCATGGTCAGTGTCAGGGTCAGACTTAGGGTCAAGGTCAAGGTCAAGGTCAGGGTCATGGTCAGGGTGAGGGTCAGGGTCAAGGTCAAGTTCAAGTTCAGGGTCAATGTCAATGTCAGGGTCAGGGTCAGGGTCAAGGTCAAGTTCAAGGTCAATTTCGGGGTCAGGGTCAAGGTCAAGGTCAGGTTCAGTATCAGGGTCAGGGTCAGGGTGCAAGTGAGGGTCAGGGTCAGGGTCAAGATCAAGGTCAAGGTCAGGGTCAGGTTGAAGTTCAAGGTCAGGGTCAGGGTCAGGGTCAGGTTTAGGGTGAGTGTCAGGTTGAGGGTCAAGATCAAGGTCAGGGTCAGGGTCAGGGTCAAGGTCAAGGTGAGGGGTAGGGTCGGGTCAAGGTCAACGTCAGGGAAAGGGACAGGGTCAAGGTCAAGGACAGGGTCATGGTCAGGGTCAGGGTCAGGGACAAGTTCAAGGTCAAGCTCAGGGTGAAGGTCAGGGTCAAGGTCAAGGTCAATGTCAGGTTCAATGTCAAGGTCAAGGTCAGGGTCAGGGTCAAGGTCAAGTTCAGTGTCAGGGTCAAGGTCAAGGTCATTGTCAGAGTCAGTGTCAGTTTTAGGGTGAGGGTCAGCGTCAGGGTCAAGGTCAAGTTAAAGTTCAAGTTCAAGGTAAGGTTCAGGCTCAAGTTGAAGGTCAGGGTCAGGGTCAAGTTGAAGGTCAGATTCAAGGTCAAGGTCAGGGTCAGCGTCAGGATCAACTTTAGTGTGAGGGGCAGGATGAGGTTCAGGTTCAAGATCAAGGTCAGGGTCATGGTCAGGGTGTGGTTCAGGGTGAAGGTCAAGGTCAAATTCAAGTTCAGGGTCAATGTCAAGGTCAAGGTCAGGGTCAGGGTCAAGGTCAAGTTCAGGGTTAGGGTCAAGTTCAAGGTCAGGGTCAGGGTCAGGTTTAGGGTGAGTGTCAGGGTGAGGGTCAGGGTCAAGGTCAAGTTCATGGTCAGGGTCAGGGTCAAGGTCAAGGTCAAGGTGAGTGGTAGGGTCAGCGTCTTGGTCAGAGTCAGGTCAGGTGCAGGATCAGTGTCAGGGTCAGGGTCAAGGTCAAGGTCAGGGTCAGGGTTAAGGTCAACATCAGGGTAAGGGACAGGGTCAAGACAAAGGTCAGGGTCATGGTCAGGGTCAGGGTCAGAATTAGGGTCAGGGTCAAGGTCAGGGTCCAGGTCAAGGTCAGGGTCAGGGACAATGTCAAGGTCAAGCTCAGGTTGAGGGTCAAGGTCAAGGTCAAGGTCAGGGTCAATGTCAAGTTCAAGGTCAGGGTTAGGGTCAAGGTCAGGGTCAGGGTCAGGGTCAAGGTCAAGGTCATTGTCAGAGTCAGTGTCAGGTTTAGGGTGAGGGTCAGCGTCAGGGTCAAGGTCAGGGTCAGGGTCAGGATCAAGGTCAAGTTCAAGGTTAATTTCGGGGTCAGGGTCAAAGTTAAATTCATGTTCAAGGTCAGGGTCAGGGTCAGGTTTAGGGTTAATGTCAGGTTGAGGGTCAGGGTCAAGATCAAGGTCAGGGTCAGGGTCAGGGTCAAGGTCAAGGACAAGGTGAGGGGTAGGGTCAAGGTCAATGTCAAGGTGAGGGGTAGGGTCAGCGTCTTGGTCAGGGTCAGGTCAGGTGCAGGGTCAGTGTCAGGGTCAGGGTCAAGGTCAAGGTCAAGTTCAGGGTCCAGGTCAAAATCAGGGTCAGGGACAAGTTCAAGGTCAAGCTCAGGGTGAAGGTCAGGGTCAAGGTCAAGGTCAAGGTCAGGGTCAATGTCAAGCTCAAGGTCAGGGTCAGGGTCAAGGTCAAGTTCAGTGTCAGGGTCAAGGTCAAGGTCATTGTCAGAGTCAGTGTCAGGTTTAGGGTGAGGGTCAGCGTCAGGGTCAAGGTCAGGGTCAGGGTCAGGGTCAAGGTCAAGTTCAAAGTCAATTTCGGGGTCAGGGTCAAAGTCAAGTTCATGTTCAATATCAGGGTCAGGGTGAGGGTGAGGGTGAGGGTCAGGCTCAGGGTCAAGGTCAAGGTCAGGGTCAGGGTCAGGTTTAGGGTGAGTGTCAGGTTGAGGGTCAGGGTCAAGGTCAAGGTCAGGGTCAGGGTCAGGGTCAAGGTCAAGGTGAGGGGTAGGGTCGGGTCAAGGTCAACGTCAGGGAAAGGGACAGGGTCAAGGTCAAGGACAGGGTCATGGTCAGGGTCAGGGTCAGGGACAAGTTCAAGGTCAAGCTCAGGGTGAAGGTCAGGGTCAAGGTCAAGGTCAAGGTCAGGGTCAGGGTCAAGGTCAAGGTCAGGGTCAGGGTCAAGTTCAAGTTCAGTGTCAGGGTCAAGGTCAAGGTCATTGTCAGAGTCAGTGTCAGGTTTAGGGTGAGGGTCAGCATCAGGGTCAAGGTCAAGGTCAAGGTCAGGGTCATTGTCAAGTTCAGTGTCAGGGTCATTGTTAAAGTCAGGGTCAATGTCAGGTTCAGGGTCAGGGTCAGTGTCTAGGTCAAGGTCAAGGTCAAGGTCAGGGTCAGGGTTAGGTTTAGGGTGAGGGTCAGTTTCAGGGTCAGAGTCAAGTTAAAGTTCAAGTTCAAGGTAAGGTTCAGGCTCAAGTTGAAGGTCAGGGTCAGGGTCAAGTTCAAGGTCAGGGTCAGGGTCAAGGTCAGGGTCAGGGTCAGGTCCAAGGTCAAGGTCAAGGTCAAGGTCAGGGTCATGGTCAGGGTGAGGGTCAGGGTCAAGGTCAAGTTCAAGTTCAGGGTCAATGTCAATGTCAGGGTCAGGGTCAGGGTCAAGGTCAAGTTCAAGGTCAATTTCGGGGTCAGGGTCAAGGTCAAGGTCAGGTTCAGTATCAGGGTCAGGGTCAGGGTGCAAGTGAGGGTCAGGGTCAGGGTCAAGATCAAGGTCAAGGTCAGGGTCAGGTTGAAGTTCAAGGTCAGGGTCAGGGTCAGGGTCAGGTTTAGGGTGAGTGTCAGGTTGAGGGTCAAGGTCAAGGTCAGGGTCAGGGTAAGGGTCAAGGTCAAGGTCAAGGTGAGGGGTAGGGTCGGGTCAAGGTCAACGTCAGGGAAAGGGACAGGGTCAGGGTCAAGGACAGGGTCATGGTCAGGGTCAGGGACAAGTTCAAGGTCAAGCTCAGGGTGACGGTCAGGGTCAAGGTCAAGGTCAATGTCAGGTTCAATGTCAAGGTCAAGGTCAGGGTCAGGGTCAAGGTCAAGTTCAGTGTCAGGGTCAAGGTCAAGGTCATTGTCAGAGTCAGTGTCAGTTTTAGGGTGAGGGTCAGCGTCAGGGTCAAGGTCAAGTTAAAGTTCAAGTTCAAGGTAAGGTTCAGGCTCAAGTTGAAGGTCAGGGTCAGGGTCAAGTTGAAGGTCAGATTCAAGGTCAAGGTCAGGGTCAGCGTCAGGATCAACTTTAGTGTGAGGGGCAGGATGAGGTTCAGGTTCAAGATCAAGGTCAGGGTCATGGTCAGGGTGTGGTTCAGGGTGAAGGTCAAGGTCAAATTCAAGTTCAGGGTCAATGTCAAGGTCAAGGTCAGGGTTAGGGTCAAGTTGAAGGTCAGGGTCAGGGTCAAGTTCAAGGTCAGGGTCAGGGTCAAGGTCAGGGTCATGGTCAGGGTCAGGTCCAAGGTCAAGGTCAAGATGAGGGATAGTGTCAGTGTCCCGTTCAGGGTCAGGGTTAGGTTCAGGTTCAAGGTCAGGGTCATGGTCAGTGTCAGGGTCAGACTTAGGGTCAAGGTCAAGGTCAAGGTCAGGGTCATGGTCAGGGTGAGGGTCAGGGTCAAGGTCAAGTTCAAGGTCAATTTCGGGGTCAGGGTCAAGGTCAAGGTCAGGTTCAGTATCAGGGTCAGGGTCAGGGTGCAAGTGAGGGTCAGGGTCAGGGTCAAGATCAAGGTCAAGGTCAGGGTCAGGTTGAAGTTCAAGGTCAGGGTCAGGGTCAGGGTCAGGTTTAGGGTGAGTGTCAGGTTGAGGGTCAAGGTCAGGGTCAGGGTCAGGGTCAGGTCCAAGGTCAAGGTCAAGATGAGGGATAGTGTCAGTGTCCCGTTCAGGGTCAGGGTTAGGTTCAGGTTCAAGGTCAGGGTCATGGTCAGTGTCAGGGTCAGACTTAGGGTCAAGGTCAAGGTCAGGGTCATGGTCAGGGTGAGGGTCAGGGTCAAGGTCAAGTTCAAGTTCAGGGTCAATGTCAATGTCAGGGTCAGGGTCAGGGTCAAGGTCAAGTTCAAGGTCAATTTCGGGGTCAGGGTCAAGGTCAAGGTCAGGTTCAGTATCAGGGTCAGGGTCAGGGTGCAAGTGAGGGTCAGGGTCAGGGTCAAGATCAAGGTCAAGGTCAGGGTCAGGTTGAAGTTCAAGGTCAGGGTCAGGGTCAGGGTCAGGTTTAGGGTGAGTGTCAGGTTGAGGGTCAAGATCAAGGTCAGGGTCAGGGTCAGGGTCAAGGTCAAGGTGAGGGGTAGGGTCGGGTCAAGGTCAACGTCAGGGAAAGGGACAGGGTCAAGGTCAAGGACAGGGTCATGGTCAGGGTCAGGGTCAGGGACAAGTTCAAGGTCAAGCTCAGGGTGAAGGTCAGGGTCAAGGTCAAGGTCAAGGTCAGGTTCAATGTCAAGGTCAAGGTCAGGGTCAGGGTCAAGGTCAAGTTCAGTGTCAGGGTCAAGGTCAAGGTCATTGTCAGAGTCAGTGTCAGTTTTAGGGTGAGGGTCAGCGTCAGGGTCAAGGTCAAGTTAAAGTTCAAGTTCAAGGTAAGGTTCAGGCTCAAGTTGAAGGTCAGGGTCAGGGTCAAGTTGAAGGTCAGATTCAAGGTCAAGGTCAGGGTCAGCGTCAGGATCAACTTTAGTGTGAGGGGCAGGATGAGGTTCAGGTTCAAGATCAAGGTCAGGGTCATGGTCAGGGTGTGGTTCAGGGTGAAGGTCAAGGTCAAATTCAAGTTCAGGGTCAATGTCAAGGTCAAGGTCAGGTTGAGGGTCAAGGTCAAGGTCAAGGTCAGGGTCAATGTCAAGTTCAAGGTCAGGGTTAGGGTCAAGGTCAGGGTCAGGGTCAGGGTCAAGGTCAAGGTCATTGTCAGAGTCAGTGTCAGGTTTAGGGTGAGGGTCAGCGTCAGGGTCAAGGTCAGGGTCAGGGTCAGGATCAAGGTCAAGTTCAAGGTTAATTTCGGGGTCAGGGTCAAAGTTAAATTCATGTTCAAGGTCAGGGTCAGGTTTAGGGTTAATGTCAGGTTGAGGGTCAGGGTCAAGATCAAGGTCAGGGTCAGGGTCAGGGTCAAGGTCAAGGACAAGGTGAGGGGTAGGGTCAAGGTCAATGTCAAGGTGGGGGGTAGGGTCAGCGTCTTGGTCAGGGTCAGGTCAGGTGCAGGGTCAGTGTCAGGGTCAGGGTCAAGGTCAAGGTCAAGTTCAGGGTCCAGGTCAAAATCAGGGTCAGGGACAAGTTCAAGGTCAAGCTCAGGGTGAAGGTCAGGGTCAAGGTCAAGGTCAAGGTCAGGGTCAATGTCAAGCTCAAGGTCAGGGTCAGGGTCAAGGTCAAGTTCAGTGTCAGGGTCAAGGTCAAGGTCATTGTCAGAGTCAGTGTCAGGTTTAGGGTGAGGGTCAGCGTCAGGGTCAAGGTCAGGGTCAGGGTCAGGGTCAAGGTCAAGTTCAAAGTCAATTTCGGGGTCAGGGTCAAAGTCAAGTTCATGTTCAATATCAGGGTCAGGGTGAGGGTGAGAGTGAGGGTCAGGCTCAGGGTCAAGGTCAAGGTCAGGGTCAGGGTCAGGTTTAGGGTGAGTGTCAGGTTGAGGGTCAGGGTCAAGGTCAAGGTCAGGGTCAGGGTCAGGGTCAAGGTCAAGGTGAGGGGTAGGGTCGGGTCAAGGTCAACGTCAGGGAAAGGGACAGGGTCAAGGTCAAGGACAGGGTCATGGTCAGGGTCAGGGTCAGGGACAAGTTCAAGGTCAAGCTCAGGGTGAAGGTCAGGGTCAAGGTCAAGGTCAAGGTCAGGGTCAGGGTCAAGGTCAAGGTCAGGGTCAGGGTCAAGTTCAAGTTCAGTGTCAGGGTCAAGGTCAAGGTCATTGTCAGAGTCAGTGTCAGGTTTAGGGTGAGGGTCAGCATCAGGGTCAAGGTCAAGGTCAAGGTCAGGGTCATTGTCAAGTTCAGTGTCAGGGTCATTGTTAAAGTCAGGGTCAATGTCAGGTTCAGGGTCAGGGTCAGTGTCTAGGTCAAGGTCAAGGTCAAGGTCAGGGTCAGGGTTAGGTTTAGGGTGAGGGTCAGGGTCAGGGTCAAGGTCAAGTTAAAGTTCAAGTTCAAGGTAAGGTTCAGGCTCAAGTTGAAGGTCAGGGTCAGGGTCAAGTTCAAGGTCAGGGTCAGGGTCAAGGTCAGGGTCAGGGTCAGGTCCAAGGTCAAGGTCAAGTTGAGGGATAGTGTCAGTGTCCCGTTCAGGGTCAGGGTTAGGTTCAGGTTCAAGGTCAGGGTCATGGTCAGTGTCAGGGTCAGACTTAGGGTCAAGGTCAAGGTCAAGGTCAGGGTCATGGTCAGGGTGAGGGTCAGGGTCAAGGTCAAGTTCAAGTTCAGGGTCAATGTCAATGTCAGGGTCAGGGTCAGGGTCAAGGTCAAGTTCAAGGTCAATTTCGGGGTCAGGGTCAAGGTCAAGGTCAGGTTCAGTATCAGGGTCAGGGTCAGGGTGCAAGTGAGGGTCAGGGTCAGGGTCAAGATCAAGGTCAAGGTCAGGGTCAGGTTGAAGTTCAAGGTCAGGGTCAGGGTCAGGGTCAGGTTTAGGGTGAGTGTCAGGTTGAGGGTCAAGATCAAGGTCAGGGTCAGGGTCAGGGTCAAGGTCAAGGTGAGGGGTAGGGTCGGGTCAAGGTCAACGTCAGGGAAAGGGACAGGGTCAAGGTCAAGGACAGGGTCATGGTCAGGGTCAGGGTCAGGGACAAGTTCAAGGTCAAGCTCAGGGTGACGGTCAGGGTTAAGGTCAAGGTCAATGTCAGGTTCAATGTCAAGGTCAAGGTCAGGGTCAGGGTCAAGGTCAAGTTCAGTGTCAGGGTCAAGGTCAAGGTCATTGTCAGAGTCAGTGTCAGTTTTAGGGTGAGGGTCAGCGTCAGGGTCTAGGTCAAGTTAAAGTTCAAGTTCAAGGTAAGGTTCAGGCTCAAGTTGAAGGTCAGGGTCAGGGTCAAGTTGAAGGTCAGTTTCAAGGTCAAGGTCAGGGTCAGCGTCAGGATCAACTTTAGTGTGAGGGGCAGGATGAGGTTCAGGTTCAAGATCAAGGTCAGGGTCATGGTCAGGGTGTGGTTCAGGGTGAAGGTCAAGGTCAAATTCAAGTTCAGGGTCAATGTCAAGGTCAAGGTCAGGGTCAGGGTCAAGGTCAAGTTCAGGGTTAGGGTCAAGTTCAAGGTCAGGGTCAGGGTCAGGTTTAGGGTGAGTGTCAGGGTGAGGGTCAGGGTCAAGGTCAAGTTCATGGTCAGGGTCAGGGTCAAGGTCAAGGTCAAGGTGAGTGGTAGGGTCAGCGTCTTGGTCAGAGTCAGGTCAGGTGCAGGATCAGTGTCAGGGTCAGGGTCAAGGTCAAGGTCAGGGTCAGGGTTAAGGTCAACATCAGGGTAAGGGACAGGGTCAAGACAAAGGTCAGGGTCATGGTCAGGGTCAGGGTCAGAATTAGGGTCAGGGTCAAGGTCAGGGTCCAGGTCAAGGTCAGGGTCAGGGACAATGTCAAGGTCAAGCTCAGGTTGAGGGTCAAGGTCAAGGTCAAGGTCAGGGTCAATGTCAAGTTCAAGGTCAGGGTTAGGGTCAAGGTCAAGGTCAGGGTCAGGGTCAAGGTCAAGGTCATTGTCAGAGTCAGTGTCAGGTTTAGGGTGAGGGTCAGCGTCAGGGTCAAGGTCAGGGTCAGGGTCAGGATCAAGGTCAAGTTCAAGGTTAATTTCGGGGTCAGGGTCAAAGTTAAATTCATGTTCAAGGTCAGGGTCAGGGTCAGGTTTAGGGTTAATGTCAGGTTGAGGGTCAGGGTCAAGATCAAGGTCAGGGTCAGGGTCAGGGTCAAGGTCAAGGACAAGGTGAGGGGTAGGGTCAAGGTCAATGTCAAGGTGAGGGGTAGGGTCAGCGTCTTGGTCAGGGTCAGGTCAGGTGCAGGGTCAGTGTCAGGGTCAGGGTCAAGGTCAAGGTCAAGTTCAGGGTCCAGGTCAAAATCAGGGTCAGGGACAAGTTCAAGGTCAAGCTCAGGGTGAAGGTCAGGGTCAAGGTCAAGGTCAAGGTCAGGGTCAATGTCAAGCTCAAGGTCAGGGTCAGGGTCAAGGTCAAGTTCAGTGTCAGGGTCAAGGTCAAGGTCATTGTCAGAGTCAGTGTCAGGTTTAGGGTGAGGGTCAGCGTCAGGGTCAAGGTCAGGGTCAGGGTCAGGGTCGAGGTCAAGTTCAAAGTCAATTTCGGGGTCAGGGTCAAAGTCAAGTTCATGTTCAATATCAGGGTCAGGGTCAGGGTGAGGGTGAGGGTCAGGCTCAGGGTCAAGGTCAAGGTCAGGGTCAGGGTCAGGTTTAGGGTGAGTGTCAGGTTGAGGGTCAGGGTCAAGGTCAAGGTCAGGGTCAGGGTCAGGGTCAAGGTCAAGGTGAGGGGTAGGGTCGGGTCAAGGTCAACGTCAGGGAAATGGACAGGGTCAAGGTCAAGGACAGGGTCATGGTCAGGGTCAGGGTCAGGGTCAGGGACAAGTTCAAGGTCAAGCTCAGGGTGAAGGTCAGGGTCAAGGTCAAGGTCAAGGTCAGGGTCAATGTCAAGGTCAAGGTCAGGGTCAGGGTCAAGTTCAAGTTCAGTGTCAGGGTCAAGGTCAAGGTCATTGTCAGAGTCAGTGTCAGGTTTAGGGTGAGGGTCAGCATCAGGGTCAAGGTCAAGGTCAAGGTCAGGGTCATTGTCAAGTTCAGTGTCAGCGTCATTGTTAAAGTCAGGGTCAATGTCAGGTTCAGGGTCAGGGTCAGTGTCTAGGTCAAGGTCAAGGTCAAGGTCAGGGTCAGGGTTAGGTTTAGGGTGAGGGTCAGGGTCAGGGTCAAGGTCAAGTTAAAGTTCAAGTTCAAGGTAAGGTTCAGGCTCAAGTTGAAGGTCAGGGTCAGGGTCAAGTTCAAGGTCAGGGTCAGGGTCAAGGTCAGGGTCAGGGTCAGGGTAAGGGACAATGTCAAGGTCAAGTTCAAGTTCAGGGTCAATGTCAATGTCAGGGTCAGGGTCAGGGTCAAGGTCAAGTTCAAGGTCAATTTCGGGGTCAGGGTCAAGGTCAAGGTCAGGTTCAGTATCAGGGTCAGGGTCAGGGTGCAAGTGAGGGTCAGGGTCAGAGTCAAGATCAAGGTCAAGGTCAGGGTCAGGTTGAAGTTCAAGGTCAGGGTAAGGGTCAGGGTCAGGTTTAGGGTGAGTGTCAGGTTGAGGGTCAAGATCAAGGTCATGGTCAGGGTCAGGGACATGTTCAAGGTCAAGCTCAGGGTGACGGTCAGGGTCAAGGTCAAGGTCAAGGTCAGGTTCAATGTCAAGGTCAAGTTCAGGGTCAGGGTCAAGGTCAAGTTCAGTGTCAGGGTCAAGTTCAAGGTCATTGTCAGAGTCAGTGTCAGTTTTAGGGTGAGGGTCAGCGTCAGGGTCAAGGTCAAGTTAAAGTTCAAGTTCAAGGTAAGGTTCAGGCTCAAGTTGAAGGTCAGGGTCAGGGTCAAGTTGAAGGTCAGTTTCAAGGTCAAGGTCAGGGTCAGCGTCAGGATCAACTTTAGTGTGAGGGGCAGGATGAGGTTCAGGTTCAAGATCAAGGTCAGGGTCATGGTCAGGGTGTGGGTCAGGGTCAAGGTCAAGGTCAAGTTCAAGTTCAGGGTCAATGTCAAGGTCAGGGTCAGGGTCAAGGTCAAGTTCAAGGTCAATTTCGGGGTCAGGGTCAAGGTCAAGGTCAGGTTCAGTATCAGGGTCAGGGTCAGGGTGCGAGTGAGGGTCAGGGTCAGGGTCAAGATGAAGGTCAAGGTCAGGGTCAGGTTGAAGTTCAAGGTCAGGGTCAGGGTCAGGGTCAGGTTTAGGGTGAGTGTCAGGTTGAGGGTCAGGGTCAAGGTCAAGGTCAGGGTCAGGGTCAGGGTCAAGGTCATGTTCAAGGTGAGGGGTAGGGTCATCGTCTGGGTCAGGGCCAGGTCAGGTGCAGGGTCAGTGTCAGGGTCAGCGTCAAGGTCAAGGTCAAGGTCGGGTCAAGGTCAACGTCAGGGAAAGGGACAGGGTCAAGGTCAAGGTCAAGTTCAGGGTCCAGGTCAAAATCAGGGTCAGGGACAAGTTCAAGGTCAAGCTCAGGGTGAAGGTCAGGGTCAAGGTCAAGGTCAGGGTCAATGTCAAGGTCAAGGTCAGGGTCAGGGTCAAGTTCAAGTTCAGTGTCAGGGTCAAGGTCAAGGTCATTGTCAGAGTCAGTGTCAGGTTTAGGGTGAGGGTCAGCGTCAGGGTCAAAATCAGGGTCAGGGTCAGGGTCAAGGTCAAGTTCAAAGTCAATTTCGGGGTCAGGGTCAAAGTCAAGTTCATGTTCAATATCAGGGTCAGGGTCAGGGTGAGGTGAGTGTGAGGGTCAGGGTCAAGGTCAAGTTCATGTTCAATATCAGGGTCAGGTTTAGGGTGAGTGTCAGGTTGAGGGTCAGGGTCAAGGTCAAGGTGAGGGGTAGGGTTGGGTCAAGGTCAACGTCAGGGAAAGGGACAGGGTCAGGGTCAAGGACAGGGTCAGGGTCACGGTCAAGGTCAAGTTCAGGGTCAATGTCAAGGTCAAGGTCAGGGTCAGGGTCAAGTTCAAGTTCAGTGTCAGGGTCCAGGTCAAGGTCATTGTCAGAGTCAGTGTCAGGTTTAGGGTGAGGGTCAGCATCAGGGTCAAGGTCAAGGTCAAGGTCAGGGTCATTGTCAAGTTCAGTGTCAGGGTCATTGTTAAAGTCAGGGTCAATGTCAGGTTCAGGGTCAGGGTCAGTGTCTAGGTCAAGGTCAAGGTCAAGGTCAAGGTCAGGGTCAGGGTTAGGTTTAGGGTGAGGGTCAGGGTCAGGGTCAAGGTCAAGTTAAAGTTCAAGTTCAAGGTAAGGTTCAGGCTCAAGTTGAAGGTCAGGGTCAGGGTCAAGTTCAAGGTCAGGGTCAGGGTCAAGGTCAGGGTCAGGGTCAGGGTCAGGTCCAAGGTCAAGGTCAAGATGAGGGATAGTGTCAGTGTCCCGTTCAGGGTCAGGGTTAGGTTCAGGTTCAAGGTCAGGGTCATGGTCAGTGTCAGGGTCAGACTTAGGGTCAAGGTCAAGGTCAAGGTCAGGGTCATGGTCAGGGTGAGGGTCAGGGTCAAGGTCAAGTTCAAGTTCAGGGTCAATGTCAATGTCAGGGTCAGGGTCAGGGTCAAGGTCAAGTTCAAGGTCAATTTCGGGGTCAGGGTCAAGGTCAAGGTCAGGTTCAGTATCAGGGTCAGGGTCAGGGTGCAAGTGAGGGTCAGGGTCAGGGTCAAGATCAAGGTCAAGGTCAGGGTCAGGTTGAAGTTCAAGGTCAGGGTCAGGGTCAGGGTCAGGTTTAGGGTGAGTGTCAGGTTGAGGGTCAAGATCAAGGTCAGGGTCAGGGTCAGGGTCAAGGTCAAGGTGAGGGGTAGGGTCGGGTCAAGGTCAAGGTCAGGGAAAGGGACAGGGTCAAGGTCAAGGACAGGGTCATGGTCAGGGTCAGGGTCAGGGACAAGTTCAAGGTCAAGCTCAGGGTGAAGGTCAGGGTCAAGGTCAAGGTCAATGTCAGGTTCAATGTCAAGGTCAAGGTCAGGGTCAGGGTCAAGGTCAAGTTCAGTGTCAGGGTCAAGGTCAAGGTCATTGTCAGAGTCAGTGTCAGTTTTAGGGTGAGGGTCAGCGTCAGGGTCAAGGTCAAGTTAAAGTTCAAGTTCAAGGTAAGGTTCAGGCTCAAGTTGAAGGTCAGGGTCAGGGTCAAGTTGAAGGTCAGATTCAAGGTCAAGGTCAGGGTCAGCGTCAGGATCAACTTTAGTGTGAGGGGCAGGATGAGGTTCAGGTTCAAGATCAAGGTCAGGGTCATGGTCAGGGTGTGGTTCAGGGTGAAGGTCAAGGTCAAATTCAAGTTCAGGGTCAATGTCAAGGTCAAGGTCAGGGTCAGGGTCAAGGTCAAGTTCAGGGTTAGGGTCAAGTTCAAGGTCAGGGTCAGGGTCAGGTTTAGGGTGAGTGTCAGGGTGAGGGTCAGGGTCAAGGTCAAGTTCATGGTCAGGGTCAGGGTCAAGGTCAAGGTCAAGGTGAGTGGTAGGGTCAGCGTCTTGGTCAGAGTCAGGTCAGGTGCAGGATCAGTGTCAGGGTCAGGGTCAAGGTCAAGGTCAGGGTCAGGGTTAAGGTCAACATCAGGGTAAGGGACAGGGTCAAGACAAAGGTCAGGGTCATGGTCAGGGTCAGGGTCAGAATTAGGGTCAGGGTCAAGGTCAGGGTCCAGGTCAAGGTCAGGGTCAGGGACAATGTCAAGGTCAAGCTCAGGTTGAGGGTCAAGGTCAAGGTCAAGGTCAGGGTCAATGTCAAGTTCAAGGTCAGGGTTAGGGTCAAGGTCAGGGTCAGGGTCAGGGTCAAGGTCAAGGTCATTGTCAGAGTCAGTGTCAGGTTTAGGGTGAGGGTCAGCGTCAGGGTCAAGGTCAGGGTCAGGGTCAGGATCAAGGTCAAGTTCAAGGTTAATTTCGGGGTCAGGGTCAAAGTTAAATTCATGTTCAAGGTCAGGGTCAGGGTCAGGTTTAGGGTTAATGTCAGGTTGAGGGTCAGGGTCAAGATCAAGGTCAGGGTCAGGGTCAGGGTCAAGGTCAAGGACAAGGTGAGGGGTAGGGTCAAGGTCAATGTCAAGGTGAGGGGTAGGGTCAGCGTCTTGGTCAGGGTCAGGTCAGGTGCAGGGTCAGTGTCAGGGTCAGGGTCAAGGTCAAGGTCAAGTTCAGGGTCCAGGTCAAAATCAGGGTCAGGGACAAGTTCAAGGTCAAGCTCAGGGTGAAGGTCAGGGTCAAGGTCAAGGTCAAGGTCAGGGTCAATGTCAAGCTCAAGGTCAGGGTCAGGGTCAAGGTCAAGTTCAGTGTCAGGGTCAAGGTCAAGGTCATTGTCAGAGTCAGTGTCAGGTTTAGGGTGAGGGTCAGCGTCAGGGTCAAGGTCAGGGTCAGGGTCAGGGTCAAGGTCAAGTTCAAAGTCAATTTCGGGGTCAGGGTCAAAGTCAAGTTCATGTTCAATATCAGGGTCAGGGTGAGGGTGAGGGTGAGGGTCAGGCTCAGGGTCAAGGTCAAGGTCAGGGTCAGGGTCAGGTTTAGGGTGAGTGTCAGGTTGAGGGTCAGGGTCAAGGTCAAGGTCAGGGTCAGGGTCAGGGTCAAGGTCAAGGTGAGGGGTAGGGTCGGGTCAAGGTCAACGTCAGGGAAAGGGACAGGGTCAGGGTCAAGGACAGGGTCATGGTCAGGGTCAGGGACAAGTTCAAGGTCAAGCTCAGGGTGACGGTCAGGGTCAAGGTCAAGGTCAAGGTCAGGTTCAATGTCAAGGTCAAGGTCAGGGTCAGGGTCAAGGTCAAGTTCAGTGTCAGGGTCAAGGTCAAGGTCATTGTCAGAGTCAGTGTCAGTTTTAGGGTGAGGGTCAGCGTCAGGGTCAAGGTCAAGTTAAAGTTCAAGTTCAAGGTAAGGTTCAGGCTCAAGTTGAAGGTCAGGGTCAGGGTCAAGTTGAAGGTCAGGTTCAAGGTCAAGGTCAGGGTCAGGGTCAGGATCAACTTTAGTGTGAGGGGCAGGATGAGGTTCAGGTTCAAGATCAAGGTCAGGGTCATGGTCAGGGTGTGGGTCAGGGTGAAGGTCAAGGTCAAGTTCAAGTTCAGGGTCAATGTCAAGGTCAGGGTCAGGGTCAAGGTCAAGTTCAAGGTCAATTTCGGGGTCAGGGTCAAGGTCAAGGACAGGTTCAGTATCAGGGTCAGGGTCAGGGTGCGAGTGAGGGTCAGGGTCAGGGTCAAGATGAAGGTCAAGGTCAGGGTCAGGTTGAAGTTCAAGGTCAGGGTCAGGGTCAGGGTCAGGTTTAGGGTGAGTGTCAGGTTGAGGGTCAGGGTCAAGGTCAAGGTCAGGGTCAGGGTCAGGGTCAAGGTCATGTTCAAGGTGAGGGGTAGGGTCATCGTCTGGGTCAGGGCCAGGTCAGGTGCAGGGTCAGTGTCAGGGTCAGCGTCAAGGTCAAGGTCAAGGTCGGGTCAAGGTCAACGTCAGGGAAAGGGACAGGGTCAAGGTCAAGGACAGGGTCGTGGTCAGGGTCAGAATCAGGGACAAGTTCAAGGTCAAGCTCAGGGTGACGTTCAGGGTCAAGGTCAAGCTCAGGGTCAATGTCAAGGTCACGGTCAGGGTCAGGGTCAAGTTCAAGTTCAGTGTCAGGGTCAAGGTCAAGGTCATTGTCAGAGTCAGTGTCAGGTTTAGGGTGAGGGTCAGCGTCAGGGTCATGGTCAGGGTGTGGTTCAGGGTGAAGGTCAAGGTCAAATTCAAGTTCATTGTCAATGTCAAGGTCAAGGTCAGGGTCAGGGTCAAGGTCAAGTTCAGGGTCAGGGTCAAGTTCAAGGTCAGGGTCAGGGTCAGGTTTAGGGTGAGTGTCAGGGTGAGGGTCAGGGTGAAGGTCAAGGTCAGGGTCAGGGTCAGGGTCAAGGTCAAGGTCAGGGTAAGGGTAAAGGTCAAGGTCAAGTTCAGAGTCAGGGTCACGGTCAAGGTCATTGTCAGAGTCAGTGTCAGGTTTAGGGTGAGGGTCAGCATCAGGGTCAAGGTCAAGGTCAAGGTCAGGGTCACTGTCAAGTTCAGTGTCAGGGTCATTGTTAAAGTCAGGGTCAATGTCAGGTTCAGGGTCAGGGTCAGTGTCTAGGTCAAGGTCAAGGTCAAGGTCAGGGTCAGGGTTAGGTTTAGGGTGAGGGTCAGGGTCAGGGTCAAGGTCAAGTTAAAGTTCAAGTTCAAGGTAAGGTTCAGGCTCAAGTTGAAGGTCAGGGTCAGGGTCAAGTTCAAGGTCAGGGTCAGGGTCAAGGTCAGGGTCAGGGTCAGGGTCAGGTCCAAGGTCAAGGTCAAGATGAGGGATAGTGTCAGTGTCCCGTTCAGGGTCAGGGTTAGGTTCAGGTTCAAGGTCAGGGTCATGGTCAGTGTCAGGGTCAGACTTAGGGTCAAGGTCAAGGTCAAGGTCAGGGTCATGGTCAGGGTAAGGGACAATGTCAAGGTCAAGTTCAAGTTCAGGGTCAATGTCAATGTCAGGGTCAGGGTCAGGGTCAAGGTCAAGTTCAAGGTCAATTTCGGGGTCAGGGTCAAGGTCAAGGTCAGGTTCAGTATCAGGGTCAGGGTCAGGGTGCAAGTGAGGGTCAGGGTCAGGGTCAAGATCAAGGTCAAGGTCAGGGTCAGGTTGAAGTTCAAGGTCAGGGTCAGGGTCAGGGTCAGGTTTAGGGTGAGTGTCAGGTTGAGGGTCAAGATCAAGGTCAGGGTCAGCGTCAGGGTCAAGGTCAAGGTGAGGGGTAGGGTCGGGTCAAGGTCAACGTCAGGGAAAGGGACAGGGTCAGGGTCAAGGACAGGGTCATGGTCAGGGTCAGGGACAAGTTCAAGGTCAAGCTCAGGGTGACGGTCAGGGTCAAGGTCAAGGTCAAGGTCAGGTTCAATGTCAAGGTCAAGTTCAGGGTCAGGGTCAAGGTCAAGTTCAGTGTCAGGGTCAAGTTCAAGGTCATTGTCAGAGTCAGTGTCAGTTTTAGGGTGAGGGTCAGCGTCAGGGTCAAGGTCAAGTTAAAGTTCAAGTTCAAGGTAAGGTTCAGGCTCAAGTTGAAGGTCAGGGTCAGGGTCAAGTTGAAGGTCAGATTCAAGGTCAAGGTCAGGGTCAGCGTCAGGATCAACTTTAGTGTGAGGGGCAGGATGAGGTTCAGGTTCAAGATCAAGGTCAGGGTCATGGTCAGGGTGTGGGTCAGGGTGAAGGTCAAGGTCAAGTTCAAGTTCAGGGTCAATGTCAAGGTCAGGGTCAGGGTCAAGGTCAAGTTCAAGGTCAATTTCGGGGTCAGGGTCAAGGTCAAGGACAGGTTCAGTATCAGGGTCAGGGTCAGGGTGCGAGTGAGGGTCAGGGTCAGGGTCAAGATGAAGGTCAAGGTCAGGGTCAGGTTGAAGTTCAAGGTCAGGGTCAGGGTCAGGGTCAGGTTTAGGGTGAGTGTCAGGTTGAGGGTCAGGGTCAAGGTCAAGGTCAGGGTCAGGGTCAGGGTCAAGGTCATGTTCAAGGTGAGGGGTAGGGTCATCGTCTGGGTCAGGGCCAGGTCAGGTGCAGGGTCAGTGTCAGGGTCAGCGTCAAGGTCAAGGTCAAGGTCGGGTCAAGGTCAACGTCAGGGAAAGGGACAGGGTCAAGGTCAAGGACAGGGTCGTGGTCAGGGTCAGAATCAGGGACAAGTTCAAGGTCAAGCTCAGGGTGACGTTCAGGGTCAAGGTCAAGGTCAGGGTCAATGTCAAGGTCAAGGTCAGGGTCAGGGTCAAGTTCAAGTTCAGTGTCAGGGTCAAGGTCAAGGTCATTGTCAGAGTCAGTGTCAGGTTTAGGGTGAGGGTCAGCGTCAGGGTCATGGTCAGGGTGTGGTTCAGGGTGAAGGTCAAGGTCAAATTCAAGTTCATTGTCAATGTCAAGGTCAAGGTCAGGGTCAGGGTCAAGGTCAAGTTCAGGGTCAGGGTCAAGTTCAAGGTCAGGGTCAGGGTCAGGTTTAGGGTGAGTGTCAGGGTGAGGGTCAGGGTGAAGGTCAAGGTCAGGGTCAGGGTCAGGGTCAAGGTCAAGGTCAGGGTCAGGGTAAAGGTCAAGGTCAAGTTCAGAGTCAGGGTCACGGTCAAGGTCATTGTCAGAGTCAGTGTCAGGTTTAGGGTGAGGGTCAGCATCAGGGTCAAGGTCAAGGTCAAGGTCAGGGTCACTGTCAAGTTCAGTGTCAGGGTCATTGTTAAAGTCAGGGTCAATGTCAGGTTCAGGGTCAGGGTCAGTGTCTAGGTCAAGGTCAAGGTCAAGGTCAGGGTCAGGGTTAGGTTTAGGGTGAGGGTCAGGGTCAGGGTCAAGGTCAAGTTAAAGTTCAAGTTCAAGGTAAGGTTCAGGCTCAAGTTGAAGGTCAGGGTCAGGGTCAAGTTCAAGGTCAGGGTCAGGGTCAAGGTCAGGGTCAGGGTCAGGGTCAGGTCCAAGGTCAAGGTCAAGATGAGGGATAGTGTCAGTGTCCCGTTCAGGGTCAGGGTTAGGTTCAGGTTCAAGGTCAGGGTCATGGTCAGTGTCAGGGTCATACTTAGGGTCAAGGTCAAGGTCAAGGTCAGGGTCATGGTCAGGGTGAGGGTCAGGGTCAAGGTCAAGTTCAAGTTCAGGGTCAATGTCAATGTCAGGGGCAGGGTCAGGGTCAAGGTCAAGTTCAAGGTCAATTTCGGGGTCAGGGTCAAGGTCAAGGTCAGGTTCAGTATCAGGGTCAGGGTCAGGGTGCAAGTGAGGGTCAGGGTCAGGGTCAAGATCAAGGTCAAGGTCAGGGTCAGGTTGAAGTTCAAGGTCAGGGTCAGGGTCAGGGTCAGGTTTAGGGTGAGTGTCAGGTTGAGGGTCAAGATCAAGGTCAGGGTCAGTGTCAGGGTCAAGGTCAAGGTGAGGGGTAGGGTCGGGTCAAGGTCAACGTCAGGGAAAGGGACAGGGTCAAGGTCAAGGACAGGGTCATGGTCAGGGTCAGGGTCAGGGACAAGTTCAAGGTCAAGCTCAGGGTGAAGGTCAGGGTCAAGGTCAAGGTCAATGTCAGGTTCAATGTCAAGGTCAAGGTCAGGGTCAGGGTCAAGGTCAAGTTCAGTGTCAGGGTCAAGGTCAAGGTCATTGTCAGAGTCAGTGTCAGTTTTAGGGTGAGGGTCAGCGTCAGGGTCAAGGTCAAGTTAAAGTTCAAGTTCAAGGTAAGGTTCAGGCTCAAGTTGAAGGTCAGGGTCAGGGTCAAGTTGAAGGTCAGATTCAAGGTCAAGGTCAGGGTCAGCGTCAGGATCAACTTTAGTGTGAGGGGCAGGATGAGGTTCAGGTTCAAGATCAAGGTCAGGGTCATGGTCAGGGTGTGGTTCAGGGTGAAGGTCAAGGTCAAATTCAAGTTCAGGGTCAATGTCAAGGTCAAGGTCAGGGTCAGGGTCAAGGTCAAGTTCAGGGTCAGGGTCAGGGTCAAGGTCAAGGTCAAGGTGAGTGGTAGGGTCAGCGTCTTGGTCAGAGTCAGGTCAGGTGCAGGATCAGTGTCAGGGTCAGGGTCAAGGTCAAGGTCAGGGTCAGGGTTAAGGTCAACATCAGGGTAAGGGACAGGGTCAAGACAAAGGTCAGGGTCATGGTCAGGGTCAGGGTCAGAATTAGGGTCAGGGTCAAGGTCAGGGTCCAGGTCAAGGTCAGGGTCAGGGACAATGTCAAGGTCAAGCTCAGGTTGAGGGTCAAGGTCAAGGTCAAGGTCAGGGTCAATGTCAAGTTCAAGGTCAGGGTTAGGGTCAAGGTCAGGGTCAGGGTCAGGGTCAAGGTCAAGGTCATTGTCAGAGTCAGTGTCAGGTTTAGGGTGAGGGTCAGCGTCAGGGTCAAGGTCAGGGTCAGGGTCAGGATCAAGGTCAAGTTCAAGGTTAATTTCGGGGTCAGGGTCAAAGTTAAATTCATGTTCAAGGTCAGGGTCAGGGTCAGGTTTAGGGTTAAGGTCAGGTTGAGGGTCAGGGTCAAGATCAAGGTCAGGGTCAGGGTCAGGGTCAAGGTCAAGGACAAGGTGAGGGGTAGGGTCAAGGTCAATGTCAAGGTGAGGGGTAGGGTCAGCGTCTTGGTCAGGGTCAGGTCAGGTGCAGGGTCAGTGTCAGGGTCAGGGTCAAGGTCAAGGTCAAGTTCAGGGTCCAGGTCAAAATCAGGGTCAGGGACAAGTTCAAGGTCAAGCTCAGGGTGAAGGTCAGGGTCAAGGTCAAGGTCAAGGTCAGGGTCAATGTCAAGCTCAAGGTCAGGGTCAGGGTCAAGGTCAAGTTCAGTGTCAGGGTCAAGGTCAAGGTCATTGTCAGAGTCAGTGTCAGGTTTAGGGTGAGGGTCAGCGTCAGGGTCAAGGTCAGGGTCAGGGTCAGGGTCAAGGTCAAGTTCAAAGTCAATTTCGGGGTCAGGGTCAAAGTCAAGTTCATGTTCAATATCAGGGTCAGGGTCAGGGTGAGGGTGAGGGTCAGGCTCAGGGTCAAGGTCAAGGTCAGGGTCAGGGTCAGGTTTAGGGTGAGTGTCAGGTTGAGGGTCAGGGTCAAGGTCAAGGTCAGGGTCAGGGTTAAGGTCAACATCAGGGTAAGGGACAGGGTCAAGACAAAGGTCAGGGTCATGGTCAGGGTCAGGGTCAGAATTAGGGTCAGGGTCAAGGTCAGGGTCCAGGTCAAGGTCAGGGTCAGGGACAATGTCAAGGTCAAGCTCAGGTTGAGGGTCAAGGTCAAGGTCAAGGTCAGGGTCAATGTCAAGTTCAAGGTCAGGGTTAGGGTCAAGGTCAGGGTCAGGGTCAGGGTCAAGGTCAAGGTCATTGTCAGAGTCAGTGTCAGGTTTAGGGTGAGGGTCAGCGTCAGGGTCAAGGTCAGGGTCAGGGTCAGGATCAAGGTCAAGTTCAAGGTTAATTTCGGGGTCAGGGTCAAAGTTAAATTCATGTTCAAGGTCAGGGTCAGGGTCAGGTTTAGGGTTAAGGTCAGGTTGAGGGTCAGGGTCAAGATCAAGGTCAGGGTCAGGGTCAGGGTCAAGGTCAAGGACAAGGTGAGGGGTAGGGTCAAGGTCAATGTCAAGGTTGGGGGTAGGGTCAGCGTCTTGGTCAGGGTCAGGTCAGGTGCAGGGTCAGTGTCAGGGTCAGGGTCAAGGTCAAGGTCAAGTTCAGGGTCCAGGTCAAAATCAGGGTCAGGGACAAGTTCAAGGTCAAGCTCAGGGTGAAGGTCAGGGTCAAGGTCAAGGTCAAGGTCAGGGTCAATGTCAAGCTCAAGGTCAGGGTCAGGGTCAAGGTCAAGTTCAGTGTCAGGGTCAAGGTCAAGGTCATTGTCAGAGTCAGTGTCAGGTTTAGGGTGAGGGTCAGCGTCAGGGTCAAGGTCAGGGTCAGGGTCAGGGTCAAGGTCAAGTTCAAAGTCAATTTCGGGGTCAGGGTCAAAGTCAAGTTCATGTTCAATATCAGGGTCAGGGTCAGGGTGAGGGTGAGGGTCAGGCTCAGGGTCAAGGTCAAGGTCAGGGTCAGGGTCAGGTTTAGGGTGAGTGTCAGGTTGAGGGTCAGGGTCAAGGTCAAGGTCAGGGTCAGGGTCAGGGTCAAGGTCAAGGTGAGGGGTAGGGTCGGGTCAAGGTCAACGTCAGGGAAAGGGACAGGGTCAAGGTCAAGGACAGGGTCATGGTCAGGGTCAGGGTCAGGGACAAGTTCAAGGTCAAGCTCAGGGTGAAGGTCAGGGTCAAAATCAAGGTCAAGGTCAGGGTCAATGTCAAGGTCAAGTTCAGGGTCAGGGTCAAGTTCAAGTTCAGTGTCAGGGTCAAGGTCATTGTCAGAGTCAGTGTCAGGTTTAGGGTGAGGGTCAGCATCAGGGTCAAGGTCAAGGTCAAGGTCAGGGTCATTGTCAAGTTCAGTGTCAGGGTCATTGTTAAAGTCAGGGTCAATGTCAGGTTCAGGGTCAGGGTCAGTGTCTAGGTCAAGGTCAAGGTCAAGGTCAGGGTCAGGGTTAGGTTTAGGGTCAGGGTCAGGGTCAGGGTCAAGGTCAAGTTAAAGTTCAAGTTCAAGGTAAGGTTCAGGCTCAAGTTGAAGGTCAGGGTCAGGGTCAAGTTCAAGGTCAGGGTCAGGGTCAAGGTCAGGGTCAGGGTCAGGGTCAAGGTCAAGGTCAAGTTGAGGGATAGTGTCAGTGTCCCGTTCAGGGTCAGGGTTAGGTTCAGGTTCAAGGTCAGGGTCATGGTCAGTGTCAGGGTCATACTTAGGGTCAAGGTCAAGTTCAAGTTCAGGGTCAATGTCAATGTCAGGGTCAGGGTCAGGGTCAAGGTCAAGTTCAAGGTCAATTTCGGGGTCAGGGTCAAGGTCAAGGTCAGGTTCAGTATCAGGGTCAGGGTCAGGGTGCAAGTGAGGGTCAGGGTCAGGGTCAAGATCAAGGTCAAGGTCAGGGTCAGGTTGAAGTTCAAGGTCAGGGTCAGGGTCAGGGTCAGGTTTAGGGTGAGTGTCAGGTTGAGGGTCAAGATCAAGGTCAGGGTCAGGGTCAGGGTCAAGGTCAAGGTGAGGGGTAGGGTCGGGTCAAGGTCAACGTCAGGGAAAGGGACAGGGTCAAGGTCAAGGACAGGGTCATGGTCAGGGTCAGGGTCAGGGACAAGTTCAAGGTCAAGCTCAGGGTGACGGTCAGGGTCAAGGTCAAGGTCAATGTCAGGTTCAATGTCAAGGTCAAGGTCAGGGTCAGGGTCAAGGTCAAGTTCAGTGTCAGGGTCAAGGTCAAGGTCATTGTCAGAGTCAGTGTCAGTTTTAGGGTGAGGGTCAGCGTCAGGGTCAAGGTCAAGTTAAAGTTCAAGTTCAAGGTAAGGTTCAGGCTCAAGTTGAAGGTCAGGGTCAGGGTCAAGTTGAAGGTCAGTTTCAAGGTCAAGGTCAGGGTCAGCGTCAGGATCAACTTTAGTGTGAGGGGCAGGATGAGGTTCAGGTTCAAGATCAAGGTCAGGGTCATGGTCAGGGTGTGGTTCAGGGTGAAGGTCAAGGTCAAATTCAAGTTCAGGGTCAATGTCAAGGTCAAGGTCAGGGTCAGGGTCAAGGTCAAGTTCAGGGTTAGGGTCAAGTTCAAGGTCAGGGTCAGGGTCAGGTTTAGGGTGAGTGTCAGGGTGAGGGTCAGGGTCAAGGTCAAGTTCATGGTCAGGGTCAGGGTCAAGGTCAAGGTCAAGGTGAGTGGTAGGGTCAGCGTCTTGGTCAGAGTCAGGTCAGGTGCAGGATCAGTGTCAGGGTCAGGGTCAAGGTCAAGGTCAGGGTCAGGGTTAAGGTCAACATCAGGGTAAGGGACAGGGTCAAGACAAAGGTCAGGGTCATGGTCAGGGTCAGGGTCAGAATTAGGGTCAGGGTCAAGGTCAGGGTCCAGGTCAAGGTCAGGGTCAGGGACAATGTCAAGGTCAAGCTCAGGTTGAGGGTCAAGGTCAAGGTCAAGGTCAGGGTCAATGTCAAGTTCAAGGTCAGGGTTAGGGTCAAGGTCAAGGTCAGGGTCAGGGTCAAGGTCAAGGTCATTGTCAGAGTCAGTGTCAGGTTTAGGGTGAGGGTCAGCGTCAGGGTCAAGGTCAGGGTCAGGGTCAGGATCAAGGTCAAGTTCAAGGTTAATTTCGGGGTCAGGGTCAAAGTTAAATTCATGTTCAAGGTCAGGGTCAGGGTCAGGTTTAGGGTTAATGTCAGGTTGAGGGTCAGGGTCAAGATCAAGGTCAGGGTCAGGGTCAGGGTCAAGGTCAAGGACAAGGTGAGGGGTAGGGTCAAGGTCAATGTCAAGGTGAGGGGTAGGGTCAGCGTCTTGGTCAGGGTCAGGTCAGGTGCAGGGTCAG
This sequence comes from Clangula hyemalis, assembly GCA_963989345.1. The sequence continues at coordinate 27,652 of CAXDIO010000108.1, read as the reverse complement.
TGTCAGGGTCAGGGTCAAGGTCAAGGTCAAGTTCAGGGTCCAGGTCAAAATCAGGGTCAGGGACAAGTTCAAGGTCAAGCTCAGGGTGAAGGTCAGGGTCAAGGTCAAGGTCAAGGTCAGGGTCAATGTCAAGCTCAAGGTCAGGGTCAGGGTCAAGGTCAAGTTCAGTGTCAGGGTCAAGGTCAAGGTCATTGTCAGAGTCAGTGTCAGGTTTAGGGTGAGGGTCAGCGTCAGGGTCAAGGTCAGGGTCAGGGTCAGGGTCGAGGTCAAGTTCAAAGTCAATTTCGGGGTCAGGGTCAAAGTCAAGTTCATGTTCAATATCAGGGTCAGGGTGAGGGTGAGGGTGAGGGTCAGGCTCAGGGTCAAGGTCAAGGTCAGGGTCAGGGTCAGGTTTAGGGTGAGTGTCAGGTTGAGGGTCAGGGTCAAGGTCAAGGTCAGGGTCAGGGTCAGGGTCAAGGTCAAGGTGAGGGGTAGGGTCGGGTCAAGGTCAACGTCAGGGAAAGGGACAGGGTCAAGGTCAAGGACAGGGTCATGGTCAGGGTCAGGGTCAGGGTCAGGGACAAGTTCAAGGTCAAGCTCAGGGTGAAGGTCAGGGTCAAGGTCAAGGTCAAGGTCAGGGTCAATGTCAAGGTCAAGGTCAGGGTCAGGGTCAAGTTCAAGTTCAGTGTCAGGGTCAAGGTCAAGGTCATTGTCAGAGTCAGTGTCAGGTTTAGGGTGAGGGTCAGCATCAGGGTCAAGGTCAAGGTCAAGGTCAGGGTCATTGTCAAGTTCAGTGTCAGCGTCATTGTTAAAGTCAGGGTCAATGTCAGGTTCAGGGTCAGGGTCAGTGTCTAGGTCAAGGTCAAGGTCAAGGTCAAGGTCAGGGTCAGGGTTAGGTTTAGGGTGAGGGTCAGGGTCAGGGTCAAGGTCAAGTTAAAGTTCAAGTTCAAGGTAAGGTTCAGGCTCAAGTTGAAGGTCAGGGTCAGGGTCAAGTTCAAGGTCAGGGTCAGGGTCAAGGTCAGGGTCAGGGTCAGGGTAAGGGACAATGTCAAGGTCAAGTTCAAGTTCAGGGTCAATGTCAATGTCAGGGTCAGGGTCAGGGTCAAGGTCAAGTTCAAGGTCAATTTCGGGGTCAGGGTCAAGGTCAAGGTCAGGTTCAGTATCAGGGTCAGGGTCAGGGTGCAAGTGAGGGTCAGGGTCAGAGTCAAGATCAAGGTCAAGGTCAGGGTCAGGTTGAAGTTCAAGGTCAGGGTAAGGGTCAGGGTCAGGTTTAGGGTGAGTGTCAGGTTGAGGGTCAAGATCAAGGTCATGGTCAGGGTCAGGGACATGTTCAAGGTCAAGCTCAGGGTGACGGTCAGGGTCAAGGTCAAGGTCAGGTTCAATGTCAAGGTCAAGTTCAGGGTCAGGGTCAAGGTCAAGTTCAGTGTCAGGGTCAAGTTCAAGGTCATTGTCAGAGTCAGTGTCAGTTTTAGGGTGAGGGTCAGCGTCAGGGTCAAGGTCAAGTTAAAGTTCAAGTTCAAGGTAAGGTTCAGGCTCAAGTTGAAGGTCAGGGTCAGGGTCAAGTTGAAGGTCAGTTTCAAGGTCAAGGTCAGGGTCAGCGTCAGGATCAACTTTAGTGTGAGGGGCAGGATGAGGTTCAGGTTCAAGATCAAGGTCAGGGTCATGGTCAGGGTGTGGGTCAGGGTCAAGGTCAAGGTCAAGTTCAAGTTCAGGGTCAATGTCAAGGTCAGGGTCAGGGTCAAGGTCAAGTTCAAGGTCAATTTCGGGGTCAGGGTCAAGGTCAAGGTCAGGTTCAGTATCAGGGTCAGGGTCAGGGTGCGAGTGAGGGTCAGGGTCAGGGTCAAGATGAAGGTCAAGGTCAGGGTCAGGTTGAAGTTCAAGGTCAGGGTCAGGGTCAGGGTCAGGTTTAGGGTGAGTGTCAGGTTGAGGGTCAGGGTCAAGGTCAAGGTCAGGGTCAGGGTCAGGGTCAAGGTCATGTTCAAGGTGAGGGGTAGGGTCATCGTCTGGGTCAGGGCCAGGTCAGGTGCAGGGTCAGTGTCAGGGTCAGCGTCAAGGTCAAGGTCAAGGTCGGGTCAAGGTCAACGTCAGGGAAAGGGACAGGGTCAAGGTCAAGGTCAAGTTCAGGGTCCAGGTCAAAATCAGGGTCAGGGACAAGTTCAAGGTCAAGCTCAGGGTGAAGGTCAGGGTCAAGGTCAAGGTCAGGGTCAATGTCAAGGTCAAGGTCAGGGTCAGGGTCAAGTTCAAGTTCAGTGTCAGGGTCAAGGTCAAGGTCATTGTCAGAGTCAGTGTCAGGTTTAGGGTGAGGGTCAGCGTCAGGGTCAAAATCAGGGTCAGGGTCAGGGTCAAGGTCAAGTTCAAAGTCAATTTCGGGGTCAGGGTCAAAGTCAAGTTCATGTTCAATATCAGGGTCAGGGTCAGGGTGAGGTGAGTGTGAGGGTCAGGGTCAAGGTCAAGTTCATGTTCAATATCAGGGTCAGGTTTAGGGTGAGTGTCAGGTTGAGGGTCAGGGTCAAGGTCAAGGTGAGGGGTAGGGTCGGGTCAAGGTCAACGTCAGGGAAAGGGACAGGGTCAGGGTCAAGGACAGGGTCAGGGTCACGGTCAAGGTCAAGTTCAGGGTCAATGTCAAGGTCAAGGTCAGGGTCAGGGTCAAGTTCAAGTTCAGTGTCAGGGTCCAGGTCAAGGTCATTGTCAGAGTCAGTGTCAGGTTTAGGGTGAGGGTCAGCATCAGGGTCAAGGTCAAGGTCAAGGTCAGGGTCATTGTCAAGTTCAGTGTCAGGGTCATTGTTAAAGTCAGGGTCAATGTCAGGTTCAGGGTCAGGGTCAGTGTCTAGGTCAAGGTCAAGGTCAAGGTCAAGGTCAGGGTCAGGGTTAGGTTTAGGGTGAGGGTCAGGGTCAGGGTCAAGGTCAAGTTAAAGTTCAAGTTCAAGGTAAGGTTCAGGCTCAAGTTGAAGGTCAGGGTCAGGGTCAAGTTCAAGGTCAGGGTCAGGGTCAAGGTCAGGGTCAGGGTCAGGGTCAGGTCCAAGGTCAAGGTCAAGATGAGGGATAGTGTCAGTGTCCCGTTCAGGGTCAGGGTTAGGTTCAGGTTCAAGGTCAGGGTCATGGTCAGTGTCAGGGTCAGACTTAGGGTCAAGGTCAAGGTCAAGGTCAGGGTCATGGTCAGGGTGAGGGTCAGGGTCAAGGTCAAGTTCAAGTTCAGGGTCAATGTCAATGTCAGGGTCAGGGTCAGGGTCAAGGTCAAGTTCAAGGTCAATTTCGGGGTCAGGGTCAAGGTCAAGGTCAGGTTCAGTATCAGGGTCAGGGTCAGGGTGCAAGTGAGGGTCAGGGTCAGGGTCAAGATCAAGGTCAAGGTCAGGGTCAGGTTGAAGTTCAAGGTCAGGGTCAGGGTCAGGGTCAGGTTTAGGGTGAGTGTCAGGTTGAGGGTCAAGATCAAGGTCAGGGTCAGGGTCAGGGTCAAGGTCAAGGTGAGGGGTAGGGTCGGGTCAAGGTCAACGTCAGGGAAAGGGACAGGGTCAAGGTCAAGGACAGGGTCATGGTCAGGGTCAGGGTCAGGGACAAGTTCAAGGTCAAGCTCAGGGTGAAGGTCAGGGTCAAGGTCAAGGTCAATGTCAGGTTCAATGTCAAGGTCAAGGTCAGGGTCAGGGTCAAGGTCAAGTTCAGTGTCAGGGTCAAGGTCAAGGTCATTGTCAGAGTCAGTGTCAGTTTTAGGGTGAGGGTCAGCGTCAGGGTCAAGGTCAAGTTAAAGTTCAAGTTCAAGGTAAGGTTCAGGCTCAAGTTGAAGGTCAGGGTCAGGGTCAAGTTGAAGGTCAGATTCAAGGTCAAGGTCAGGGTCAGCGTCAGGATCAACTTTAGTGTGAGGGGCAGGATGAGGTTCAGGTTCAAGATCAAGGTCAGGGTCATGGTCAGGGTGTGGTTCAGGGTGAAGGTCAAGGTCAAATTCAAGTTCAGGGTCAATGTCAAGGTCAAGGTCAGGGTCAGGGTCAAGGTCAAGTTCAGGGTTAGGGTCAAGTTCAAGGTCAGGGTCAGGGTCAGGTTTAGGGTGAGTGTCAGGGTGAGGGTCAGGGTCAAGGTCAAGTTCATGGTCAGGGTCAGGGTCAAGGTCAAGGTCAAGGTGAGTGGTAGGGTCAGCGTCTTGGTCAGAGTCAGGTCAGGTGCAGGATCAGTGTCAGGGTCAGGGTCAAGGTCAAGGTCAGGGTCAGGGTTAAGGTCAACATCAGGGTAAGGGACAGGGTCAAGACAAAGGTCAGGGTCATGGTCAGGGTCAGGGTCAGAATTAGGGTCAGGGTCAAGGTCAGGGTCCAGGTCAAGGTCAGGGTCAGGGACAATGTCAAGGTCAAGCTCAGGTTGAGGGTCAAGGTCAAGGTCAAGGTCAGGGTCAATGTCAAGTTCAAGGTCAGGGTTAGGGTCAAGGTCAGGGTCAGGGTCAGGGTCAGGGTCAAGGTCATTGTCAGAGTCAGTGTCAGGTTTAGGGTGAGGGTCAGCGTCAGGGTCAAGGTCAGGGTCAGGGTCAGGATCAAGGTCAAGTTCAAGGTTAATTTCGGGGTCAGGGTCAAAGTTAAATTCATGTTCAAGGTCAGGGTCAGGGTCAGGTTTAGGGTTAATGTCAGGTTGAGGGTCAGGGTCAAGATCAAGGTCAGGGTCAGGGTCAGGGTCAAGGTCAAGGACAAGGTGAGGGGTAGGGTCAAGGTCAATGTCAAGGTGAGGGGTAGGGTCAGCGTCTTGGTCAGGGTCAGGTCAGGTGCAGGGTCAGTGTCAGGGTCAGGGTCAAGGTCAAGGTCAAGTTCAGGGTCCAGGTCAAAATCAGGGTCAGGGACAAGTTCAAGGTCAAGCTCAGGGTGAAGGTCAGGGTCAAGGTCAAGGTCAAGGTCAGGGTCAATGTCAAGCTCAAGGTCAGGGTCAGGGTCAAGGTCAAGTTCAGTGTCAGGGTCAAGGTCAAGGTCATTGTCAGAGTCAGTGTCAGGTTTAGGGTGAGGGTCAGCGTCAGGGTCAAGGTCAAGGTCATTGTCAGAGTCAGTGTCAGGTTTAGGGAGAGGGTCAGCGTCAGGGTCAAGGTCAGGGTCAGGGTCAGGGTCAAGGTCAAGTTCAAGGTCAATTTCGGGGTCAGGGTCAAGGTCAAGGTCAGGTTCAGTACCAGGGTCAGGTTCAATGTCAAGGTCAAGGTCAGGGTCAGGGTCAAGATGAAGGTCAAGGTCAGGGTCAGGTTGAAGTTCAAGGTCAGGGTCAGGGTCAGGGTCAGTTTTAGGGTGAGTGTCAGGTTGAGGGTCAGGGTCAAGGTCAAGTTCAGGGTCAGGGTCAGGGTCAAGGTCATGTTCAAGGTGAGGGGTAGGGTCAGCGTCTTGGTCAGGGCCAGGTCAGGTGCAGGGTCAGTGTCAGGGTCAGCGTCAAGGTCAATGTCAAGGTCGGGTCAAGGTCAACGTCAGGGAAAGGGACAGGGTCAAGGTCAAGGACAGGGTCGTGGTCAGGGTCAGAATCAGGGACAAGTTCAAGGTCAAGCTCAGGGTGACGGTCAGGGTCAAGGTCAAGGTCAGGGTCAGGGTTAGCTTTAGGGTGAGTTTCAGGGTCAGGGTCAAGGTCAAGTTAAAGTTCAAGTTCAAGGTAAGGTTCAGGCTCAAGTTGAAGGTCAGGGTCATTGTCAAGTTCAAGGTCAGGGTCAGGGTCAAGGTAAGGGTCAGGGTCAGGGTCATGGTTAGGGTGAGGGTCAGGGTCAAGGTCAAGTTCATGTTCAGGGTCAGTGTCAAGGTCAGGGTCAGGGTTAGGGTCAGGGTCAAGGTCAAGGTCAAGTTCAAGGTCAATTTCTTGGTCAGGGTCAAGGTCAAGGTCAGGTTCAGTATCAGGGTCAGGGTCAGGGTGCGAGTGAGGGTCAGGGTCAGGGTCAAGATGAAGGTCAAGGTCAGGGTCAGGTTGAAGTTCAAGGTCAGGGTCAGGGTCAGGGTCAGGTTTAGGGTGAGTGTCAGGTTGAGGGTCAGGGTCAAGGTCAAGGTCAGGGTCAGGGTCAGGGTCAAGGTCATGTTCAAGGTGAGGGGTAGGGTCATCGTCTGGGTCAGGGCCAGGTCAGGTGCAGGGTCAGTGTCAGGGTCAGCGTCAAGGTCAAGGTCAAGGTCGGGTCAAGGTCAACGTCAGGGAAAGGGACAGGGTCAAGGTCAAGGACAGGGTCGTGGTCAGGGTCAGAATCAGGGACAAGTTCAAGGTCAAGCTCAGGGTGATGGTCAGGGTCAAGGTCAAGGTCAGAGTCAATGTCAAGGTCAATGTCAGGGTCACGGTCAAGGTCAAGGTCAGGATCAGGGTCAAGTTCAAGTTCAGTGTCAGGGTCAAGGTCAAGGTCATTGTCAGAGTCAGTGTCAGGTTTAGGGTGAGGGTCAGCGTCAGGGTCAAGGTCAGGGTCAGGGTCAAGGTCAAGTTCAAGGTCAATTTCGGGGTCAGGGTCAAAGTCAAGTTCATGTTCAATATCAGGGTCAAGGTGAGGGTGAGGGTGAGGGTCAGGCTCAGGGTCAAGGTCAAGGTCAGGGTCAGGGTCAGGTTTAGGGTGAGTGTCAGGTTGAGGGTCAGGGTCAAGGTCAAGGTCAGGGTCAGGGTCAGTGTCAAGGTCAAGGTCAGGGTCAGGGTAAAGGTCAACGTCAAGTTCAGAGTCAGGGTCACGGTCAAGGTCATTGTCAGAGTCAGTGTCAGGTTTAGGGTGAGGGTCAGCATCAGGGTCAAGGTCAAGGTCAAGGTCAGGGTCATTGTCAAGTTCAGTGTCAGGGTCATTGTTAAAGTCAGGGTCAATGTCAGGTTCAGGGTCAGGGCCAGTGTCTAGGTCAAGGTCAAGGTCAAGGTCAAGGTCAGGGTCAATGTCAAGCTCAAGGTCAGGGTCAGGGTCAAGGTCAAGTTCAGTGTCAGGGTCAAGGTCAAGGTCATTGTCAGAGTCAGTGTCAGGTTTAGGGTGAGGGTCAGCGTCAGGGTCAAGGTCAGAGTCAGGGTCAGGGTCAAGGTCAAGTTCAAAGTCAATTTCGGGGTCAGGGTCAAAGTCAAGTTCATGTTCAATATCAGGGTCAGGGTCAGGGTGAGGGTGAGGGTGAGGGTCAGGCTCAGGGTCAAGGTCAAGGTCAGGGTCAGGGTCAGGTTTAGGGTGAGTGTCAGGTTGAGGGTCAGGGTCAAGGTCAAGGTCAGGGTCAGGGTCAGGGTCAAGGTCAAGGTGAGGGGTAGGGTCGGGTCAAGGTCAACGTCAGGGAAAGGGACAGGGTCAAGGTCAAGGACAGGGTCATGGTCAGGGTCAGGGTCAGGGACAAGTTCAAGGTCAAGCTCAGGGTGAAGGTCAGGGTCAAGGTCAAGGTCAAGGTCAGGGTCAATGTCAAGGTCAAGGTCAGGGTCAGGGTCAAGTTCAAGTTCAGTGTCAGGGTCAAGGTCAAGGTCATTGTCAGAGTCAGTGTCAGTTTTAGGGTGAGGGTCAGCGTCATAGTCAAGGTCAAGTTAAAGTTCAAGTTCAAGGTAAGGTTCAGGCTCAAGTTGAAGGTCAGGGTCAGGGTCAAGTTCAAGGTCAGATTCAAGGTCAAGGTCAGGGTCAGCGTCAGGATCAACTTTAGTGTGAGGGGCAGGATGAGGTTCAGGTTCAAGATCAAGGTCAGGGTCATGGTCAGGGTGTGGTTCAGGGTGAAGGTCAAGGTCAAATTCAAGTTCAGGGTCAATGTCAAGGTCAAGGTCAGGGTCAGGGTCAAGGTCAAGTTCAGGGTTAGGGTCAAGTTCAAGGTCAGGGTCAGGGTCAGGTTTAGGGTGAGTGTCAGGGTGAGGGTCAGGGTCAAGGTCAAGTTCATGGTCAGGGTCAGGGTCAAGGTCAAGGTCAAGGTGAGTGGTAGGGTCAGCGTCTTGGTCAGAGTCAGGTCAGGTGCAGGATCAGTGTCAGGGTCAGGGTCAAGGTCAAGGTCAGGGTCAGGGTTAAGGTCAACATCAGGGTAAGGGACAGGGTCAAGACAAAGGTCAGGGTCATGGTCAGGGTCAGGGTCAGAATTAGGGTCAGGGTCAAGGTCAGGGTCCAGGTCAAGGTCAGGGTCAGGGACAATGTCAAGGTCAAGCTCAGGTTGAGGGTCAAGGTCAAGGTCAAGGTCAGGGTCAATGTCAAGTTCAAGGTCAGGGTTAGGGTCAAGGTCAGGGTCAGGGTCAGGGTCAAGGTCAAGGTCATTGTCAGAGTCAGTGTCAGGTTTAGGGTGAGGGTCAGCGTCAGGGTCAAGGTCAGGGTCAGGGTCAGGATCAAGGTCAAGTTCAAGGTTAATTTCGGGGTCAGGGTCAAAGTTAAATTCATGTTCAAGGTCAGGGTCAGGGTCAGGTTTAGGGTTAATGTCAGGTTGAGGGTCAGGGTCAAGATCAAGGTCAGGGTCAGGGTCAGGGTCAAGGTCAAGGACAAGGTGAGGGGTAGGGTGAAGGTCAAGGTCAAGGTGAGGGATAGGGTCAGCGTCTTGGTCAGGGTCAGGTCAGGTGCAGGGTCAGTGTCAGGGTCAGGGTCAAGGTCAAGGTCAAGTTCAGGGTCCAGGTCAAAATCAGGGTCAGGGACAAGTTCAAGGTCAAGCTCAGGGTGAAGGTCAGGGTCAAGGTCAAGGTCAAGGTCAGGGTCAATGTCAAGCTCAAGGTCAGGGTCAGGGTCAGGGTCAAGGTCAAGTTCAAAGTCAATTTCGGGGTCAGGGTCAAAGTCAAGTTCATGTTCAATATCAGGGTCAGGGTCAGGGTGAGGGTGAGGGTGAGGGTCAGGCTCAGGGTCAAGGTCAAGGTCAGGGTCAGGGTCAGGTTTAGGGTGAGTGTCAGGTTGAGGGTCAGGGTCAAGGTCAAGGTCAGGGTCAGGGTCAGGGTCAAGGTCAAGGTGAGGGGTAGGGTCGGGTCAAGGTCAACATCAGGGAAAGGGACAGGGTCAAGGTCAAGGACAGGGTCATGGTCAGGGTCAGGGTCAGGGTCAAGGTCAAGGTCAAGCTCAGGGTCAGGGTCACGGTCAAGGTCATTGTCAGAGTCAGTGTCATTTTTAGGGTGAGGGTCAGCGTCAGGGTCAAGGTCAAGTTAAAGTTCAAGTTCAAGGTAAGGTTCAGGCTCAAGTTGAAGGTCAGGGTCAGGGTCAAGTTCAAGGTCAGGGTCAGGGTCAAGGTCAGGGTCAGGGTCAGGATCAACTTTAGTGTGAGGGGCAGGATGAGGTTCAGGTTCAAGATCAAGGTCAGGGTCATGGTCAGGGTGTGGTTCAGGGTGAAGGTCAAGGTCAAATTCAAGTTCAGGGTCAATGTCAAGGTCAAGGTCAGGGTCAGGGTCAAGGTCAAGTTCAGGGTTAGGGTCAAGTTCAAGGTCAGGGTCAGGGTCAGGTTTAGGGTGAGTGTCAGGGTGAGGGTCAGGGTCAAGGTCAAGTTCATGGTCAGGGTCAGGGTCAAGGTCAAGGTCAAGGTGAGTGGTAGGGTCAGCGTCTTGGTCAGAGTCAGGTCAGGTGCAGGATCAGTGTCAGGGTCAGGGTCAAGGTCAAGGTCAGGGTCAGGGTTAAGGTCAACATCAGGGTAAGGGACAGGGTCAAGACAAAGGTCAGGGTCATGGTCAGGGTCAGGGTCAGAATTAGGGTCAGGGTCAAGGTCAGGGTCCAGGTCAAGGTCAGGGTCAGGGACAATGTCAAGGTCAAGCTCAGGTTGAGGGTCAAGGTCAAGGTCAAGGTCAGGGTCAATGTCAAGTTCAAGGTCAGGGTTAGGGTCAAGGTCAGGGTCAGGGTCAGGGTCAAGGTCAAGGTCATTGTCAGAGTCAGTGTCAGGTTTAGGGTGAGGGTCAGCGTCAGGGTCAAGGTCAGGGTCAGGGTCAGGATCAAGGTCAAGTTCAAGGTTAATTTCGGGGTCAGGGTCAAAGTTAAATTCATGTTCAAGGTCAGGGTCAGGGTCAGGTTTAGGGTTAATGTCAGGTTGAGGGTCAGGGTCAAGATCAAGGTCAGGGTCAGGGTCAGGGTCAAGGTCAAGGACAAGGTGAGGGGTAGGGTGAAGGTCAAGGTCAAGGTGAGGGATAGGGTCAGCGTCTTGGTCAGGGTCAGGTCAGGTGCAGGGTCAGTGTCAGGGTCAGGGTCAAGGTCAAGGTCAAGTTCAGGGTCCAGGTCAAAATCAGGGTCAGGGACAAGTTCAAGGTCAAGCTCAGGGTGAAGGTCAGGGTCAAGGTCAAGGTCAAGGTCAGGGTCAATGTCAAGCTCAAGGTCAGGGTCAGGGTCAGGGTCAAGGTCAAGTTCAAAGTCAATTTCGGGGTCAGGGTCAAAGTCAAGTTCATGTTCAATATCAGGGTCAGGGTCAGGGTGAGGGTGAGGGTGAGGGTCAGGCTCAGGGTCAAGGTCAAGGTCAGGGTCAGGGTCAGGTTTAGGGTGAGTGTCAGGTTGAGGGTCAGGGTCAAGGTCAAGGTCAGGGTCAGGGTCAGGGTCAAGGTCAAGGTGAGGGGTAGGGTCGGGTCAAGGTCAACATCAGGGAAAGGGACAGGGTCAAGGTCAAGGACAGGGTCATGGTCAGGGTCAGGGTCAGGGTCAAGGTCAAGGTCAAGCTCAGGGTCAGGGTCACGGTCAAGGTCATTGTCAGAGTCAGTGTCATTTTTAGGGTGAGGGTCAGCGTCAGGGTCAAGGTCAAGTTAAAGTTCAAGTTCAAGGTAAGGTTCAGGCTCAAGTTGAAGGTCAGGGTCAGGGTCAAGTTCAAGGTCAGGGTCAGGGTCAAGGTCAGGGTCAGGGTCAGGATCAACTTTAGTGTGAGGGGCAGGATGAGGTTCAGGTTCAAGATCAAGGTCAGGGTCATGGTCAGGGTGTGGTTCAGGGTGAAGGTCAAGGTCAAATTCAAGTTCAGGGTCAATGTCAAGGTCAAGGTCAGGGTCAGGGTCAAGGTCAAGTTCAGGGTTAGGGTCAAGTTCAAGGTCAGGGTCAGGGTCAGGTTTAGGGTGAGTGTCAGGGTGAGGGTCAGGGTCAAGGTCAAGTTCATGGTCAGGGTCAGGGTCAAGGTCAAGGTCAAGGTGAGTGGTAGGGTCAGCGTCTTGGTCAGAGTCAGGTCAGGTGCAGGATCAGTGTCAGGGTCAGGGTCAAGGTCAAGGTCAGGGTCAGGGTTAAGGTCAACATCAGGGTAAGGGACAGGGTCAAGACAAAGGTCAGGGTCATGGTCAGGGTCAGGGTCAGAATTAGGGTCAGGGTCAAGGTCAGGGTCCAGGTCAAGGTCAGGGTCAGGGACAATGTCAAGGTCAAGCTCAGGTTGAGGGTCAAGGTCAAGGTCAAGGTCAGGGTCAATGTCAAGCTCAAGGTCAGGGTCAGGGTCAAGGTCAAGTTCAGTGTCAGGGTCAAGGTCAAGGTCATTGTCAGAGTCAGTGTCAGGTTTAGGGTGAGGGTCAGCGTCAGGGTCAAGGTCAGAGTCAGGGTCAGGGTCAAGGTCAAGTTCAAAGTCAATTTCGGGGTCAGGGTCAAAGTCAAGTTCATGTTCAATATCAGGGTCAGGTTTAGGGTTAATGTCAGGTTGAGGGTCAGGGTCAAGATCAAGGTCAGGGTCAGGGTCAGGGTCAAGGTCAAGGACAAGGTGAGGGGTAGGGTCAAGGTCAATGTCAAGGTGAGGGGTAGGGTCAGCGTCTTGGTCAGGGTCAGGTCAGGTGCAGGGTCAGTGTCAGGGTCAGGGTCAAGGTCAAGGTCAAGTTCAGGGTCCAGGTCAAAATCAGGGTCAGGGACAAGTTCAAGGTCAAGCTCAGGGTGAAGGTCAGGGTCAAGGTCAAGGTCAAGGTCAGGGTCAATGTCAAGCTCAAGGTCAGGGTCAGGGTCAAGGTCAAGTTCAGTGTCAGGGTCAAGGTCAAGGTCATTGTCAGAGTCAGTGTCAGGTTTAGGGTGAGGGTCAGCGTCAGGGTCAAGGTCAGGGTCAGGGTCAGGGTCAAGGTCAAGTTCAAGGTCAATTTCGGGGTCAGGGTCAAGGTCAAGGTCAGGTTCAGTACCAGGGTCAGGTTCAATGTCAAGGTCAAGGTCAGGGTCAGGGTCAAGATGAAGGTCAAGGTCAGGGTCAGGTTGAAGTTCAAGGTCAGGGTCAGGGTCAGGGTCAGGTTTAGGGTGAGTGTCAGGTTGAGGGTCAGGGTCAAGGTCAAGTTCAGGGTCAGGGCAGGGTCAAGGTCATGTTCAAGGTGAGGGGTAGGGTCAGCGTCTTGGTCAGGGCCAGGTCAGGTGCAGGGTCAGTGTCAGGGTCAGCGTCAAGGTCAAGGTCAAGGTCGGGTCAAGGTCAACGTCAGGGAAAGGGACAGGGTCAAGGTCAAGGACAGGGTCGTGGTCAGGGTCAGAATCAGGGACAAGTTCAAGGTCAAGCTCAGGGTGACGTTCAGGGTCAAGGTCAAGGTCAGAGTCAATGTCAAGGTCAATGCCAGGGTCACGGTCAAGGTCAAGGTCAGGATCAGGGTCAAGTTCAAGTTCAGTGTCAGGGTCAAGGTCAAGGTCATTGTCAGAGTCAGTGTCAGGTTTAGGGTGAGGGTCAGCGTCAGGGTCAAGGTCAGGGTCAGGGTCAAGGTCAAGTTCAAGGTCAATTTCGGGGTCAGGGTCAAAGTCAAGTTCATGTTCAATATCAGGGTCAGGGTGAGGGTGAGGGTGAGGGTCAGGCTCAGGGTCAAGGTCAAGGTCAGGGTCAGGGTCAGGTTTAGGGTGAGTGTCAGGTTGAGGGTCAGGGTCAAGGTCAAGGTCAGGGTCAGGGTCAGGGTCAAGGTCAAGGTGAGGGGTAGGGTCGGGTCAAGGTCAACATCAGGGAAAGGGACAGGGTCAAGGTCAAGGACAGGGTCATGGTCAGGGTCAGGGTCAGGGTCAAGGTCAAGGTCAAGCTCAGGGTCAGGGTCACGGTCAAGGTCATTGTCAGAGTCAGTGTCATTTTTAGGGTGAGGGTCAGCGTCAGGGTCAAGGTCAAGTTAAAGTTCAAGTTCAAGGTAAGGTTCAGGCTCAAGTTGAAGGTCAGGGTCAGGGTCAAGTTCAAGGTCAGGGTCAGGGTCAAGGTCAGGGTCAGGGTCAGGATCAACTTTAGTGTGAGGGGCAGGATGAGGTTCAGGTTCAAGATCAAGGTCAGGGTCATGGTCAGGGTGTGGTTCAGGGTGAAGGTCAAGGTCAAATTCAAGTTCAGGGTCAATGTCAAGGTCAAGGTCAGGGTCAGGGTCAAGGTCAAGTTCAGGGTTAGGGTCAAGTTCAAGGTCAGGGTCAGGGTCAGGTTTAGGGTGAGTGTCAGGGTGAGGGTCAGGGTCAAGGTCAAGTTCATGGTCAGGGTCAGGGTCAAGGTCAAGGTCAAGGTGAGTGGTAGGGTCAGCGTCTTGGTCAGAGTCAGGTCAGGTGCAGGATCAGTGTCAGGGTCAGGGTCAAGGTCAAGGTCAGGGTCAGGGTTAAGGTCAACATCAGGGTAAGGGACAGGGTCAAGACAAAGGTCAGGGTCATGGTCAGGGTCAGGGTCAGAATTAGGGTCAGGGTCAAGGTCAGGGTCCAGGTCAAGGTCAGGGTCAGGGACAATGTCAAGGTCAAGCTCAGGTTGAGGGTCAAGGTCAAGGTCAAGGTCAGGGTCAATGTCAAGCTCAAGGTCAGGGTCAGGGTCAAGGTCAAGTTCAGTGTCAGGGTCAAGGTCAAGGTCATTGTCAGAGTCAGTGTCAGGTTTAGGGTGAGGGTCAGCGTCAGGGTCAAGGTCAGAGTCAGGGTCAGGGTCAAGGTCAAGTTCAAAGTCAATTTCGGGGTCAGGGTCAAAGTCAAGTTCATGTTCAATATCAGGGTCAGGGTCAGGGTGAGGGTGAGGGTGAGGGTCAGGCTCAGGGTCAAGGTCAAGGTCAGGGTCAGGGTCAGGTTTAGGGTGAGTGTCAGGTTGAGGGTCAGGGTCAAGGTCAAGGTCAGGGTCAGGGTCAGGGTCAAGGTCAAGGTGAGGGGTAGGGTCGGGTCAAGGTCAACATCAGGGAAAGGGACAGGGTCAAGGTCAAGGACAGGGTCATGGTCAGGGTCAGGTTCAGGGTCAAGGTCAAGGTCAAGCTCAGGGTCAGGGTCACGGTCAAGGTCATTGTCAGAGTCAGTGTCAGTTTTAGGGTGAGGGTCAGCGTCAGGGTCAAGGTCAAGTTAAAGTTCAAGTTCAAGGTAAGGTTCAGGCTCAAGTTGAAGGTCAGGGTCAGGGTCAAGTTCAAGGTCAGGGTCAGGGTCAAGGTCAGGGTCAGGGTCAGGATCAACTTTAGTGTGAGGGGCAGGATGAGGTTCAGGTTCAAGATCAAGGTCAGGGTCATGGTCAGGGTGTGGTTCAGGGTGAAGGTCAAGGTCAAATTCAAGTTCAGGGTCAATGTCAAGGTCAAGGTCAGGGTCAGGGTCAAGGTCAAGTTCAGGGTTAGGGTCAAGTTCAAGGTCAGGGTCAGGGTCAGGTTTAGGGTGAGTGTCAGGGTGAGGGTCAGGGTCAAGGTCAAGTTCATGGTCAGGGTCAGGGTCAAGGTCAAGGTCAAGGTGAGTGGTAGGGTCAGCGTCTTGGTCAGAGTCAGGTCAGGTGCAGGATCAGTGTCAGGGTCAGGGTCAAGGTCAAGGTCAGGGTCAGGGTTAAGGTCAACATCAGGGTAAGGGACAGGGTCAAGACAAAGGTCAGGGTCATGGTCAGGGTCAGGGTCAGAATTAGGGTCAGGGTCAAGGTCAGGGTCCAGGTCAAGGTCAGGGTCAGGGACAATGTCAAGGTCAAGCTCAGGTTGAGGGTCAAGGTCAAGGTCAAGGTCAGGGTCAATGTCAAGTTCAAGGTCAGGGTTAGGGTCAAGGTCAGGGTCAGGGTCAGGGTCAAGGTCAAGGTCATTGTCAGAGTCAGTGTCAGGTTTAGGGTGAGGGTCAGCGTCAGGGTCAAGGTCAGGGTCAGGGTCAGGATCAAGGTCAAGTTCAAGGTTAATTTCGGGGTCAGGGTCAAAGTTAAATTCATGTTCAAGGTCAGGGTCAGGTTTAGGGTTAATGTCAGGTTGAGGGTCAGGGTCAAGATCAAGGTCAGGGTCAGGGTCAGGGTCAAGGTCAAGGACAAGGTGAGGGGTAGGGTCAAGGTCAATGTCAAGGTGAGGGGTAGGGTCAGCGTCTTGGTCAGGGTCAGGTCAGGTGCAGGGTCAGTGTCAGGGTCAGGGTCAAGGTCAAGGTCAAGTTCAGGGTCCAGGTCAAAATCAGGGTCAGGGACAAGTTCAAGGTCAAGCTCAGGGTGAAGGTCAGGGTCAAGGTCAAGGTCAAGGTCAGGGTCAATGTCAAGCTCAAGGTCAGGGTCAGGGTCAAGGTCAAGTTCAGTGTCAGGGTCAAGGTCAAGGTCATTGTCAGAGTAAGTGTCAGGTTTAGGGTGAGGGTCAGCGTCAGGGTCAAGGTCAAGGTCATTGTCAGAGTCAGTGTCAGGTTTAGGGTGAGGGTCAGCGTCAGGGTCAAGGTCAGGGTCAGGGTCAGGGTCAAGGTCAAGTTCAAGGTCAATTTCGGGGTCAGGGTCAAGGTCAAGGTCAGGTTCAGTACCAGGGTCAGGTTCAATGTCAAGGTCAAGGTCAGGGTCAGGGTCAAGATGAAGGTCAAGGTCAGGGTCAGGTTGAAGTTCAAGGTCAGGGTCAGGGTCAGGGTCAGGTTTAGGGTGAGTGTCAGGTTGAGGGTCAGGGTCAAGGTCAAGTTCAGGGTCAGGGCAGGGTCAAGGTCATGTTCAAGGTGAGGGGTAGGGTCAGCGTCTTGGTCAGGGCCAGGTCAGGTGCAGGGTCAGTGTCAGGGTCAGCGTCAAGGTCAAGGTCAAGGTCGGGTCAAGGTCAACGTCAGGGAAAGGGACAGGGTCAAGGTCAAGGACAGGGTCGTGGTCAGGGTCAGAATCAGGGACAAGTTCAAGGTCAAGCTCAGGGTGACGTTCAGGGTCAAGGTCAAGGTCAGAGTCAATGTCAAGGTCAATGCCAGGGTCACGGTCAAGGTCAAGGTCAGGATCAGGGTCAAGTTCAAGTTCAGTGTCAGGGTCAAGGTCAAGGTCATTGTCAGAGTCAGTGTCAGGTTTAGGGTGAGGGTCAGCGTCAGGGTCAAGGTCAGGGTCAGGGTCAAGGTCAAGTTCAAGGTCAATTTCGGGGTCAGGGTCAAAGTCAAGTTCATGTTCAATATCAGGGTCAGGGTGAGGGTGAGGGTGAGGGTCAGGCTCAGGGTCAAGGTCAAGGTCAGGGTCAGGGTCAGGTTTAGGGTGAGTGTCAGGTTGAGGGTCAGGGTCAAGGTCAAGGTCAGGGTCAGGGTCAGTGTCAAGGTCAAGGTCAGGGTCAGGGTAAAGGTCAACGTCAAGTTCAGAGTCAGGGTCACGGTCAAGGTCATTGTCAGAGTCAGTGTCAGGTTTAGGGTGAGGGTCAGCATCAGTGTCAAGGTCAAGGTCAAGGTCAGGGTCATTGTCAAGTTCAGTGTCAGGGTCATTGTTAAAGTCAGGGTCAATGTCAGGTTCAGGGTCAGGGCCAGTGTCTAGGTCAGGGTCAAGGTCAAGGTCAAGGTCAGGGTCAATGTCAAGCTCAAGGTCAGGGTCAGGGTCAAGGTCAAGTTCAGTGTCAGGGTCAAGGTCAAGGTCATTGTCAGAGTCAGTGTCAGGTTTAGGGTGAGGGTCAGCGTCAGGGTCAAGGTCAGAGTCAGGGTCAGGGTCAAGGTCAAGTTCAAAGTCAATTTCGGGGTCAGGGTCAAAGTCAAGTTCATGTTCAATATCAGGGTCAGGGTCAGGGTGAGGGTGAGGGTGAGGGTCAGGCTCAGGGTCAAGGTCAAGGTCAGGGTCAGGGTCAGGTTTAGGGTGAGTGTCAGGTTGAGGGTCAGGGTCAAGGTCAAGGTCAGGGTCAGGGTCAGGGTCAAGGTCAAGGTGAGGGGTAGGGTCGGGTCAAGGTCAACATCAGGGAAAGGGACAGGGTCAAGGTCAAGGACAGGGTCAAGGTCAGGGTCAGGGTCAACGTCAAGGTCAAGCTCAGGGTCAGGGTCACGGTCAAGGTCATTGTCAGAGTCAGTGTCAGTTTTAGGGTGAGGGTCAGGGTCAGGGTCAAGGTCAAGTTAAAGTTCAAGTTCAAGGTAAGGTTCAGGCTCAAGTTGAAGGTCAGGGTCAGGGTCAAGTTCAAGGTCAGGGTCAGGGTCAAGGTCAGGGTCAGGGTCAGGATCAACTTTAGTGTGAGGGGCAGGATGAGGTTCAGGTTCAAGATCAAGGTCAGGGTCATGGTCAGGGTGTGGTTCAGGGTGAAGGTCAAGGTCAAATTCAAGTTCAGGGTCAATGTCAAGGTCAAGGTCAGGGTCAGGGTCAAGGTCAAGTTCAGGGTTAGGGTCAAGTTCAAGGTCAGGGTCAGGGTCAGGTTTAGGGTGAGTGTCAGGGTGAGGGTCAGGGTCAAGGTCAAGGTCAAGGTGAGTGGTAGGGTCAGCGTCTTGGTCAGAGTCAGGTCAGGTGCAGGATCAGTGTCAGGGTCAGGGTCAAGGTCAAGGTCAGGGTCAGGGTTAAGGTCAACATCAGGGTAAGGGACAGGGTCAAGACAAAGGTCAGGGTCATGGTCAGGGTCAGGGTCAGAATTAGGGTCAGGGTCAAGGTCAGTGTCCAGGTCAAGGTCAGGGTCAGGGACAATGTCAAGGTCAAGGTCAGGGTCAAGGTCAAGGTCAAGGTCAGGGTCAATGTCAAGTTCAAGGTCAGGGTTAGGGTCAAGGTCAAGGTCAGGGTCAGGGTCAAGGTCAAGGTCATTGTCAGAGTCAGTGTCAGGTTTAGGGTGAGGGTCAGCGTCAGGGTCAAGGTCAGGGTCAGGGTCAGGATCAAGGTCAAGTTCAAGGTTAATTTCGGGGTCAGGGTCAAAGTTAAATTCATGTTCAAGGTCAGGGTCAGGTTTAGGGTTAATGTCAGGTTGAGGGTCAGGGTCAAGATCAAGGTCAGGGTCAGGGTCAGGGTCAAGGTCAAGGACAAGGTGAGGGGTAGGGTCAAGGTCAATGTCAAGGTGAGGGGTAGGGTCAGCGTCTTGGTCAGGGTCAGGTCAGGTGCAGGGTCAGTGTCAGGGTCAGGGACAAGTTCAAGGTCAAGCTCAGGGTGAAGGTCAGGGTCAAGGTCAAGGTCAAGGTCAGGGTCAATGTCAAGCTCAAGGTCAGGGTCAGGGTCAAGGTCAAGTTCAGTGTCAGGGTCAAGGTCAAGGTCATTGTCAGAGTCAGTGTCAGGTTTAGGGTGAGGGTCAGCGTCAGGGTCAAGGTCAAGGTCATTGTCAGAGTCAGTGTCAGGTTTAGGGTGAGGGTCAGCGTCAGGGTCAAGGTCAGGGTCAGGGTCAGGGTCAAGGTCAAGTTCAAAGTCAATTTCGGGGTCAGGGTCAAAGTCAAGTTCATGTTCAATATCAGGGTCAGGGTCAGGGTGAGGGTGAGGGTCAGGCTCAGGGTCAAGTTCAGGGTCAGGGTCAGGGTCAAGGTCAAGGTCAGGGTCAGGGTAAAGGTCAAGGTCAGGGTCAGAGTCAGTGTCAGGTTTAGGGTGAGGGTCAGCATCAGGGTCAAGGTCAAGGTCAAGGTCAGGGTCATTGTCAAGTTCAGTGTCAGGGTCATTGTTAAAGTCAGGGTCAATGTCAGGTTCAGGGTCAGGGTCAGTGTCTAGGTCAAGGTCAAGGTCAAGGTCAGGGTCAGGGTTAGGTTTAGGGTCAGGGTCAGGGTCAGGGTCAAGGTCAAGTTAAAGTTCAAGTTCAAGGTAAGGTTCAGGCTCAAGTTGAAGGTCAGGGTCATTGTCAAGTTCAAGGTCAGGGTCAGGGTCAAGGTAAGGGTCAGGGTCAGGGTCATGGTTAGGGTGAGGGTCAGGGTCAAGGTCAAGTTCATGTTCAGGGTCAGTGTCAAGGTCAGGGTCAGGGTTAGGGTCAGGGTCAAGGTCAAGGTCAAGTTCAAGGTCAATTTCTTGGTCAGGGTCAAGGTCAAGGTCAGGTTCAGTATCAGGGTCAGGGTCAGGGTGCGAGTGAGGGTCAGGGTCAGGGTCAAGATGAAGGTCAAGGTCAGGGTCAGGTTGAAGTTCAAGGTCAGGGTCAGGGTCAGGGTCAGGTTTAGGGTGAGTGTCAGGTTGAGGGTCAGGGTCAAGGTCAAGGTCAGGGTCAGGGTCAGGGTCAAGGTCATGTTCAAGGTGAGGGGTAGGGTCAGCGTCTGGGTCAGGGCCAGGTCAGGTGCAGGGTCAGTGTCAGGGTCAGGGTCAAGATCAGGGTCAGGGTCAGGGTCAGGGTCAAGTTCAAGGTCAAGGTCAGGGTCATCATCAGTGTGAGGATCAGGGTGAAGGTCAAGTTCAAGTTCAGGGTCAGTGTCAAGGTCAGGGTCAGGGTCAGGGTCAGGGTCAAGGTCAAGTTCAAGGTCAATTTCGGGGTCAGGGTCAAGGTCAAGGTCAGGTTCAGTACCAGGGTCAGGTTCAATGTCAAGGTCAAGGTCAGGGTCAGGGTCAAGATGAAGGTCAAGGTCAGGGTCAGGTTGAAGTTCAAGGTCAGGGTCAGGGTCAGGGTCAGGTTTAGGGTGAGTGTCAGGTTGAGGGTCAGGGTCAAGGTCAAGTTCAGGGTCAGGGTCAGGGTCAAGGTCATGTTCAAGGTGAGGGGTAGGGTCAGCGTCTTGGTCAGGGCCAGGTCAGGTGCAGGGTCAGTGTCAGGGTCAGCGTCAAGGTCAATGTCAAGGTCGGGTCAAGGTCAACGTCAGGGAAAGTGACAGGGTCAAGGTCAAGGACAGGGTCGTGGTCAGGGTCAGGGTCAGGGACAAGTTCAAGGTCAAGCTCAGGGTGACGGTCAGGGTCAAGGTCAAGGTCAGGGTCAATGTCAAGGTCAAGGTCAGGGTCAGGGTTAGCTTTAGGGTGAGTTTCAGGGTCAGGGTCAAGGTCAAGTTAAAGTTCAAGTTCAAGGTAAGGTTCAGGCTCAAGTTGAAGGTCAGGGTTATTGTCAAGTTCAAGGTCAGGGTCAGGGTCAAGGTAAGGGTCAGGGTCAGGGTCATGGTTAGGGTGAGGGTCAGGGTCAAGGTCAAGGTCATGTTCAGGGTCAGTGTCAAGGTCAGGGTCAGGGTTAGGGTCAGGGTCAAGGTCAAGGTCAAGTTCAAGGTCAATTTCTTGGTCAGGGTCAAGGTCAAGGTCAGGTTCAGTATCAGGGTCAGGGTCAGGGTGCGAGTGAGGGTCAGGGTCAGGGTCAAGATGAAGGTCAAGGTCAGGGTCAGGTTGAAGTTCAAGGTCAGGGTCAGGGTCAGGGTCAGGTTTAGGGTGAGTGTCAGGTTGAGGGTCATGGTCAAGGTCAAGTTCAGGGTCAGGGTCAGGGTCAAGGTCATGTTCAAGGTGAGGGGTAGGGTCAGCGTCTTGGTCAGGGCCAGGTCAGGTGCAGGGTCAGTGTCAGGGTCAGCGTCAAGGTCAAGGTCAAGGTCGGGTCAAGGTCAACGTCAGGGAAAGGGACAGGGTCAAGGTCAAGGACAGGGTCGTGGTCAGGGTCAGAATCAGGGACAAGTTCAAGGTCAAGCTCAGGGTGATGGTCAGGGTCAAGGTCAAGGTCAGAGTCAATGTCAAGGTCCATGTCAGGGTCACGGTCAAGGTCAAGGTCAGGATCAGGGTCAAGTTCAAGTTCAGTGTCAGGGTCAAGGTCAAGGTCATTGTCAGAGTCAGTGTCAGGTTTAGGGTGAGGGTCAGCGTCAGGGTCAAGGTCAGGGTCAGGGTCAGGGTCAAGGTCAAGTTCAAAGTCAATTTCGGGGTCAGGGTCAAAGTCAAGTTCATGTTCAATATCAGGGTCAGGGTCAGGGTGAGGGTGAGGGTCAGGCTCAGGGTCAAGGTCAAGGTCAGGGTCAGGGTCAGGTTTAGGGTGAGTGTCAGGTTGAGGGTCAGGGTCAAGGTCAAGGTCAGGGTCAGGGTCAGTGTCAAGGTTAAGGTCAGGGTCAGGGTAAAGGTCAACGTCAAGTTCAGAGTCAGGGTCACGGTCAAGGTCATTGTCAGAGTCAGTGTCAGGCTTAGGATGAGGGTCAGCATCAGGGTCAAGGTCAAGGTCAAGGTCAGGGTCATTGTCAAGTTCAGTGTCAGGGTCATTGTTAAAGTCAGGGTCAATGTCAGGTTCAGGGTCAGGGCCAGTGTCTAGGTCAAGGTCAAGGTCAAGGTCAGGGTCAGGGTTAGGTTTAGGGTGAGGGTCAGGGTCAGGGTCAAGGTCAAGTTAAAGTTCAAGTTCAAGGTAAGGTTCAGGCTCAAGTTGAAGGTCAGGGTCAGGGTCAAGTTCAAGGTCAGGGTCAGGGTCAAGGTCAGGGTCAGGGTCAGGGTCAGGTCCAAGGTCAAGGTCAAGATGAGGGATAGTGTCAGTGTCCCGTTCAGGGTCAGGGTTAGGTTCAGGTTCAAGGTCAGGGTCATGGTCAGTGTCAGGGTCAGACTTAGGGTCAAGGTCAAGGTCAAGGTCAGGGTCATGGTCAGGGTGAGGGTCAGGGTCAAGGTCAAGTTCAAGTTCAGGGTCAATGTCAATGTCAGGGTCAGGGTCAGGGTCAAGGTCAAGTTCAAGGTCAATTTCGGGGTCAGGGTCAAGGTCAAGGTCAGGTTCAGTATCAGGGTCAGGGTCAGGGTGCAAGTGAGGGTCAGGGTCAGGGTCAAGATCAAGGTCAAGGTCAGGGTCAGGTTGAAGTTCAAGGTCAGGGTCAGGCTCAGGGTCAGGTTTAGGGTGAGTGTCAGGTTGAGGGTCAAGATCAAGGTCAGGGTCAGGGTCAGGGTCAAGGTCAAGGTGAGGGGTAGGGTCGGGTCAAGGTCAACGTCAGGGAAAGGGACAGGGTCAAGGTCAAGGACAGGGTCATGGTCAGGGTCAGGGTCAGGGACAAGTTCAAGGTCAAGCTCAGGGTGAAGGTCAGGGTCAAGGTCAAGGTCAATGTCAGGGTCAATGTCAAGCTCAAGGTCAGGGTCAGGGTCAAGGTCAAGTTCAGTGTCAGGGTCAAGGTCAAGGTCATTGTCAGAGTCAGTGTCAGGTTTAGGGTGAGGGTCAGCGTCAGGGTCAAGGTCAGGGTCAGGGTCAGGGTCAAGGTCAAGTTCAAAGTCAATTTCGGGGTCAGGGTCAAAGTCAAGTTCATGTTCAATATCAGGGTCAGGGTCAGGGTGAGGGTGAGGGTCAGGCTCAGGGTCAAGGTCAGGGTCAGGGTCAGGGTCAGGTTTAGGGAGAGTGTCAGGTTGAGGGTCAGGGTCAAGGTCAAGGTCAGGGTCAGGGTCAGGGTCAAGGTCAAGGTCAGGGTCAGGGTCAGGGTCAAGGTCAAGGTCAAGTTCAGAGTCAGGGTCACGGTCAAGGTCATTGTCAGAGTCAGTGTCAGTTTTAGGGTGAGGGTCAGCGTCAGGGTCAAGGTCAAGTTAAAGTTCAAGTTCAAGGTAAGGTTCAGGCTCAAGTTGAAGGTCAGGGTCAGGGTCAAGTTGAAGGTCAGATTCAAGGTCAAGGTCAGGGTCAGCGTCAGGATCAACTTTAGTGTGAGGGGCAGGATGAGGTTCAGGTTCAAGATCAAGGTCAGGGTCATGGTCAGGGTGTGGTTCAGGGTGAAGGTCAAGGTCAAATTCAAGTTCAGGGTCAATGTCAAGGTCAAGGTCAGGGTCAGGGTCAAGGTCAAGTTCAGGGTTAGGGTCAAGTTCAAGGTCAGGGTCAGGGTCAGGTTTAGGGTGAGTGTCAGGGTGAGGGTCAGGGTCAAGGTCAAGGTCAAGGTCAAGGTGAGTGGTAGGGTCAGCGTCTTGGTCAGAGTCAGGTCAGGTGCAGGATCAGTGTCAGGGTCAGGGTCAAGGTCAAGGTCAGGGTCAGGGTTAAGGTCAACATCAGGGTAAGGGACAGGGTCAAGACAAAGGTCAGGGTCATGGTCAGGGTCAGGGTCAGACTTAGGGTCAGGGTCAAGGTCAGGGTCCAGGTCAAGGTCAGGGTCAGGGACAATGTCAAGGTCAAGGTCAGGGTCAGGGTCAAGGTCAAGGTCAGGGTCAGGGTCAAGGTCAAGGTCATTGTCAGAGTCAGTGTCAGGTTTAGGGTGAGGGTCAGCGTCAGGGTCAAGGTCAGGGTCAGGGTCAGGATCAAGGTCAAGTTCAAGGTTAATTTCGGGGTCAGGGTCAAAGTTAAATTCATGTTCAAGGTCAGGGTCAGGGTCAGGTTTAGGGTTAATGTCAGGTTGAGGGTCAGGGTCAAGATCAAGGTCAGGGTCAGGGTCAGGGTCAAGGTCAAGGACAAGGTGAGGGGTAGTGTCAAGGTCAAGGTCAAGGTGAGGGGTAGGGCCAGCGTCTTGGTCAGGGTCAGGTCAGGTGCAGGGTCAGTGTCAGGGTCAGGGTCAAGGTCAAGGTCAAGTTCAGGGTCCAGGTCAAAATCAGGGTCAGGGACAAGTTCAAGGTCAAGCTCAGGGTGAAGGTCAGGGTCAAGGTCAAGGTCAAGGTCAGGGTCAATGTCAAGCTCAAGGTCAGGGTCAGGGTCAAGTTCAAATTCAGTGTCAGGGTCAAGGTCAAGATCATTGTCAGAGTCAGTGTCAGGTTTAGGGTGAGGGTCAGCGTCAGGGTCAAGGTCAGGGTCAGGGTCAGGGTCATTGTCAAGTTCAAAGTCAATTTCGGGGTCAGGGTCAAAGTCAAGTTCATGTTCAATATCAGGGTCAGGGTCAGGGTGAGGGTGAGGGTCAGGCTCAGGGTCAAGGTCAAGGTCAGGGTCAGGGTCAGGTTTAGGGTGAGTGTCAGGTTGAGGGTCAGGGTCAAGGTCAAGGTCAGGGTCAGGGTCAGGGTCAAGGTCAAGGTCAGGGTCAGGGTAAAGGTCAAGGTCAAGTTCAGAGTCAGGGTCAAGGTCAAGGTCATTGTCAGAGTCAGTGTCAGGTTTAGGGTGAGGGTCAGCATCAGGGTCAAGGTCAAGGTCAAGGTCAGGGTCATTGTCAAGTTCAGTGTCAGGGTCATTGTTAAAGTCAGGGTCAATGTCAGGTTCAGGGTCAGGGTCAGTGTCTAGGTCAAGGTCAAGGTCAAGATCAAGGTCAGGGTCATGGTCAGGGTGAGGGTCAGGGTCAAGGTCAAGTTCAAGTTCAGGGTCAATGTCAATGTCAGGGTCAGGGTCAGGGTCAAGGTCAAGTTCAAGGTCAATTTCGGGGTCAGGGTCAAGGTCAAGGTCAGGTTCAGTATCAGGGTCAGGGTCAGGGTGCAAGTGAGGGTCAGGGTCAGGGTCAAGATCAAGGTCAAGGTCAGGGTCAGGTTGAAGTTCCAGGTCAGGGTCAGGGTCAGGGTCAGGTTTAGGGTGAGTGTCAGGTTGAGGGTCAAGGTCAAGGTCACGGTCAGGGTCAGGGTCAAGGTCAAGGTCAAGGTGAGGTGTAGGGTCGGGTCAAGGTCAACGTCAGGGAAAGGGACAGGGTCAAGGTCAAGGACAGGGTCATGGTCAGGGTCAGGGACAAGTTCAAGGTCAAGCTCAGGGTGACGGTCAGGGTCAAGGTCAAGGTCAATGTCAGGGTCAATGTCAAGGTCAAGGTCAGGGTCAGGGTCAAGGTCAAGTTCAGTGTCAGGGTCAAGGTCAAGGTCATTGTCAGAGTCAGTGTCAGTTTTAGGGTGAGGGTCAGCGTCAGGGTCAAGGTCAAGTTAAAGTTCAAGTTCAAGGTAAGGTTCAGGCTCAAGTTGAAGGTCAGGGTCAGGGTCAAGTTGAAGGTCAGATTCAAGGTCAAGGTCAGGGTCAGCGTCAGGATCAACTTTAGTGTGAGGGGCAGGATGAGGTTCAGGTTCAAGATCAAGGTCAGGGTCATGGTCAGGGTGTGGGTCAGGGTGAAGGTCAAGGTCAAGTTCAAGTTCAGGGTCAATGTCAAGGTCAGGGTCAGGGTCAGGGTCAAGGTCATCTTCAAGGTGAGGGGTAGGGTCATCGTCTGGGTCAGGGCCAGGTCAGGTGCAGGGTCAGTGTCAGGGTCAGCGTCAAGGTCAATGTCAAGGTCGGGTCAAGGTCAACGTCAGGGAAAGGGACAGGGTCAAGGTCAAGGACAGGGTCGTGGTCAGGGTCAGAATCAGGGACAAGTTCAAGGTCAAGCTCAGGGTGACGTTCAGGGTCAAGGTCAAGGTCAGGGTCAATGTCAAGGTCAAGGTCAGGATTAGGGTCAAGGTCAAGTTCAGTGTCAGGGTCAAGGTCAAGGTCATTGTCAGAGTCAGTGTCAGGTTTAGGGTGAGGGTCAGCGTCAGGGTCAAGGTCAGGGTCAGGGTCAGGGTCAAGGTCAAGTTCAAAGTCAATTTCGGGGTCAGGGTCAAAGTCAAGTTCATGTTCAATATCAGGGTCAGGGTGAGGGTGAGGGTGAGGGTCAGGCTCAGGGTCAAGGTCAAGGTCAGGGTCAGGGTCAGGTTTAGGGTGAGTGTCAGGTTGAGGGTCAGGGTCAAGGTCAAGGTCAGGGTCAGGGTAAAGGTCAAGGTCAAGTTCAGAGTCAGGGTCACGGTCAAGGTCATTGTCAGAGTCAGTGTCAGGTTTAGGGTGAGGGTCAGCATCAGGGTCAAGGTCAAGGTCAAGGTCAGGGTCATTGTCAAGTTCAGTGTCAGGGTCATTGTTAAAGTCAGGGTCAATGTCAGGTTCAGGGTCAGGGTCAGTGTCTAGGTCAAGGTCAAGGTCAAGGTCAGGGTCAGGGTTAGGTTTAGGGTCAGGGTCAGGGTCAGGGTCAAGGTCAAGTTAAAGTTCAAGTTCAAGGTAAGGTTCAGGCTCAAGTTGAAGGTCAGGGTCAGGGTCAAGTTCAAGGTCAGGGTCAGGGTCAGGTCAGGGTCAGGGTCAGGGTCAGGTCCAAGGTCAAGGTCAAGATGAGGGATAGTGTCAGTGTCCCGTTCAGGGTCAGGGTTAGGTTCAGGTTCAAGGTCAGGGTCATGGTCAGTGTCCGGGTCAGACTCAGGTTCAAGGTCAAGGTCAAGGTCAGGGTCATGGTCAGGGTCAAGGTCAAGTTCAAGTTCAGGGTCAATGTCAATGTCAGGGTCAGGGTCAGGGTCAAGGTCAAGTTCAAGGTCAATTTCGGGGTCAGGGTCAAGGTCAAGGTCAGGTTCAGTATCAGGGTCAGGGTCAGGGTGCAAGGGAGGGTCAGGGTCAGGGTCAAGATCAAGGTCAAGGTCAGGGTCAGGTTGAAGTTCAAGGTCAGGGTCAGGGTCAGGTTTAGGGTGAGTGTCAGGTTGAGGGTCAAAGTCAGGGTCAAGGTGAGGGGTAGGGTCGGGTCAAGGTCAACGTCAGGGAAAGGGACAGGGTCAAAGTCAAGGACAGGGTCATGGTCAGGGTCAGGTTCAGGGACAAGTTCAAGGTCAAGCTCAGGGTGACGGTCAGGGTCAAGGTCAAGGTCAAGGTCAGGTTCAATGTCAAGGTCAAGGTCAGGGTCAGGGTCAAGGTCAAGTTCAGTGTCAGGGTCAAGGTCAAGGTCATTGTCAGAGTCAGTGTCAGGTTTAGGGTGAGGGTCAGCATCAGGGTCAAGGTCAAGGTCAAGGTCAGGGTCAGGGTCAAGGTCAAGTTCAGGGTTAGGGTCAAGTTCAAGGTCAGGGTCAGGGTCAGGTTTAGGGTGAGTGTCAGGGTGAGGGTCAGGGTCAAGGTCAAGTTCATGGTCAGGGTCAGGGTCAAGGTCAAGGTCAAGGTGAGTGGTAGGGTCAGCGTCTTGGTCAGAGTCAGGTCAGGTGCAGGATCAGTGTCAGGGTCAGGGTCAAGGTCAAGGTCAGGGTCAGGGTCAAGGTCAACATCAGGGTAAGGGACAGGGTCAAGACAAAGGTCAGGGTCATGGTCAGGGTCAGGGTCAGACTTAGGGTCAGGGTCAAGGTCAGGGTCCAGGTCAAGGTCAGGGTCAGGGACAATGTCAAGGTCAAGCTCAGGTTGAGGGTCAAGGTCAAGGTCAGGGTCAGGGTCAATGTCAAGTTCAAGGTCAGGGTTAGGGTCAAGGTCAAGGTCAGGGTCAGGGTCAGGGTCAAGGTCAAGGTCATTGTCAGAGTCAGTGTCAGGTTTAGGGTGAGGGTCAGCGTCAGGGTCAAGGTCAAGTTAAAGTTCAAGTTCAAGGTAAGGTTCAGGCTCAAGTTGAAGGTCAGGGTCAGGGTCAAGTTCAAGGTCAGGGTCAGGGTCAAGGTCAGGGTCAGGGTCAGGATCAACTTTAGTGTGAGGGGCAGGATGAGGTTCAGGTTCAAGATCAAGGTCAGGGTCATGGTCAGGGTGTGGTTCAGGGTGAAGGTCAAGGTCAAATTCAAGTTCAGGGTCAATGTCAAGGTCAAGGTCAGGGTCAGGGTCAAGGTCAAGTTCAGGGTTAGGGTCAAGTTCAAGGTCAGGGTCAGGGTCAGGTTTAGGGTGAGTGTCAGGGTGAGGGTCAGGGTCAAGGTCAAGGTCAAGGTCAGGGTCATTGTCAAGTTCAGTGTCAGGGTCATTGTTAAAGTCAGGGTCAATGTCAGGTTCAGGGTCAGGGTCAGTGTCTAGGTCAAGGTCAAGGTCAAGATCAAGGTCAGGGTCATGGTCAGGGTGAGGGTCAGGGTCAAGGTCAAGTTCAAGTTCAGGGTCAATGTCAATGTCAGGGTCAGTGTCAGGTTTAGGGTGAGGATCAGCGTCAGGGTCAAGGTCAGGGTCAGGGTCAGGATCAAGGTCAAGTTCAAGGTTAATTTCGGGGTCAGGGTCAAAGTTAAATTCATGTTCAAGGTCAGGGTCAGGGTCAGGTTTAGGGTTAATGTCAGGTTGAGGGTCAGGGTCAAAATCAAGGTCAGGGTCAGGGTCAGGGTCAAGGTCAAGGACAAGGTGAGGGGTAGGGTCAAGGTCAATGTCAAGGTGAGGGGTAGGGTCAGCGTCTTGGTCAGGGTCAGGTCAGGTGCAGGGTCAGTGTCAGGGTCAGGGTCAAGGTCAAGGTCAAGTTCAGGGTCCAGGTCAAAATCAG